>CM061140.1:35281230-35459784 GCA_030789695.1 Scilla litardierei
TTAAAAATATATATCTAGCCATTCTACTAACTACCCCAATCATATCACACTATAATTCAAACCATGTATAGTTACTACAAGTGCTTATATATGCACCAGGTAGTCTAACATTAATACTACAAACACGTGTGTTTGTGTGTGTGTGTGTGTGTGCACATTCCATACTTACACCTATCATAGATAGTCAAATTCATACACGTACTTCAATCATTCATATAGTCACGTACATCCCTTATATAACTATCACTCACTTATCACATAACCATAGTACAGATACCTACATAAAAATAGTTTCACACTAGTAAATACAATCATAGTACTTCACGTATCGATAACTACCTATGAACAAAACAACATGGATATACTACTCCCTTATACCTCCTAGTGTACATTCAACACCAAACATATCAACACATGTAATCACAACATACAATATTAAATCATGTTTGCTATATCTAATATACATTCACCCTTACTATAAATACACAAATATATTGTTATTCAAATACACGTAGATACTTCATCATATATACACGCCACATACAATCATATAACTATATTCAAAACACAACACACATACCATAATCGCAAACACCTATAGCTGAGCACATACTTACCCGTGCATGATGCACGTCCACACACGCTAACATACTATTCATACATGCCACTCATACCACTATATACTTAGTACATTTTACACACTTAGTTTAGCTAGCATATATACATTCAAACATGTAAGTCCTCCACAAAGAACTATACTACAAAACCAACACCTATATCTATATAATGGTATAGGCACCCACAACCATGTGCGTAACGTAACTATGCACAACAAACCTATCACTACACACGCATCATCCATTACAATGTTCATAGCACTATACACCAGCCACAGACAAATATAATATACTTAGAGTATACCCACTCAAGCGTGAGTGAGACTCAAAAATCCATACAAGAACCAGAATACTTATATACATAACACGATATTTATACCTATATCAACACCACTCTTATATATTTATACCAACGTGATCATATTACTTGTCACACTATACAAGTAAAAACACAAGCTACCATATACACACAATAATATCAATCACACTTTATATTTAGTCAAGTAACACCCTCATAATGCAATCACTTTACATACTACAATAATATTACCATATCAGTACACGTATACAATCTTAATACACCATCCTATACATGCATACATCGTATAGTTGTTGGATCCTGTGGATGGCAAACAACACTAGAAGGGGGTTGAATAGTGTTGTATAGAAATAAAACTTTTTCGTTCTTTTCAAATAAACACAAAACAGATCCTTCTAATGTTGCCTAAGAAACCAAGTAGAGCGATCTACGCTTGGTTCTTAATCAACAAGATAATCTAATAATCACAGAGTAATTTCACAGCAGACAAAAGACAATTAATCTTTGCAATATAAGAGATAAACAATTTTGGTTACAATCAGATAGTAGATCTTTACACATAGATAAATCTTTACACAACGAAATGTATTATCTTTTCAATATGTAAAAAGAACAAAGATTACAAGATATAATAATAGCAAAGTAAATAAAAATTGCTTGCAGAGATAAATAATCAAACACAGAAAAGCAATCGCAGACACAAGGATTTTTATCCTGGTTCCCCACAACTTTTGGGTAAGTCCGTCCCCGACCAATCAGGTACGAGATTTCCATTATCTGCCTTGGAAAATACAAATAGCTAACTCCACTCGTTAGGATTTCCAACGACCTAGTCTTGACCAGGATTTCCAACTGCAATCACCTAGACTTGTCTAGAGTTCCAACAACAACACAATAAAATCGATATCCAATTCACCCCAATAAATTGGTGGAGATTGGTTTTACACCTAGATTCTATAGCCAAAAAGTAATAGACAAAATTACGTGTGGTGGCTTGATAGAATAAGATTCTAGATCACACAAAGATATGAATGAAGTCTTTGTGATCTAGATCTAATGTTTTTCAAAAATCCTTTAAATAAAAATCAAGAGAAAGTAATACAGATTTGAAAAACAGTTAGCCAATAAAACGAGATTATGATCTTCAGAAAATAATAACAAAATTGCAAGATCAAGAATAAAACAGAATTTGGCTAAAGAGAGAAAGAGAGCTTAGAACTTTAGAGCGTTTGCACGAGAGAATTTTAAATTCAATAGTTGTTGTGTTTTTCTCAATGAAAATGATCCACTATTTATAGGAGAAATCTGAGAATTCGAAATTCAAATTACTTTGACTTTTGTCCCAAAAATCATGGGAGAAAATCACTCAAAGATATTTCAAAATTCAAGTCAAAACGTCAAACTTCGACAGCTGGTAGTCGACTCCATAGGAGTGGTAGTCGACTCACAGTATGTTTCAGGAAATCTTGATTCTCAGCTGGTAGTCGACTCCCTACCTTTGGTAGTCGACTCCCAGAGGAGTTTTTCCTGCGACACAACTAGTCAAACAAGTAGCTAACTCCAGGGTGTAGTGGAGTTTCACTACGGAATTACAAAACGACTAGCGAAAGCTCTCAAACCCCTTTTTTGAAGATGATTTAAAAGATATTCAAAATGTTTTTAAAATCATTTGTGTGTGTGATTGTCTATACGATTTGGCTTTAACAATATCCTAAGAAAGACACAACACACTCATTATAGACTAGGACACGTCTTCAGAAGCTTGATCAACCGATGAAGTAGATGTGAGCTTCACTTGAGCTTCTTATTCTATTTGAGCTTTGAGCTTCATCATTTGATCTCAGCAACGTTCGTCCTTGTCTTTGAGCGTAGATTGCGCTTCTTTGAGTATGATTAAAGCTTTTCATCTGTCACATATCCTGCACACTTAATTGTAGTGTAGTTAGTACACTAAGCTTCATTTGGTGTGCTCATCATCAAAATCACTTGGGGTGGAATTCAATTTCCATCACTCTCCCCCTTTTTGATGATGACACCCAAATGAAAAATGAAGTAAGTTGAAATATGAAAATACATGAAAGTACACTTACTCCCCCTGCTTTGATGCAGTTCTCCCCCTGCATCGAAGCCGTTAGCAAAACAATACAATACATATGATTTATTCATTTTTGCATTTCATATTTTTCTCCCCTTTGTCATCAACAAAAATAATTCAATGACATATTTTAATTGATCATTATTCAATTCTTTTTCACTAACAATACCCAATTCTCTACAAAGTCTAGAGAATGTATCCTTTTGTAGGGGTTTTGTTAGAATATCTGCAATTTGAAATTCAGAGGAGACAAATTTAAGCTCAACATCCTTTTTGGTACAGTGATCATCTATAAATCTGTGTCTGATATCAATATGCTTTGTTCTAGGATGAAGAACAGAGTTTTTAGTGAGATTAATCGTGCTTTTATTATCGCAATAAATTACACATGTAGATGTATTAACACCATAATCTACGAGGACTTGTTTTATCCAAAGTATTTAGGCACAGACAAGTCCAACCGCTATATACTCTGCCTCAGTGGTAGATAGTGAAACTGAACTTTGCTTTTTGCTAAACCACGAAACAAGGGAATGTCCAAGAAAGTGACATGTTCCACTTGTGCTTTTTCTTGTGGCTTTACAACCAGCAAAGTCTGCGTCACTAAACGAAGTTAAATTAAATGTGCCGCTTTTGGGATAAAATAGTCCAAAGTCAGAAGTGGTTTTAAGATATCTAAATATGTATCTTACTGTTTTCAGATGTGATTCTCTAGGATCACATTGAAATCTAGCACATGCACAAACACTAAACATAATGTCAGGTCGGTTAGCAGTTAAATAGAGTAAAGATCTGACCATACCTCGATATGTTTTCTGATCGACCTTTTTACCTGCTTCGTCTTTGTCTAAAGAAGTGGATGTTGCCATTGGTATGTTCTTTCCTGATGCAGTTTCCATCCGGAACCTTTTGATCAAGTCTATGGCATACTTTGTTTGATGAATAAAGGTTCCTTCTTTTCCTTGTTTGATTTATAGTCCGAGAAAATATGTGAGCTCTCCCATGTGGCTCATTTCAAATTCTTCTTGAATTAACTTAGCAAATTCTTGGCAAAGATCTTCATTAGTAGATCTGAAAATGATATCGTCTACATAAATTTGGATAAGAATAATGTCATCATGAATTTTCTTAACAAATAGGGTTGTATCTATTTTTCCAACAATGTAACTGGAGTCAATTAGAAATTTTCTTAATCTTTCATACCAAGGTCTTGGAGCTTGTTTTAGGCCATACAATGCTTTATTTAACTTGTAAACAATCCTATTTTCTTATCATGTTCAAATCTGGGAGGTTGTTCAACGTAGACTTCCTCCTTCATGAATCCATTTAGAAAAGCGCTTTTCACATCCATTTGATATAGTTTGAAGTTTTTATATGATGCACATGCGAGTAACTTCCTAATAGATTCTAATCTTGCAACATGAGCAAAGGTTTCATCGAAATCTATACCTTCTTCTTGTAAGTATCCATGTCCTACTAACCTTGCTTTATTTCGTACCACATTTCCATCTTCGTCTAGTTTGTTCCGGTATACCCATTTAGTGCCGATAACTGGACGGTCTTCCGGTCTAGGTACTAACTCCCACACTTGATTGCGCTCAAATTGCAGAAGTTCTTCTTGCATATCTTCAATTCATGCTTCATCTGCAAAAGCTTCTTCTACCTTTTTCGGCTCAACGTTAGAAACAAATGCAACATGTATCAAGTGTTCTATTTGAGATCTAGTTCTAATTCCTGCATCAATATCACCTATCACTTGTGTGTGTGATATGTGACTTCAGGGAAAGATTTTGGCAAAGAGCTAGAGATGTCATTAACAGTGATAGATTCATTATTAGGAGTGGGTGCAATGATTATGTTGTCGTCGTCATTATGAGCAGTGTTATGAGATAGAGATTCATCAAATGTTACATGTAAAGTTTCAACAATAGTTTCAGAACTTTTATTGTAAACTCTATATACCTTACTACGTAAAGAGTAACCGATATATATGCCTTCATCCGCTTTGGAGTCAAACTTATCTAAGTTATCTTTAATATTTAGACTATAGCACTTACAACCAAAAACTCTGAGGTAAGATACTTTCGGAATTCGTTGGAGCAATAATTCATAAGGGGTTTTTTCAAAAGGTTTTCTTATTAAAACTTTGTTTTGAATATAGCACTCGGTTGCTACAGCTTCCGCCCAAAAACTTTTTGGAATGTTACTTTCACACAATATTGTTCGTGCACACTCTTGGAGTGTTCTATTTTTCCTTTCAACTACTCCATTTTGAGGAGCAGCTCTAGGAAAAGTAAAAGTATGATAAATGCCTCGATCTTCACAAAATAGTTTAAAATGTTCATTTTCAAATTCACCACCGTGATCACTTCTTAAAGAAATAATTTTCAAAGAGTATAAACGTTCAATTCTTTTGAAAAATATTTCGAATTCACGGAAGGAATCATTCTTATGAGTTAAGAATAATACCCACGTATATCGAGTAAAATCATCAACTATGACAAATACATATTTAGAGTTACATAAAGATGGAGTTCTAGTTGGGCCAAACAAGTCCATATGAAGTAGTTCGAGTGGCCTTTTAGAACTGAGAGCTCCAATATTCTTAAATGAACTCTTATGCATTTTGCCAAATTGACATGAATCACATACTTTATCCAATTTAAAGTTTATTTTGGGAAGTCCTTGCACCAACTCTTTCCTAGAGATCTTATCCATGTTTTTAATGTTCACATGACCAAAGCGTCTATGTCAGCGCAAAGGGTCATTTGTTGAAACAATTAAGCATACATTTGATTCACATTCATTTAATCTAAGTATATAAATATTTTCTACTCGCTTACCTTTAACAAGAATATTTTTCATATCCTTGTCGTAAACTAAACAAGAGTCAAGTGTAAAGAGAACTTTCATACCTTTGTCGCATAGTTGGCTTATGCTTAATAAGTTATGCTTTAATCCATTTACTAGGCTTACGTCTTTGATGAGCAATTTTGAAGGGCTGCCAATGTTTCCTATCCCGACAATTTTACCTTTCTTGTTGTCGCCAAATGTCACGGTTCCCCCGTCATACATTTTTAGACCGCTAAGTAGTCTTGCATTCCATGTCATGTGTGCGGAGCATCCGCTAGCCATTATCCATATGTCCTGAAAGAAAATAATTTTGACACGTTTGGTACCCACTTATAATCGGGTCCGATTTGTTAGAGAAAAGAAAATTCGTTATGTACGGTCTTAAATGTTGGGTATCAAGAGAATAAAGATGAAGCATGTGGATACCTTAATGCATGTACAAATGAGAGAGTTACTTATTAGGAACCCAAATTCTATTTGAATTTGATTTCCTATGATCAAATGAATCATTATAAAATCCATGCATACTTCTAGTCAAATTACGAACATAGACATTCTTATCATGCAGGCATAAGTGTTTAGGTACACATATCATATTAGTTCTAATATTGTGTACGTTGTGAGGTTTGTGTACAAAATGTGATCATTGATATGCATTGTGTATAACATGTGGTTTATGTGACATATGGGGTGTATTGTGTCTAACATTTCTTCCATACACAAGAGTATACCTTTTAACATTTGTATGCACAAAATTCTCATTTTTACAATTGTCACTAGAGGTAGAAGCATGAGCATTTTTATTATGTGTTGTGGATACATGCTTTTGTGAATGAGTAGCTTTCGCACTCGGATTCGTCTTAAACTCATCAAGCTTAAAAACTAATTCTTCGTGTTTAAGCTTACTCGTGCTCAAAACATTTTCAAGCATCTCAACTCTATCATTTAAACTAGAAACATAAATAGCATGTTCAGTTTTTAGTGCATCGTGATCATGTACTAATTTATCATGTTCTTTATGCAGAGTCTTGTGTTTCTTGTCTAGAGTCTTGTGTTTCTTTGACAGACGTTCATATTCTCTATAAAGATTTTCATATGCGCTTGCGATATCAAATTCATTTTCCTCATCGGAGCTAGAGTCACTTACCTCGTTCTTGTCGTTCTGACGAGCCATCATGCATAGTTCTTCATAATTGGCTTGAGGTGTCTCTATGGGTGTTTGGATCTCATTTGATCTTGATCCGAATCTTTCGTCCAACAAGTTTAAGATTTGATGTGTGGTTTCCGCCTTTTCTACAAGATCTAATATTTGATCAGTTAATCCAGTGTAAAGTAAATGCATTACCTTGAGGCTGTTGAAGTATGCTTCTTCTTGATCAGGACTCCATTGAGTTTGAGGTATGGTTGGAATCTCGTATGGTTCTTTAGAAGATCTCATGTATTTCAGATCTTGTGCCTCTAAGAAGATTTCCATTCTCCTTCTCCATTGAGAATAAAGGTTGTCGTTGAAGATCAGAGGAGTGTGAGTGTTGCAGACGTTTGTTGATGCCATCGCTTTGACCTTGCTCTGATACCAAGTGTTGGATCCTGTGGATGGCAAACAACACTAGAAGGGGGTTGAATAGTGTTGTATAGAAATAAAACTTTTTCGTTCTTTTCAAATAAACACAAAACAGATCCTTCTAATATTGCCTAAGAAACCAAGTAGAGCGATCTTCGCTTGGTTCTTAATCAACAAGATAATCTAATAATCACAAAGTAATTTCACAGCAGACAAAAGACAGTTAATCTTTGCAATATAAGATATAAACAATTTTGGTTACAATCAAATAGTAGATCTTTACACACAGATAAATCTTTACACAACGAAATGTATGATCTTTTCAATATGTAAAAAGAACAAAGATTACAAGGATATAATAATAGCAAAGTAAATAAAAATTGCTTGCAGAGATAAATAATCAAACACAGAAAAGCAATCGCAGACACAAGGATTTTTATCCTGGTTCCCCACAACTTTTGGGTACGTCCAGTCCCCGACCAATCCGGTACGAGATTTCCACTATCTGCCTTGGCAAATAAAAATACCTAACTCCAATCGTTAGGATTTCCAACGACCTAGTCTTGACCAGTATTTCCAGCTGCAATCACCTAGACTTGTCTAGGGTTCCAACAACAACACAATAAAATCGATATCCAATTCACCACAATAAATTGGTGGAGATTGGTTTTACACCCAGATCCTATAGCCAAAAAGTAATAGAAAAAATTACGTGTAGTGGCTTGATAGAATAAGATTCTAGATCACACAAAGATATGAATGAAGTCTTTGTGATCTAGATCTAATGTTTTTCAAAAATCCTTTAAATAAAAATCAAGAGAAAGAAATACGGATTTGAAAAACAGTTAGCCAATAAAACGAGATTATGATCTTCAGAAAATAATAAAAAAATAGCAAGATCAAGAATAAAACAGAATTGGCTAAAGAGAGAAAGAGAGCTTAGAACTTTAGAGCGTTTGCATGAGAGAATTTTGAATTCAATAGTTGTTGTGTTTTTCTCAATGAAAATTATCCACTATTTATAGGAGAAATCTGAGAATTCGAAATTCAAATTACTCTGACTTTTGTCCCAAAAATCATGGGAGAAAATCACTCAAAGATATTTCAAAATTCAAGTCAAAACGTCAAACTTCGACAGCTGGTAGTCGACTCCCTAGGAGTGGTAGTCGACTCACAGTGTGTTTCAGGAAATCTTGATTCTCAGCTGGTAGTCGACTCCCTACCTTTGGTAGTCGACTCACAGAGGATTTTTTCCTACGACACAACTAGTCAAACAAGTAGCTAACTCCAGGGTGTAGTGGAGTTTCACTACGGAATTACAAAACGACTAGCGAAAGCTCTTAAGACCCTTTTTTGAAGATGATTTAAAAGATATTCAAAACATTTTTAAAATCATTTGTGTGTGTGTGATTGTCTATACAATTTGTCTTTAACAATACCCTAAGAAAGACACAACACACTCACTATAGACTAGGACACGTCTTCGGAAGCTTAATCAAGCGATGAAGTAGATGTGAGCTTCACTTGAGCTTCTTGTTCTATTTGAGCTTTGAGCTTCATCATTTGATCTCAGCAACGTTCATCCTTATCTTTGAGCGTAGATTTCGCTTCTTTGAGTATGAATAAAGCTTTTCATTTGTCGCATATCCTGCACACTTAATTGTAGTGTAGTTAGTACACTAAGCTTCATTTGGTGTGCTCATCATCAAAATCACTTGGGGTGGAATTCAATTTCCATCAATATTCACATACATATAATATATCCATACCATAGCAATTCACAAATAATTAGTATACTACAATATATGCTTGTCCATACATAGTTACGACATACAATAATCGTTTATACCTCAGGGTATACACGTACACACACAACATCCTGTAAAAGCAAGTAATACTATACAAAATTATAACCCTATTACCATACTTATATCATACATATTCATACAGTATGTATATATCTACCTATAACTCAGCACACACATATCCACGTACGAGCACACGCTCATACGTACCAATATATAGATCATATAATAGGCCTGTACACTTAACTGTAAGTACACCTATTATCACTACACCTAACATGCACATGACTTTACTGATATACTATTTCAAGTATTTACAAGTACCTTCAAACTACATACATCACTAGCAGATATTCCAACACTAATTCTAATATACACAGACATCCCTAAAGTGGTATAGCTATCCAGACATACATCTATAAATACTATTATTCACACAACTTCATATACATCATGAATAACACTGAGTATGCATACATAACACAAGAGACAATCATTAATATACTAAGGGTAGCGCACTCATACATGAGAGGTATGCGGGTTCACACGGGTCCACACACTCTACCTATATACATGCACCATGATGACATCACAATAACACTAATGGGCCCACCATACTATACTATGGTTGACATATGCGACGACATGCACTAGTAGGATGAATAAGCAATGGTAAGGGAACGGAAATCAAATAGCGTAACGAAATAAGATCGGGATGACAGGTTCAGATAAGGTGAGGATAAGGAGATAGCTTGGTTAGGTGGAACAGTGATATAATTGTGAATTTTTAAGTAAGGGAAAGAAAGATATAATAGTGTCCTCATAAAATACAGGAGAATAGTGTGTAGATGGTATAAGTTAAAATACGAAGTATGGATCAAACGAAAAATAATTAGTATAGAGATGAAGTGACTGTTCTGAAAATTAGAACTAGATCTGTACTAAGAACTTTGGAGTTGAGAAAAAGAAAGACGAAGAATATAAAAACGGACATACTTGAAAAGTTGGAGTTCTTTTTTTTTGCAAAGAAAAATATTTAGAGGTCGGTACAATGAGTCGTCTGAAATAAGTTTGAGTAGTATATATATAGTAGAGAAAATGGTGTATTTGATTATCGAAAAGTAAGATGTTCACATGAGAGGAAAGATATAGGTTAGAAAATAATATACGGTAGTAATTTAAAGATTTCGACGAAAAAGTTTCGAAATTCAAAGATGCATTTAAGTCAACTGAAGGGTAGGAAGTCTAAGCTCATGCTAAATGTTTTCAAAAAAATTTAAACTGGGAGAGGAATTCAAAAATAATATTTGAAAATACTTTTCAAAGGATCAGGATGGTAATGGGGAAGATTCAACGATTGATCATGAACCACATGGAGGAATCACATGAAACGGAAGCAAGGAAATGAATCAAATAGTCAAAACGTAACTACGACTGCTATGATGGGATTCTATGGCCATGAAAAACTTAGTGAATCTGCTACGATGGGATTCTATGGCCATCAGCTCAAAAGTGAAATGATTAGGAAAATGGTAATCGGGGGTTTTAATTACTGGGCCGACTAAAGATTAGGAGAAACTTAGCACTAAGGCTTTCTAATGAACTAGACTGTAACAGAGATCTCAGGAAAAGGGTCCTTAGAGAATCAAGATTACGTTCTGATGGGCCTGAAATTTGATGGACCCAAGCGAACGACTAAAGGAAAGACTCTAGAAATATAATATGGTCGGGGCTGGGTGTGAGGCTCCAAGGCATCCTAAGATGAGTACGACTAAATCTTAACGAGGGTACCTGACTATCAAACTTGGACGTCTATCTAAATCTTCCTTCCATCTAAGGCAAGGAAAACGTTCTCATTATACTCAAATTTTATGACTCGAATGTTTCGAATGTTTCAATGGATGTTTTATTATTATCGGTGTTTCGATATTTCGTAGATGCAACGACCTGCATGGGCCACCACAAAAACCTGTCACGTCCCACTTCCCAAGTATGGAAGGCGAGACGCGAAGAGGTCTGCTCAGACTTGAAGCTGTGAAGCTACAGTCTGATAAGCGTCTGTGTTTTCATCCATTCGCAGATTCTTGTATTGCAATGAAACAACAACAACAATAATAAATATGAACGCAGGCAATAAAATAACCAACATTCAAAACATCCATTTCATTATTCAAAAATCATTCAGAGATATAGTCATAAAAGAAAGTACAGAGTCTGAAATGAAAGGCCCCAAGCATGGCTAAAACTACAACATAGATAAGGTGCTACGCACCGAACAACCTAACAGCAGCTACTAGGAAAAACAAATACCAACTAAGAAAATAGCCTCCAGCTGAGACTAGAACAGATCTCTGGTATCATCAAACTGAACGTCAGCAACAGATCGTCCTCAGTAACTAACTCAGGCGCAAAACCTAACATGCGACTCCCAAAGAGAAAAGGGCGCATGTCAGCAAAAGTCTCAAAAAGGTAAAAGGAAGAGACTTTTGTACATGGAAACATAAAGTATAGCAGTTATAAGATGAATGCAACTTAGCAGTTTTAATATGATGACATGGCATATTATTTCAATGAATGCAACAGTTAAAGATGAACATGATATTTTACGATGCATGACATGTCGTAGCAAGAGCTACTAAATAATATTCACGATTTCACAATTTCACGAAAACCATGCATTCACGATGTGCACAGGGTTTACGCCTTCCAGCTGAAGTTGCTGATCGGACACATTTCTACGCTACGTGACCGCTTAACACTACCCCTCCACGTGTGTATGGACTGGCGCCCATCTTCTAGATCACGAGCCAGGAAGTGTTTATGGCATAGGGGTGACCTAGCCTCATTCATGATGTAGGAGTCAAAATCCTACTCGCCGCAGCTTACATTTCATTAGTAGCGTGTGCTACACATTCACTACAAGATATTCAATGCATGAAATGACATGGGATATGCAATACGATAGTATGAGAGAAGATATTGAATTGCATACAGTTATATCAAAATAAACGTGACATGTGATATGCATGAAATGACATGGCAAGGGTGTCAGATCTAGCTTTGTTGTCAAACTAGATCAAGTATGGTGTCGAATCTAGCTTCGTTGTCAAGCTAGATCTAACATGGCATCTAGGCGACTATCATTTCACCGCCTAGTCTCTTTTATTCAAATTCACAACATAGCCTAAAACATGGCTTACAAAAACAATCTGAGCAAGTTTCACTTGCCTGAAACAACGTCCGTAATCTTAGTTCAACGGTGGTCCAGATCTTCCTATGTGCTCAATCACCAATCACCAATCTTACAGTCCCATATTAATAATCTTCAATTATTTATTTAATCATAATAAGTAATTTACCGTTTTTAACTTATTAAACAGGCGGGTGTTGGGTTCCTAAGGATCGGGTTTACCTTAACATGATGCGAGAGCTACACTGATGTCGGGTAGCGACGTCGGGGGTTAGATCCAGTAACGAGCGAGGTTCAGCATGCGCTAGCAGCGAAGATGGCCACGGGACAGTGAACAGCGGTATGGCAATGAGCAACGCAAATGCCAGCGGCAAAGGGAAGGCCGCGAGGGATATTGCGGCAATAAGGGGGCTGTCGGCCTGCTGTTGGGTTGTGGACTGGGGCTGATCAAGAGGAAAAGGGGTTGTACGTGAGGGTGATGGCAAGGGGGAGGTGTTGGCCGGATTCGGGCTGTCGTGGGGGGGAGGGGCCGAGGGCTAGGAGAGTGCGGTTAGCCGTTTTTAGGGGGAGATGGAAGTGGTCGGCTGTTATAGAGGGTGGGGGTCTCAGGGTTACCGTGGAGGGGAGAAATATGGGGCCGAACTATCAACCTGGGTTGTTGGCCGATAGGATGAAGGGTGAGGGGTGGCCGGTGATGTATACAGGTGGTTACGGAAGCAAATGGAAGAGGGATTCGGTAGTTTTTGGGGGAGCTCCGATGGTTTTTCTGGAAGGTGGCCGGCGTATATGTGGGGGGTGGCTGTTGGTTGTCGGCAAGGGGGCTCGCCGGAGGTGGTGGCCGGTGGGAGGTGGATGGCTGTGGGTTCCTAGGAGAGGGTGCGGCAGTTGTAGATCTGGGCGGTAGTGTTTCAAGTGGTTGCGCAAGGGAAGTACGGTGTTGCACGTGGAAGAGGGCCGGCGTGTGGTGGTGATTGGCCTGAGGTGGTGGCCGGAGGTGAGGTTGGTCGCCAGCAATCGTTGCATGAGTTTGTGTAGATAGCGGCTGGCTTTGTCAAGAACCCTAGGTTGGGTTACGGTATAAAGAGGGTGAGTGCTAAATAGGGGTAAAAGGGGGGTAGAATTAGGTTGATTGGAGAGAGAGTGTGTGTGAGGGGGAGGGTAGATTTAGGGTGCAAATAGACTAGGAAGAATATCAACATGATACGTAGGATCCCTTGGTTAGATTTAATTAGATTTTAATTAGGGTTTGAATTAGGGATTAGCTAGGACTAATTATAGGTTGAAGATAATTAGGGTGAAAGGTCAACTAAACTGTGTCCGAAAAATATAAGAAAAATATCGCGACGACCGTGTCGACGAGAGAATCGAGACTAAGATGATCAGTCATGTGCTAGGTTAACGAAAAATGGAACTAAAAATAAAAAGATCAAACGTCGAAGTCTAAAGTTACGACACCCCTTCAAACAAAGCTGTTTTGTGAAAGAATGAGCCGTGAAATGACGTTCACGAAAAATTCCACAAATAAGTACTCTCTCAGAGGGTCACAACGACATATAACTTCGCACGTTCGGGATACAAGAATAGATCACAAAAACACGCATACGAATAAGAAGTACGCGTACGAAAAACATACAGTCGGAAAGCGACCGTTACAACTTTTCACCTGCCCTGGGTGAAGTCCGGCTCCTTTAGTGTCCTATTATTTACATGGGTTCCCAAACATGTGAATTGATAACTTAAAGTGATTGTCTTATAAATTATAAATGGTGTATGTCTATTTGTTCTTCTGTTTACTTTATTGTTGTTATCTCATGTTGTATGTCTATTTGTTCTCTAGAATTTGTTTGATCTCCCGGTTCAACACTTCCACTTGCCCACTCGTTTGGGGGTGATATGCCATCCCGATTCTATGATTGACCACATATTTCTTTAGCATGGCTTCGAACTTGCTTTCTATGAAATGGCTTTCTCCGTCGCTTATCAATGTTATCGGTACTCCAAAGCGGGGGAAAATGTTTTGCTTGAAGAATTTGGAAACGACTCTCGCATCATTAGTTAGGGTAGTGATGAATTCTACCTATTTCGAGACATATTCAATGGCTAATAGAATGTACTTGTTTCCCTTGCTTGATGGGAAAGGACCCATGAAATCAACTCCCCAACAGTCAAACAGTTCAATCTCCAAAATATGCTTCATCGGCATCTCATTCCATTTGGATATGTTTCCCATCCTTTGGCATTTATCGCAATGTTTGACTAAGTCGTGTGTATCCTTGAACATGGTCGGCCAAAAGAATCCGCATTGCAATATCTTTGCGGTGGTTTTGGAGGCGGCGTGATGTCCCCCGCAGGGCATATCATAGCAGTGTGAAATGATAGGGGTGGCCTCTTCCTTCGACACGCACCTCCGTATAATCCCATCTTTGCATACCTTGAAGATGTACGGGTCTTCCCAGAAATAGTTATGGACTTCGTGCATGAACCTCCTTTTTTGTTGTGTGGCCATACCATACTGTTTTATCCCACATGCCAAATAGTTCAAATAATCTGTATACCAAGGCACATCTCCGGGTCTAATGGCGAATAGCTTCTTGTCAGCAAAAATATCATCAATTGGCACGCTATCATCCTTCCCTTCACGAACTATCCTTGCCATGTGATCCGCCACAAGGTTCTCCGTGCCCTTTTTGTCCCGGATCTCCAAGTCAAATTCTTGGAGGAGTAGTATCCATCTTATTAACCTTGGCCTGGCTTCCTTTTTGCTCAATAGGTATTTCAATGTGACGTGTGCCCCGGCTTGCTATCCGCAAATGGCCGGGGGACCCGCGAGGGGGTTTAGAAATTTGTAACCGCAAGCGCACGGTGTTGTAGTGTGGCTTGGGGGTCGAACATAGGGAGGCTAGGATGTGCTTGAGTCAAGGAAGACCAAAATCACCCCGTAGGCGAGCTAGCCCGAATCGGTAAATGGTTGTCACGGAAAGGAATGAAGGGTATGAACAATAAGAAAATAAACCTAGGACCTTGGTTTCCACTCCGACGAGTGACTCTCGCCGATACGTCCTACAGGTATGGATAGCGATCGGAATTAGGGTCTAATGGTGGGACGTTGCTTCTGAATGTGGTACCAGCATCCCATGGGCCCGATATTCCGGTCGGTGCCCAGGATGATACACCGGACTTCCCGGATTCGATCAGTGGGCACTCCCGTGTCCATTAACACTGATCGATTCCGGGAGCACTAAGCTCGCAACGATAACTCCCAACGTCTCATCCTGCCGCTCCCGCGTGCTAGGATTCGGCGTCAATGCTAAGGGCGTGAGCTATGGCTAGGGAGTCAACCGCCAAGTTTATTCCCCATTGGCCCAACGGTCAAAGGCGGTCTTTTTCCCGCCGATGACAATGAAACACCCCACGTAACCATTATATTCCTAATCCCTATCGATTTCCTAACCCTATGGACGCATCGGGAAGAGCCCCCGAAGGGGTTTCCACCAAAATCCCAGATTTGGGAACTACTCACAAAAATCCATTAAAAAGCGATCTAAATGAAAATTAACCGTTGGAATCATAATCAGACGATTGGAATGCGGAAGTAATAGAGTAATTAAGACAATACTAAAATTTGAGAAAGATCCGAAAACTTACAAAAAAACAGTAATTACAGCCGTCACAATGGGAGAAAACAGTAAAAACTAGCAGCTCTCCGTTTCTGTAACCCTAGGGGTTCTATTTATAGACTCTCGCATCACCCGATCGGTTGACAAGTCAACCGATCGGGTGACCCATTACAGATAATGAACAGAAAACGGCGAGCTTTCACCCGGTCATATGAACCGGTCGGGTGAGTTCTTGGAGTGACCGGTTGGATCTTGGCGCCATCGGGTGAAGCGATCGGTTTGGTGCACGTGTATTCAGCTCCTCCTCATCAGCTACAGATGAACCGATCGGGTGAGAGTCACCCGATCGGTTGGAATTTTGCTTGAAAAGACAGAGAATAGGCCCCCGCTGAACCGGCCTGTGAACCGGTCGGGTGACCTTCACTTGAGCTCCGGCTGAGACCGGGTGGTGCACGCGTGCATCACCCGATCGGTTGGAGATGGCCAACCGACCGGGTGAGGGGCTGAAAGATGTATTCTTTGACGTTTGACCCCCTGGATCACGCGTGACTCCTCCCGTTGCTCCGGGGACTTGAGATATCATCGTTAAACGTCCCCTACGCGGTCAATCTCCTGAAACATGGACAAACAAAGAAAAGTGAAAGAAAACGAGAAAATACGAGAAAACGAATAAAAGACGGCGGAAAAACACGGAGAAACACAAAAGAAAACGTGCGTGAACATATAAAATATAAACGCACGTCAAAATCCCCCAAGCTGAACTCTTCCTCGTCCTCGAGGAAGACGAGTGAGAGTAGGATCTCGGAGGGAGAAAATAGAGAGGAAGAAAGAAAAAGAAAACTCTATATCCTAGATCGTCCGTCAGAGCCAACAAAAATCAAAAACGACACACCAAGCAAGCAAACGTCAAATCACACCACTAAACCTAGGAAAACGAGTCCAAATAAGTGCCATGGGCCCACGCGGTGAAGCGCGAGTGAGTGTGGTCGTGTGCTAGCAGTCGGTGTCGCTTTCTACAATGTGCTATGAGCTCATATACGCAAATCCAGGAAGTGACCCAAATACCAATTTGAATTTGAAATTGTGGTGAATATTAGTTCAAGCATGCACGAGAAGAGTATAAGAAGTGAAGCGTAACATGCATCGGGGATTCCACAACTAGGGTTAAGGAAATCACACCACTATAGCTTAGATACTAGCTAAAAAGTTCCTAAGCCAAGTGTTTTCGAAAACGATGGGGGTTGAGATGATGCGGAGAAGAACACTCGGTGCAAATTCTCGCCTTCCCTTTATTCTCGGCAAGTAAGAAAATATTCACACTTGAAGTTTTTTGGGTTTTGGGTATTTGTATTTTTTTGGCTTTTTGGCTATACAATTTTTTTTTCTTTTCTTTTCTTTTTTTTTTGGGTTTTTCTTTTCTTTTCTCCCTTTTTTTGGATTTTTGGGTTTTTGGCTATACACATGTGCACTCTCCCAAGTGGGAGAACGGTACACGACGAGGGGATTTGCACCAAGTAAAGCAAAAAAAGAAGTCGAAATCTAAACACTCAGGCATAGGAAACTATTCTCGCTAAATAGAGCGTAGGCTAAATGGGTTATCCTAGTCCTTAATTGTGGAATCCCGACACATGCGAGTTGAAATTATACGATATAAATATAGCATGCATATAATGGAAGCAAGTACCGCATATTCAAATCGAAGCATGATAATCTAGGGGTCATTCCTGGACAGGTATATAAAGTAAAATCACAAAGTAGAATCACACCAAATAGCTAGGCACGAAGCACGACTCACAAAAAGCTAAGCGGACCCACGATGTGTGAAATGCAAGAGGGCTCGAAATCCTAGGGTTAGTGAGTGTGATTATCGATGCAATGCTAGGTGTGTGTGATTTTGTGGCGATTCATCATAGGGTTCATCTCTAGGAGAAAGAGCTAAAAAGAAGAGAAGAGAAAAAAAGAAAAAATAAAAAACACGATGAAAACGACACAAAAAACGAAAAAGAATGACTCAAATGACGCACACAGTGCGACTCCCCCAAGCTGAAGCTTGCATTGCCCTCAATGCAATATGAGTGAGTACGGGAGGGCAATGAAGATGGGGGGGAATATGCACTGACACAAAAAGAAATGAAAACGAGGAAAATGCAGAGATGAAACTTAATATAAAGAAAGATCAAAATCAAAATCAAACGATATGAAAATAGAAATAAAACCACACGACACGACACTCAAAATGGGAAAAACAAGCACACACACACACAAAAATGAGAAAAACAACAAAACACGACAACACACCAAAATAGACGTCCCCCAAGCTAGACCTGACAGTGCTAGCAAAATGATATGATCAGGAAATGCAGAAATATGCAAGGGGGAGTCAAAAACAAATAAGGTGAAATCAGAAAGCAGGAGAAGGTGAGTCCTCGTCCTCCTCGAAAGAGGGTGTGGATGGGTGGTCGGGGGAGGCTGGGGGTGTGCGGAGAAGTGGGGAACGAGGCGGAGGAATAGGGGCAGCGGTGGTGTGAACAATGGGAGGAGTGTCGGTGGAGGTGGGTGGTGGTGGTAGGAAGGCGATCAAGGCGGTGGTGAGAGGAATAGAAATGGGGGAAGAAGATGTGGTGGTGACTGTAGTGGGAGGTGGTGGGAGGGATCTGGAGCGCACCGGCAATTTCCTCCGACGCACATATGGAGTGATGGAGGAAGGGGGTAGCGTGGGTGAGATGGAAGTGGTCGGGAGGGGGGAAGTGGATGCCGGGATGGGATAAGATGAGGGAGGAGAAGAATAGGTGAGGGGGATGATGGATGTGGGGATGTGTGGGAGGGTGGAGGAGAAGATCGTCGAGGTGGTGAAGGTGGAGGTGAAGATCACCGAGGTGGTGAAGGTGGAGGTGGTGAAGGTGGAGGTGGTCCGTGGATATGAGTGAGAAGGCGAAGAATGGCGGCCACGTTCCTCTCAAGTGCGAGGAAACGTGGGTGAGTAAGAAAAGAGGACGGTGATGGGTCCCAGAGCAGAAACAGGACGACTCGGGCCAGTCCCTAAATCTCCCCCAGACGCAGGGATATCCTGCTCGCCTAATGGGCGGCAGGGGACGGTGGTCTGCGCATGTCCGCGGGAAGGAAAGGAAGGTTCAACCCCGCTAGGAAGTTGGGATCAGGTGGGAAGGTCCAATCTCCCACAAGAGCAATGGTCATGCGAGCGGGGTTGGGGAGAATGGTGTAAGGGGCTGGGGTGGCCATAATTGAAGATGAAGCGGCCATCGGAGTGGGGTCTAATCATGTGAATGTGCCGCAGGACATCGATATCTAGCTGTGAGGGTCCTGCGGCAGCGGGAAGATTATTGGGGATGGGAATATTAAAATGGGGGTAAGAGCAGATGATAGTTATGATGCCCCCATAACAAAACTTCCCCTTACCGGCCCGGCTGATCTCGAGTAGCTTGTAAACAAGCCAATCGCCGCCATGGATGGGGACGGTAGGGGCCCTGAAGCTAATTCCATCATCGTCCCGGACAAAAGGGAAAGTCATGGCCCAGAGGATAAAAAGGTCGGGGATAGTCACGGTGCCGGACTCGTCCCTGGGAAAAAATGCAGATGATATGATCCTGTGGGCCAAACGGAACACGGGATGAATGATGGAGGAGGCCTTGGCCCTTCCTCGGGGATAGTCATGGAACATTGTGAGGCGGAACCAGAATTGATCGACGTCAAACTCGGGCGTGTACCCGTAGTGTCGGATGGAATCATCCCCAAGATTGGGGAAACCAAATATATCGTTAATCGTGTTTAGATTTGTGGTGACACTCCTGTTACGCACCCTGAATTTAATGATCGACCCGGACTCCCAAACAAGTGTAGAGAGAAATTCGAGGGTGGGTGCCGGGTAGGATATGGCAGAAGCATTAAGGAAGGCCAACCATCCTAAGTTAGCGAAAAGAGATTCGACCTCGGTGTAGACACCGAGATCGACAAGTGTTTGTGTGTGCGGGAACTTAGTAGATAGATGCCCCCGAGCATCGAGCCTACGGTAAAAATCCTTGTGCTCCTGGTTCCTAAAGATATACCCATGCGGGCCCAACATTGGGTCCACAGGGGGGATAACAGGCGGGGGAGGGCCAAGTGTAAGTGCTCGTGTGCGAGAAGGGGTACGTGTTTGTTTTCGTCTCTTTCGAGACGGTTCCTCCTCCCGCATAATTCCCTTCCCCTGGTCCTTATCCTTAGCCATGCATGAGTGTGCGTGTATGAATGAGTGCAAAAGCGATGAATGCACACTAACACAAGCAAAATGAGCAAGCACAATTTATAGGGCAAAAATAGAAATATGAGCGTAGGAGCGAGTGTACCCAAGCGAAGTGGCGAAGCTTGCCCGTAGATGTCCCCACACTGCGCAATGAGAGTAGTGTGGAGCCGCAGCGACCTCTTTCAGCAAGAATTTTCGAAATGGGCGTTGTTTGGGGGGAATTAGGTCAGAAATTCGAAATGGAAGGAGAGAGAGAGTGAAGAAGATGGAATGGTTGATGGAGGAGGTGGAGAGAAGGAGTATTGGAGGAGGGGAGGACGTGGGGGAGTGAGAATCGGCCATTGGGGAGGAGAGGCAGGCGAACGACGGCGATTTTGGTGATCGGGCGAGGATGAAAACGAACGGGTGGTCGGGGGTTTATATAGGGTTTTAAGTCGAACCGATCGGGTGACTTGTCACCCGATCGGTTGACGATTAGGTCAAGAATTCTTGCCGAAGAAGTGCTACAGGTGAACCGGTCGGTTGACGTGTCAACCGATCGGTTGGCCGCTCCACTCATTTTCCCGAGAGTTGAGGGCTGCTCACCCGGTTGCTTCAACCGATCGCGCTCGAACTCAACCGATCGGTTGATATTCCCCAAAAATTTCCCGAGAGTTCTCCCCAGCTCACCCGGTCTGTCACCTGGTCTCTTCATTCTTCAACCGATCGGTTCATTTGGGGACAGATCTCGGCTTGTATCTGATACATCCCAACCGATCGGTTGAGTTATCAACCGATCGGTTGGGGCTTTGTTCCCTGCAAAAACCAACAGATTTGTCTAAGTCCCTGAACGGATGTTCTCGCGACTGATTTTATTTATAAAAACAGATAAAATAAAGTAAAAAATAACACTAAAAAGTGGGGAAAAAGTTTAGAACATGGGTTGCCTCCCATGAAGCGCACTTGTTTAACGTCGTTGGCTCGACGCCCGCAAGAGATGTTCACGGTGGTTGATACGGGTGATGCCCAAAGTTCGGCATCTCTTCTTCATTAGAGCTGAAGGGCCTTGGAGTAGTCAGCGGCTGGAGAAAGATTTGCTCGACTACCCTTTCCTTGTTCTTGGGATCCGGGGGTTTCTCTTTCGCATTGGCACTTCCTGTCATCTTCTTTAGGATCCGGACCTCGTCTTTGGTGAGGTCCATGTGCTCTTTCCCCGTTCTCGCAGGAGGAGCCTTGGGGAACCCGGGAGGGGTCGTTCTTGCTGCACTCGCTTTCCCAGCAGCATCTTTGTTCTTGGGGCCGTCTCCATCCTCTGAATCCCCAAGTCATCGGGGGGGTTTCTTAAGAGAATCTCCCAGGAGCACTCTTCAGCAGCTTTTTCTTCTTCTACCTCAAGCAAATTACACCGAGGGTCATCTGGGGGATCGGGATACTTCATGGACAACCCCAGATCAAATTCAACTTTTTCTCCGCTGACGTTTAGAGAAAGTTTTCCGTTCTTCACATCAATCAAAACGCTAGCAGTGGCCATGAAAGGCCGTCCCAGGATGATGGGAGTGTGTGCGTCTTCAGGCATGTCCATGACTACGAAGTCCACTGGCACATGCACCCCTTTTACATTAACGGGGAGGTCATCCACAATCCCCATCGGATATTTGACCGACCGGTCAGCTAGTTGTAGGGTCATACCGGTGGGCTCCAAATCACCCATTCCTATCCTTTTATACATCGACAAGGGCATCAAACTTACACTCGCTCCGAGATCGACGAGTGCACGATGAATCTTTACTGCCCCGATCATGCAAGGAATTGAGAAGCTCGCCGGGTCTTTAAGTTTCGGCAGATTTGCCCTCTGGATAAGAGCGCTACACTCCGCCGTCAATACTACTTTCTCCTTTCTAGACCCTCTAGTCACCAAATCCTTCAGGAATTTTGCATAGGAGGGGATTGTTTCGATTGCTTCTAGGAAGGGGATTTGCAAGCTTAGGTCCTTGACCATGGCAAAGAACTTGCCATATTTCTCGTCGATTTTGGCCTGAGCTAACCGTTGTGGAAATGGCACAACGGGTTTGAACACTTTCGGGCTCCCTTCCTCGTTCTTCTTCTTCTCTTCTTCAGAGACTCCCTCCGGAGTCGTAGGATTTGATGACGAAGCACCGGCGTCGTTTGATTTTTCGATTGGTCGCTCAACGACCAACGGTGCTTCCGGTCTTTTAGGGGGCACTCTAGTAGGGATTTGTGTCCCGCTTCTCAGAACGATAGCGGGCACATTTGCGTGCTCGTGCACGAGTGCCGATGTTTGGGTTGCTCCCCTCGGGTTCACCTCCGGTTGTGGCGGCAATTGGTTTTGTGACCTTGAAAGGTTCGCCACTTGTAACCCCAGCTGGGTTACTTGGTCCGTGAGGGCCCGCTGACCCATTTCCCGCTTTTGATTAATCTTCTCCTGGTTGGTTATATATTGAGTCAAGAGAGACTCAACCGGAGAGATGGCCCTCTGTTGGCCATACTGCTGCTGCTGCTGGATTGGCTGCTGATTCCTGGGGGCATAAAATTGTTGCTGAGGTTACTGCTGATATTGTTGCTGTGGCTGACTCTGATGTGGCCTAGCCGGCTGATATGTTTGTTGCTGCGGCTGCTGAGGCGGCGAGGGCTGAAATGGTGGCCGGTAACTGAAGTTTGGGTGGTTCCGGTTGTTTAGAGAGTAGGCCGGGTTGGAATTGGTCCTTGGTGGATACGGCGCATTTCCTGTGGGGTTGTAAAATAGTGCGCTCGCCTGATCCAACGGTGGTGAGACGTCACCACCGTCGAATTCCCCAAAGAATTCGGATTCTACCTCTGAAATTTGCTGTGTACCGGCCCCACCGGCTCCTACCATTAGTGCGGAGATCTGGGTCGAAAGCAAGTCGAACTTGCTTGAAAGTTTGTCGACGTCCTCGACTCTGTGTATACCCCCAGATCTTGGTGTGGCTCTCTCGTCACACCACCGCTCATTGTTGGATGCCATATTTTCCAGAATATGTCCGGCATCTTCCTCGCTCCTTGACATGAAGGAACCCCCAGCCGCGGCGTCCATAGAAGATTTCAGGTCATCCCTCAACCCATTGTAGAACAGATTAATAATCTGCCACTTCGGAAGCTCATGGTGAGGGCATCTTCTTTGCATCTCCTTGTACCTCGTCCAAGCTTCATGCAAGGACTCGTGGCTGGCCTGGGAGAAGGAGGAGATCTCACTCCTCAACTTCATGGTCTTCTCCGGAGGAAAGAACTTCGTCAGAAAAGCGTTGGAGAGCTTCTCCCAGGTATTGAAAGTGTTGGGGTCCTTCCCCCTTAGCCATTGCTTGGCTTTGTCTCGCAAAGAGAAGGGGAACAGCTTCAGACGGATCGCCTCAGTCGTGACACCATTAATCCGAAAGGTGTCACATTTCTCCAAGAAGGAGTCTAGATGCTCGATCGGGCTCTCCATGGGTGCACCCGCAAACTGATCCTGCTGGATTCACGTCACCAAAGACGGCTTTAGCTCAAAGCTTTGGGCCGCAATAGCTGGAGAACGGATGGCGGAAGTGGACTCGATAGATGGCATCGAGTACTCCAACAGGGACTTGTGAGGCGGGGTGTTCTCCTCCATGGATTCGGGATCCTCTCTTCTTCGCTTCTCGACGGCCAAATGCCTAAGGGTGGCGTTAATCTCTGGATCGAGGGGAATCAAGTCGTCAAGACTTCTTGAACTCCTGCGCATGAAAAACAACAAACACCCGTGAAGCGACAAGTGGGAAAGAAACAGATAAAATAAGAAATAAAAATAAGAAAAATAAAAAGGAAAAAGGAGAATGCGAAAATTATCGTGAGGTAGGGATAAGAGCTAGACACTAGGGTTCAAGAGATCCTAAAATAACAAGCACGTTGCGTCCCCGGCAACGGCGCCATAAACTTGACGTGTGCCCCGGCTTGCTATCCGCAAATGGCCGGGGGACCCGCGAGGGGGTTTAGAAATTTGTAACCGCAAGCGCACGGTGTTGTAGTGTGGCTTGGGGGTCGAACACAGGGCGGCTACGATGTGCTTGAGTCAAGGAGGACCAAAATCACCCCGTAGGCGAGCTAGCCCGAATCGGTAAATGGTTGTCATGGAAAGGAATGAAGGGTATGAACAATAAGAAAATAAACCCAGGACCTTGGTTTCCACTCCGACGAGCGACTCATCATGCCGCTCCCGCGTGCTAGGATAAATCATCAACGATAACTCCCAACGTCTCATCATGCCGCTCCCGCGTGCTAGGATTCGGCGTCAACGCTAATGGCGTGAGCTATGGCTAGGGAGTCAACCGCCAAGTTTATTCCCCCTTGGCCCAATGGTCAAAGGCGGTCTTTTTCCCGCCGATGACAATGAAACACCCCGCGTAACCGTTAGATTCCTAATCCCTATCGATTTCCTAACCCTATGGACACATCGGGAAGAGCCCCCGAAGGGGTTTCCACCAAAATCCCAGATTTGGGAACTACTCACAAAAATCCATTAAAAAGCGATCTAAATGAAAATTAACCGTTGGAATCATAATCAGACGATTGGAATACGGAAGTAATAGAGTAATTAAGACAATACTAAAATTTGAGAAAGATCCGAAAACTTACAAAAGAACAGTAATTACAGCCGTCACAATGGGAGAAAACAGTAAAAACTAGCAGCTCTCTGTTTCTGGAACCCTAGGGGTTCTATTTATAGACTCTCGCATCACCCGATCGGTTGACAAGTTAACCGATCGGGTGACCCGTTACAGATAATGAACAGAAAACGGCGAGCTTTCACCCGGTCATATGAACCGGTCGGGTGAGTTCTTAGAGTGACCGGTTGGATCTTGGCACCATCGGGTGAAGCGATCGGTTTGGTGCCCGTGTCTTCAGCTCCTCATCATCAGCTACAGATGAACCGATCGGGTGAGAGTCACCCGATCGGTTGGAATTTTGCTCGAAAAGACAGAGAACAGGCCCCCGCTGAACCGGCCTATGAACCGGTCGGGTGACCTTCACTTGAGCTCCGGCTGAGACCGGGTGGTGCACGCGTGCATCACCCGATCGGTTGGAGATGGCCAACCGACCGGGTGCGGGGCTGAAAGATGTATTCTTTGTCGTTTGACCCCCTGGATCACGCGTGACTCCTCCCGTTACTCCGGGGACTTGAGACATCGTCGTTAAACGTCCCCTACGCGGTCAATCTCCTGCAAACATGGACAAACAAAGAAAAGTGAAAGAAAACGAGAAAATACGAGAAAACGAATAAAAGACGGCGGAAAAATACGGAGAAACACAAAAGAAAACGTGCGTGAATATATAAAATATAAACGCACGTCAAAATGCTGCGTGGTCAGTGTGCACAATCACTTTTGATCCAAGAAGGTGGGAATGAAACTTCTCAATGGAGTAGACCACCGCCAAAAGCTCCTTTTCGGTGGTAGTGTAATTCTTTTGTGCCTCGTCCAAGGTTTTGTTTGCATAAAATATGGCATGAAGATTTTTATCCTTCATTTGTCCAAACACTGTCCCAATTGCTTGGTCACTAGCATCGCACATCTGTTGGATCCTGTGGATGGCAAACAACACTAAAGGGGGTTGAATAGTGTTGTATAAAAATAAACCTTTTCGTTCTAATTGGTTAGCACAATTCAAACCCTTCTAATGTTGCCTAAAAACCAAATAAAGTGATCAACGCTTGGTCCTTAATCAACTTAAGTAATCTTAAAAACAAATCAAAAAAAACTCTTCTGGTAGTCGACTCCCTATGAACAGTAGTCGACTCCCAGAGGGATATTATGCACAGCTCAGCTAAAGAATGAGATAGATGTGATTGCAGATAATACCAATATTATATCCATATTTACAACGGATAACAAAGAGTTAATCTTTGCAACAATCAACAAATAATAATATAAGTGCAAAGATAAACAAACACAGAAAGAATCAAACGCAAACACAAGGATTTTTATACTTGTTCCCACAACCTTGGGTACGTCCAGTCCCCGATCAATCCGGTACAAGATTTTCACTATCTGCCTTGGCAAATACAAGCACCTAACTCCACTCGTTAGGATTTTCTCACACGCCTAGCCTTGACCAGGATTTCCGATTGCAACACTGCAACATCTAGACTTGTCTAGGATTTCCAACACCCTTACAACAAAGGGCCAGACACAAAATGAAAATCAATATCCAACTCACCACAATATTTGGTGGAGTTTGGATTTACACCCAATTTCTATAGCCAAGAGCAATAGATAACAAAGTGTATTCGTGGCAAAATAGAATATGATCTTGATCACACAAAGATATGAATTAAGTCTTTGTGATCTAAATCAATGTTTTCAAAAATCCTTTCAAATAGAATCAGAGAATAGAGAACATAGATTTTGAAAAACAATAGCCGAATAAAATGTTGATCTCAAAAATAATAATTTAAAGAAAATAGATCAGAAATATAAACGCAGATTTGGCTAAAAGAAATGAGAGCTGAAATTTAGAGATCCTTTAGAATTTTGCATAAGAGAGAATTTTGAATTCAAGTATATTGTCTCTTTGATCTCACAAAATGATCCTCTATTTATATGTAAAATGAGAAGATTTGAATTTCAAATTAGTTTGACTTTTGCCCCGAAAATTATGGAAGCAATAAGTTGGAGAGATATTAAAAATCAGGTCAAAACGTTGAAATTCAACAGCTGGTAGTCGACTCACTATGAGTGGTAGTCGACTCCCAGAGTGTTTCAGGAGAAAAACAATTTCCAGCTGGTAGTCAACTCCCACTCTTTGGTAGTCGACTCCCAGAGCAATTTTCTCTGAAACACAGCTAGCAAGAGATGTAATTAACTCCAGAGTGTAATGGAGATTAACTACAAAGATGAGAAGTAACTAGCAATTGCTCTCAAGAGTTTGAAAATGATTTTAAAACATTTAAACACATTAAACTTCGAAATCATTTTGAGTGTGTGTGTTATGATTACTTTTGGCCTTAACATAATCCTAAGAAGAACACAACTCACACACTATAGACTTAGGACAAGTCTTCATGAAGCTTAATCAAAGATGAAGTAGATGCGATCTTTTCTTGAGCTTCTTTTCCATTTGAGCATAAGCTTCATCATCGAGCTAGTAATGTTTGTCCTCGTCTTTGCTAAGTGAGCATAGATTGTGCTTCTTCGGAGTATGTATAAAGCTTTTCATTCATCGCATAATCTGCACACTTAATAGTAGTGTAGTTAGTACACTAACCTCATTTGGTGTGCTCATCATCAAAACCACTTGGGGTGGAGCTCAATTTCCATCAACATCAACTCGAAAGGAAGATTCCAATCCGATGGTTGTATGATCGGGACAGAAATGAGGGCCTCCTTCAGTGTATTAAAGGCTTGCAAGCAATCTCTTGAAAAGTCAAAGGGAGCATCTTTAGCAAGTAAAGATGTAAGAGATTGGGCAATTACGGCAAAATCCTTGATAAAGTGGCGGTAGAACCCTACATGATCAAGAAACCCCCTAATGCCCTCAACATTAATAGGAGGGGAAAGCTTTTCTATTACCTCAATTTTCGCCTTATCAACCTCGATCCCTCTAGATGAGACAAGATGCCCTAGAACTATCCCCTCGATGACCATGAAATGGCATTTCTCCCAATTAAGTGTTAAATTAGTTTGTTGGCATCTTTTAAGGACTTAGTAAGATTAGCCAAACATGAGTCAAATTTGCTGCCATAAACAGAAAAATCATCTATAGAGACTTCCATGATATCCTCAATATAATCAGAAAAGATGGACGTCATGCACCTTTGAAAGGTGGCGAGGCTATTACAAAGACCAAAAGGCATTCTACGGTAAGCATAAGTACCGTAAGGGCACGTAAAAGTGGTCTTTTCTTGGTCGTCTTCATGTAGGGGAATCTGAAAGAATCTCGAATACCCATCCAAATAACAAAAGTACTTATATTTGGCGAGGCGTTCTAGCATTTGGTCAATGAAAGGAAGTGGGTAATGGTCCTTCCGGGTGGATTTATTCAACTTCCTATAGTCGATACACATCCACCAACCCGTGACAGTCCGAGTGGATATAGATTCTCCTTATCGTTTTTTATTATGGTCATCCCTGCCTTTTAGGGACGACATGGACCGGGCTAACCCATCTGCTGTCAGAAATAGTATAGATGATATCGGCTTCGAGCAGTCTAAGGATCTCCTTTTTAACCACCTCTTTCATGTTAGGGTTTAACCTCCTGTGAGGCTCTATGGAGATGGCCTCAGTGTTTTCAAGATGGATCCTATGTGTGCATAGCCTAGGGCTAATCCCCTTGAGGTTAGAAATGCTATAGCCAAGGACCTCCTTATGCCTCCTAAAGACATCTAAAAGACTCTCAAGTTGATGGTGGTTGAGGCTAGCGTTAACAATCACTGGATAGGTCAATTTATCCCCAAAAAAGCATACCTTAAGTTAGGAGGTAATTGTTTCAGTTCTACCTCAGGGGGCGATGTACCCACTGCCTCCTTTTCCTGTGAAAGCATGGCGTCTTTGGTTGCATATATGTTTACTTCCTCCTCAGAAGGTAGGCTCTCGCATGCTGACGTAGTATCGCTATTTGGCGAGGATGGTGCATCGGAGTAGGTGCTATACGACTCTGCTCTCAGGTCAATGGGATTACCATTCTCCTCTTATTCATACCTGAAATCAAAAGATAGGTCAGTGCATTCATCGATGTTGCAAAAGGGATCGTCAAGTATACTTCCCTGAACGTCGGTATTCCAAATAGACTCTTCACAAGCATTAATCCTTCAGTGCATGCTCTACTGCCTTCCTTCATTTCGGGCTGAGGGGTCCTGCTGACTTCAAATGCAACTTATCATCCCTAATATCGACTCTAATGTTGCCCTTGATAGTTCCTTCTAGGGAAATTTGATCAATAACGAAACTAGCAAACAGCTGCTCAAGGGGGGTCCTCCATGTTGATGGCCAAGGTCCCTGTGGATTGGACTTCATCCGCAAGTTCTTCCAGAAGGGGTGCAAAGGTATCATCATATTGCGTGCTAGAGTTTGTTCTCATCATCATGTCTTCCATGTAACCTGTTAAGAACCAATTGAAAATTTTGGAGGAACACGTCAATACGAGTATCAAATAAAATAAAAGAAAGATACAAGATAAAAGGTAGCCAGGTGAGGAAAATAAAATAACGTCGCCTCCTCTGCAACGGTGCCAAAAACTTTATCGGCCCCCGGATACACACCCGGGAGACAGTCGTAGTTTTACCGCAAGCGCACGGTGTAGTGGTGAGCGGGTATCGAACACGAGGAGGAACTAATGACGGTACTCTATCTTAATCACTAAGCTATTGGTGGAAGGGTGATGTTTGGAATGTTGTTGTCAAAGTCGTTCAATTAACAATTCAAATTCGATATTATAAAAGAGTCTAGGGCTAGGAAATCCCCGCCATGGGTCGTCATTCATCTCTATAAATCGTGAATCTCAATGTTGCAGGACTTGGATTGAGGTGAACTAGTGGTAACTGAATAAAGAACCAAGCTCGCGCTCTTTCGCTATTGTCGGTTTATAGCAACCAAGATTATGGCCCACTCTCATGCAAACCCTAACCAAAACCACTAGCATTAAGATTGACATCATCGTTTAATCACCCCTCGAGCCCACTCTCGTGCAAACTTGAGTTACAAAATAGATTGTGATATCTCGTATTCGTCCAATCTCTTGCAAACAAACATGGGTATAGATTTATAATAAAAATGCTAGCATTGGTCCAATCTCTTGCAAACCGAGGAATTTCGATTATAAATCTAAATCGAATATCTAGGCCTTCTCATCGATCGGAATCCAATCTCTTACAAACTCCAAATCGATGGAAATTCCTGATGGAAATTGAATTCCACCCCCCAAGTGATTTTGATGATGAGCACACCAAATGAAGCTTAGTGTACTAACTACACTACGACTAAGTGTGCAGGTTGTGCGACAAATAAAAAGATTTATGCATACTCCAGAGAAGCACAATCTACGCTCAAAGACAAGGACGAACGTTGCTAGATCAATGATGAAGCTCAAAGCTTAAATGGAACAGAAGCTCAAGTGAAGCTCACATTTACTCCATCAATTGATCAAGCTTTCGAAGACGTGTCCTAGTCTATAGTGAGTGTGTTGTGTCTTTCTTAGGGTTATGGTAAATCCAATAGTATAGACAACACACACACACAAATGATTTCAAAACATCTTAAATATCTTTTAAATCATTTTCAAAAGTTATTGAGAGCTTTTTTCTAGTGGCTTTGCATTTTCGTAGTGAAACTCCATTACACCCTGGAGCTAACTACTTGTTTGACTAGCAGTGTCTCAGAAGAAACTCCTCTGTGAGTCGACTACCAAGGAGTGGGAGTCGACTACCAGCTGAGAATCAATTTCTCCTGAAACACTCTGGGAGTCGACTACCAATCCTAGGGAGTCGACTACCAGCTGTCGAAATTTGACGTTTTGACTTGACTTTTAACATATCTCTAATTTATTATTCCCATGATTTCCGAGACAAAAGTCAAAAGAATTTGAATTTCAAATTCTCGGTTTTCACCTATAAATAGAGGACCATTTTCTTTGAGAAAACACAACAACTCTTAAAATCAAATTCTCTTGTGCAAAACGCTCTCAAATTCTCAGCTCTCATTCTCTCTTAGCCAAATCTGTTTTTATTCTTGATCTTGCAATTTCTTTAAGATATTATTTTCTGAAGATCAAATTTTTATTTGGCTATCTGTTTTCAAAAACCGTATTACTTATTCTCTTATTTTATTTAAAAGGATTTTGAAAAACATTTGATTCAGATCACAAAGACTTCATTCGTATCTTTGTGTGATCTAGAATCTTTTTCTATCAAGCCACTAAAGCATGTAATTGTCTATTATTATTGGCTATAGAATTTGGGTGTAAATCCAATCTCCACCAAACAATTGTGGTGAGTTGGAAATCGTTTTTCGCTTTGTGATTACCCTTTGTTGTAAGGGTGTTGTTGTTGGAAACCCTAGACAAGTCTAGGTGTTGCGGTTGAAAATCCTGCTCAAGACTAGGTTGTTGGAAATCCTAACGAGTGAAGTTAGGTGCTTGTATTGCTAAGGCAATAGTGGAAATCTCGTACCGGATTGGTCGGGGGCAGGACGTACCCAAGTTGTGGGGAACCAGGATAAAAATCCTTGTGTCTGTGTTTGCTTATCTGTGTTTGTTTATCTTTGCCAGCAATTCTTATTTAACTTGTTATTATTCTTTGTTTAATATTATTCTTGTAACTCTTTTATAATATACTGCAAAGATCAGTTTTTGTATTTATACTTATGTGTAAATTTTATATATCTTCATTAAGTATTTAACTATCTGAGTTGTGCTTAATTTCCTCTGAGAGTCGACTAATGTTCATAGGGAGTCGACTACCAGAAGAGTTTTATCTCTGATTTGATTTGAAGATTTATTCAGTTGATTAAGAACCAAGCGTAGATCACTCTACTTGGTTTCTTAGGCAACATTAGAAGGCTTTGATTTGTGTTAATCTATTAAGAACGAAAAAGTTTATTTTATACAACACTATTCAACCCCCCTTCTAATGTTGTTTGCCATCCACAGGATCCAACACTTGGTATCAGAGCAAGGTCAAAGCGATGGCATCAACAAACATCTGCAACACTCATACTCCTCCGATCTTCAACGGCAACTTTTATTCTCAATGGAGAAGGAGAATGGAGATCTTCTTAGAGGCACACGATCTGAAATACATGAGATCTCTCAGAGAACCATAGGAGATCCCAACCATACCGCAAACTCAATGGAATCCTGATCAAGAGGAAGCGTACTTCAACAACATAAAGGTAATGCATTTGCTTTACACTGGATTAACTGATCAAATGCTGGACCTTGTAGAAAAGGCGGAAACCGCACATCAAATCTTAAACATGTTGGACGAAAGATTCGGATAAAGATCTAATGAGATCCAAACACTCATAAAGATACCTCAAGCCAATGATGAAGAACCATGCATGATGGCTCGACAGAACGACAAGAACGAGGTAAGTGATTCTAGTTCTGATGAGGAAAATGAATTTGATATTGCAAGCGCATATGAAAATCTTTATAGAGAATATGAATGTTTGTCAAAGAAGCACAAAAATCTAGACAAAAAGCACAAGACTCTGCATGAAGAACATGATAAACTCAAGAATGAATTTGACTCTCTTGCTAATAAACATGAGTCTCTAAAACTCTCTTGTAATGACCAAAAAGATTTGACCAACAAGTATGATAAATTAGTATGTGATCACGATGCTCTGAAATCTGAATATGCTATGTATGTTTCTACTTTGAATGATAAATTTAACCTTCTCACAAGTGATTTATCTTCAAGTAAGCTTAAACATGAGGAACTTGTTCTACGACTTGAAAAGGTTAAGAACAAACCAAATGTAAAAGCTATCATATCCTGTATGTGTGCATCCACCTCTACTGAAAAGATAGTTCAAAATATTGTTCATAAAAATGTGAGACAAAATCTCTTGTTTATAGCAAAAAGGCCAAGCATAATTACTATCATAAATCTTATCGTCACAATCATGTTACACATAATGCACATCATATACATGGTTATAATAGTTTTGCTAATAAAACAATTTGGGTACCAAAACATTTAATCAAACATGAAAAGAATACTTATGTTTCCACCACGTTAAAAATTGTACATAGGAAATCAAATTCAAATCAAATTTGGGTTCCTAATGAATGATCCTCCCATATGTGCATATATTAGGGTATCTGCATGCCTCATGATATTTATTTGATACCCAACATTTAAGACTATACATAATGATAGGAATTTTCTTTCCTAACAAATCGGACCCAATTATAAGTGGGTACCAAACGTGTCAAAACTATCTTCTTTCAGGATATATGGATAATGGATAGCAGATGCTCCGCACATATGACATGGAACGCAAAACTACTTAGCGCTCTAAAAATGTATGACGGTGGAACCGTGACATTTGGCGACAACAAGAAAGGTAAAATTGTTGGAATAAGCAACATTGGCATCCTTAAAAATTACTCATCAAAGACGTAAGCTTGGTAAATTGGCTAAAGCATAATTTATTGAGCATAAGCCAACTATGCGACAAAGGTATGAAAGTCCTCTTCACACTTGACTCTTGTTTAGTATACGACAAGGATATGAAAAATCTTCTTATTAACGGTAAGCAAGTAGAAAATATCTATGTACTTAGATTAAATGAATGTGAATCAAATGTATGTTTAATTGTTTCAACAAATGACCCTTTGCTCTGGCATAGACGCTTTGGTCATGTGAACATCAAAAACATGGATAAGATTTTCAGGAAAGAGTTGGTGCACGGACTTCCCAAAATAAATTTTAAATTGGATAAATATGTGATTCATGTCAATTTGGCAAAATGCATAAGAGTTCATTTAAGAATATTGGAGCCCTCAGTTCGAACGGGCCACTTGAACTACTTCATATGGACTTGTTTGGCCCAACTAGAACTCCATCTCTATGTAACTCTAAATACGTATTTGTCATAGTTGATGATTTTACTCGATATACGTGGATATTATTCTTAACTCATAAGAATGATGCCTTCCGCGAGTTCGAAATATTTTTCAAAAGAATTGAACGTTTATACTCTTTGAAAATTATTTCTTTAAGAAGTGATCATGGTGGTGAATTTGAAAATGAACATTTTAAACAGTTTTGTGAAGAACGAGGCATTTCTCATACTTTTGCTTTTCCTATAGCTGCTCCTCAATATGGGGTAGTTGAAAGGAAAAATAGAACACTCCAAGAGTGTGCAAGAACAATGTTGTGTGAAAGCAACCTTCCAAAAAGCTTTTGGACGGAAACTGTAGCAACCGCGTGCTATATTTAAAACAAAGTTTTAATAAGAAAACCTTTTGAAAAGACTCCTTATGAATTATTGCTCCAACAAATTCCGAAAGTATCTTACTTCAGAGTTTTTGGTTGTAAATGCTATATTTTGAATACTAAAGATAACTTAGATAAATTTGACTCCAAAGCGGATGAAGGCATATTTATCGGTTATTCTTTACGTGGTAAAGCATATAGAATCTACAATAAGAGTTCCGAAACTATTGTTGAAAATTTACATGTAACATTTGATGAATCTCTCTCTCACAACACTGCTCATAATGATGATGACAACATAATCGTTGCACCTACTCCTAATAATGAATCTATCACTGTTAATGACATTTCTAGTCTTTGCCAAAATCATTCCCTGAAGTCACATATCACCCACACACAAGTCATAGGTGATATTGATGCTGGAATTAGAACTAGATCTCAAATAGAACACTTGACACATGTTGCATTTGTTTCTAACCTTGAGCCGAAAAAGGTAGAAGAAGCTTTTGTAGATGAAGTATGGATTGAAGCCATGCTAGAAGAACTTCTGCAATTTGAGCGCAATCAAGTATGGGAGTTGGTACACAAACCGGAAGACCGTCCAGTTATCGGCACTAAATGGGTATATCGGAACAAACTAGACGAAGATGGAAATGTGGTAAGAAATAAGGCAAGGCTAGTAGCACAGGGATACTCACAAGAGGATGGTATAGATTTCGATGAAACTTTCGCTCATGTTGCTAGATTAGAATCTATTAGGATGCTACTTGCATTTGCATCATATGAAAACTTTAAACTATACCAAATGGATGTGAAAAGCGCATTCCTGAATGGATTCATAAAGGAGGAAGTCTACGTTGAACAACCTCCCGGATTTGAACATGATAAGAAAATAGGATATGTGTACAAGCTAAACAAAGCCTTGTATGGCCTAAAACAAGCCCAAAGAGCTTGGTATGAAAGATTAAGAAATTCTTAATTGACTTAGGTTACATCGTTGGAAAAATAGATACCACTTTATTTGTTACGAAAATTCATGATGATATTATTCTTATCCAAATTTACGTTGATGATATCATTTTCGGATCTACTAATGAAGATCTTTGTCAAGAGTTTGCTAAGTTAATGCAGGAAGAATTTGAAATAAGCCACATGGGGGAACTCACATACTTTCTCGAATTACAAATCAAACAAGCAAAAGAAAGAACCTTCATTCATCAAACGAAGTATGCCAAAGACATGATCAAAAGGTTCGGGATGGAAACCGCATCAGGAAAGAACATACATATGACAACATCCACTTCTTTAGACAAAGACGAAGCAAGTAAAAAGGTCGATCAGAAAACATATCGAGGTATGGTCGGTTCTTTGCTCTATTTAACCGCTAGCCGACCTGACATTATGTTTAGTGTTTGTGCATGTGCTAGATTTCAATGTGATCCTAGAGAATCACATCTTTAAATGGTAAAATACATATTTAGATATCTTAAAACCACTTCTGACTTTGGACTATTTTATCCCAAAGGCGACACATTTAATTTAACTTCGTTTAGTGACGCAGACTATGCTGGTTGTAAAGCCACAAGAAAAAGCATAGGTGACATTCCCTTGTTTCGTGGTTTAGTAAAAAGCAAAGTTCGGTTTCACTATCTATCACTGAGGCAGAGTATATAGCTGCCGGACTTGCCTGTACCCAAATACTTTGGATGAAACAAGTCCTCGTAGATTATGGTGTTAATACATCTACATGTGTAATTTATTGTGATAATAAAAGCACTATTAATCTCATTAAAAACTCTATTCTTCATCCTAGAACAATGCATATTGATATTAGACACGGATTTATAGATGATCACTGTGTCAAAAAGGATGTTGAACTTAAATTTGTCTCCTCTGAATATCAAGTTGCAGATATTCTAACAAAACCCCTACAAAAAGATACATTCTTTAGACTTCGTAGAGAATTGGGTATTGTTGGGGAAAAAGAATTAAGTAAGGATTAATTATATTATGTCATTAATTTTTGTTGATGACAAGGAGGAGAAAGATTTGAAATGCAAAAATGAATATATTATATGAATGTATTGTTTTGCTAACGGCCTCAATGTAGGGGGAGAACCGCATCAAAGTAGGGGGAGTAAGTTTATTTTTCATGTCAAATTAGTATGTCAACTTACTTCATTTTTCATTTGGGTGTCATCATCAAAAAGGGGGAGAGTGATGGAAATTGAATTCCACCCCAAGTGATTTTGATGATGAGCACACCAAATGAAGCTTAGTGTACTAACTACAGGTTGTGCGACAAATGAAAAGCTTTATGCATACACCAGAGAAGCGCAATCTACACGCAAAGACAAGGACGAACGTTGCTAGATCAATGATGAAGCTCAAAGCTCAAATGGAACAGAAGCTCAAGTGAAGCTCACACCTACTCCATCAGTTGATCAAGCTTTCGAAGACGTGTCCTAGTCTATAGTGAGTGTGTTGTGTCTTCCTTAGGGTTATGTTAAAGCCAATCGTATAGATCACACACACACACACACACACACACACACACACACACACACACACACACACACACACAAAGACACACAAATGATTTCAAAACATCTTAAATATATTTTAAATCATTTTCAAAAGTTACTGAGAGCTTTTTTTCTAGTCGCTTTGCATTTTCGTAGTGAAACTCCATTACACCCTAGAGCTAACTACTTGTTTGACTAGCAGTTCTCAGAAGAAACTCCTCTTGGAGTCGACTACCAAGGAGTGGGAGTCGACTACCAGCTAAGAATCAATTTCTCCTGAAACACTCTGGGAGTCGACTACCAATCCTAGGGAGTCGACTACCAGCTGTCGAAATTTGACGTTTTGACATGACTTTTGATATATCTCTAATTTAGTATTCCCATGATTTCCGGGACAAAAGTCAAAATAATTTGAACTTCAAATTCTCAGTTTTCACCTATAAATATAGGACCATTTTCTTTGAGAAAACACAACAACTCTTGAAATCAAATTCTCTTGTGCAAAACGCTCTCCAATTCTCAGCTCTCATTCTCTCTTAGCAAAATCTGTTTTTATTCTTGATCTTGCAATTTCTTTAAGATATTATTTTCTGAAGATCGAATTTTTATTTGGCTATCTGTTTTCAAAATCCGTATTACTTATTCTCTGATTTTAATTAAAAGGATTTTGAAAAACATTTGATTCAGATCACAAAAACTTCATTCGTATCTGTGTATGATCTAGAATCTTATTCTATCAAGCCACTAAAGCACGTAATTGTCTATTATTATTGGCTATAGAATTTGGGTGTAAATCCAATCTCCACCAAACAATTGTGGTGAGTTGGAAATCATTTTTCGCTTTGTGATTACCCTTTGTTGTAAGGGTGTTGTTGTTGGAAACCCTAGACAAGTCTAGGTGTTGCGGTTGGAAGTCCTGGTCAAGACTAGGTTGTTGGAAATCCTAACGAGTGAAGTTAGGTGCTTGTATTGCTAAGGCAATAGCGAAAATCTCGTACCGGATTGGTCAGGGACAGGACGTACCCAAGTTGTGGGGAACCAGGATAAAAATCCTTGTGTCCGTGTTTGCTTATCTGTGTTTGTTTATTTTTGCAAGCAATTCTTATTTAACTTGTTATTATTCTTTGTTTAATATTATTCTTGTAACTCTTTTATAATATACAGCAAAGATCAGTTTTTGTATTTATACTTCTGTGTAAATTTTATATATCTTCATTAAGTATTTAACTATCTGAGCTGTGCTTAATTTCCCTCTGGGAGTCGACTAATGTTCATAGGGAGTCGACTACCAGAAGATTTTTATCTCTGATTTGATTTGAAGATTTATTGAGTTGATTAAGAACCAAGCGTAGACCACTATACTTGGTTTCTTAGGCAACATTAGAAGGCTTTGATTTGTGTTAATCTATTAAGAATGAAAAAGTTTATTTTATTCAACACTATTCAACCCCCCTTCTAGTGTTGTTTGCTATCCACAAGATCCAACAATTCCTAGCTATCCGTGATAATTCAATCACAACCTAACCTCCTTAGAAATCTAGCAGCATATAAATTCATTCATCACAAATCTGAAATTAGATCCATAGGGTTCATCTCTATGCCCTAGAACAGCAAAACTGCTCACAATTCATCAGAGTAATAGCAAAGTCAATGAATAAAAACATATAGCAATTCAGATGTAGAAGAAGCAATTCATAAAAATGCGAAATTTCAATTAGAATAACAAACCAGATCCGAGTTCTTCAATCTCCTAAGCTATAATTACAATTAGAAATAACCTAAATTCTATTTTCTGGTCTCTCCCTAAACTAGGATGAAAACTGGGCTTAAATACATGTCCAAAACGGCCAAAAAACCCTGACAGAATTGCCCCTGGCGCAGCCCAGAACCCTAGTTTTAGACACAGGCTGGCGGCGCTACTCGACCGAGTGGAAATCTCATGCGGCTGAGTGGCAGATCCAAATAAAAACAGAGAAGATTGGGCTTTGGGGGCTCTGGCGCTCTGCGTCACTCGGCCGAGTGAAGTTCTTCACCTCGGTCGAGTGGACTTCCTCACTCGACCGAGTGGGTCTTCTGCTGTGCTCCCCAAAATTCCAGAGAGTTGGCTTCGAGTCCCTTCAGAAGTTCTGACTCACTCGGACAAGTAGCAATATCTACTCGACCGAGTGAAAGTAACCACTCGGCCGAGTGCATTACGGCATATGGCACTCTTGTATCAGTCGTACTCGGCCGAGTACGCTTCCTCACTCGGCCGAGTGGACTGCGTACTCGGCCAAGTGGCCAGTTTCTGGAGTCAAATCTTGTCCTCCTCATCTCTTTGTCGATTCTATCGATCTTCTTCTTCTTCCGCTTATCATCTAATGCTGCTAACTCCTCGATAGGGCCATGGGTGATGCTCTGGTATGCATGCAAGTCCCTTAATCTTATTTATGCTCCCGATCGCTCCATATTTCCTAAAATCCGACAAAAACAAGAAATAGTGAAAAGTAACACAATATCGTCAAATAATCGTGAAAAATGCGATATGGGCGATCAAAATGGTATGCAAACATGCAGAAAAAAGGTATAAAATATGGACCAATCAAAATCCCCGTAGCTTGCCTCTTACTCGTCCCCGAGGAAGATGAGTAAAATGGCAAACCCGGTGGAAAAAGATACGGAAAATGATAAAGATGGATAGAAAATAAAATGAAGAGGGATCTGCTAGATCATTCTCTCAGGACAAGGAGTCGCTTACTCAAATAGTGCACGATGAATAAAAACATGCCAAAGATTTTTACCTCGATATCACATCATGTATAGGCGTATTCGATATAGAAACCAAGAACGTCAAAACAATATGAAGTATGAATTCATTCTAGAATTAACGTCGTCTGAAGGCATTTAAAATGATATACATAATCATAGATTGCACACTTTTCAATTGATCACTTTTTGCTTGGAGTATAAGAGGTATCACGCATTATAAAGCAATACGAATAGAAAGAGATGATATTCATGAAATGCATGCCAAATTTTCAATTCATAGACTTCGTAGTACTCTAAGTAATCTCCCTAAGTATCAAAAATTATCTACCTTAGGTCGGCATGCACATATGAGTAGTCACTCTCTTACACATCATTAGATCCCCTCCCTCAAGCTTATCTATATGTGAGGCGGCATCAAATTGAACAATACGACTTTTTCCAATTTTTTTTGAACCTCCATAGGAATAAAGGAAAATAGAAATAAAAAGTAAAGCGGGGAAGATTGTGTACATGCAAATGAACTTCTCTTTTTTTTCTTTTCTATTTTTCTCTTTTTTTGTTTATATATATACACACAATAGCAATCCCAAATCAAAGATAGAAAGATAAGCATGCATTTTACTTTTGATTTTGGGTGATGGAGATTGGGCTTTTTAGCATGGGAAGATGCCAATATAAGATTCACTAAGGGGAGCTTCACCAATGATTATAAGTATAGACATGAAGTTCAAGATATATGGAGAAAGAAAAATATGTAACGCTCAGTTCACTCTTTTGTAAGTGCACGACAACTTTCAACAGGGTAATGTAATCTGCTCTGTTTGATTTCAGAAAGGAAACTAATCGATTATATCAACAAAAAAGGCATACATTCAGTCAACCTGGAAGTTAAGCATACAATTTCATGCAAATAGAAGTGATAGCAGATAACAAAGCAGTACTTCAAGTTTAGGCAATCAATACGTGAAGCTTCGTGTGTTTTCTACGAAAAGTATACGATGAAAATTTTCAGACTCGGCTAATGCTAGAATTTCATTCACAATCATATAATAGAGATGAAGGTTCCTATACTCAAATGCATGACGATGTATAGCATATGATATCTGAAATAAAAACGATGGCATGGCAAGAGAATAAGCATATAAGAGCAAGCTAACTCCACGTCATCGTTATCATAAAGAATTCATTTCTAGCAAAAAGGATAAAAGAAATAAGGATAAAGGAAAAATAAGAACCAACTATACAAATGCAACACACATAGAAAGTAAGAAAACATGATGCATGAGAAAAAAAGAAAAAGTGGCTGAAAATAAGTGGAAAATAAAGAAGGGTAGAAAAATAAAGATAAAAAATGAAGAAAGTAAAAAGTACGTGGGACACTCACTCCCCCCAAGCTAAACTGCACAGTGTCCTCAATGTGCTAAGTGTGGTAGAAGGACATATATAATAGGGGTGGGTGGGTGTGGGTGCATGCATGATAAAAAGTAAAAAATGAAAGAAAATGGAATGGATATGCATATGATAAGTGTAGAATGCAAATGATGGATGTGATGAGCACACAGATCATGGGAGCAAAATGGAAATGCTCAGAAATACCACCTCTCCCCGAGAAGGAGATATACAAAGCCCAGCAAAAAGTGATCAAAATATGTGGGCGAGAGGGGGGTGCAAAACTGGAGTGGCCACCCCACGTTCTCATACAACTGGAGTAGCCCCTGGAACACCCTTAGTGTTGGAAACATCATCCTAGCCTATGTTTGATGATAACAAACCCTACTGAACTATTCTAATATGTTTGTTGAGTGTGTCACAGGTCCCTATAATCATGATTGCTCAAGTTACACATGTATGTACTCAAGTACGTAGAGATACAAGGCTGAAACTACATTTGGAATTATGCAAGCTGCTCAAACAAGAGAGTATAGCTATGAAACTCTACCCTAGAGTTAAACATAGACTATAAACATCATGGAAATTTTCTCAGGATTTATGGAGATTGTTTGAAGTCAAAATACGGGGAAATACGAGAAAATACAGAGTATACAAAGAAGAAACTTTTTCTACAAGTGGAGAAATGAGGTGAAACAATTCTAACATGTATATATGGGGCTCTGGGATTTTTGAGAATTTTTTCAGAATTTTTGGGATTTATTTGGTGCCAAAATACTCAAGAATACGTCTGAAATACACTGGAAATTAGAGATACGGTACTGTTCATATAGCGGCGCCGTATACCGCGCTCAGCCGCCGTCGACGTGGATTCATCTCAGCCATCGGATCGTCATCCAACGGTCGAAAAGCTGCCGACGCGAGTCTTCGCTGGCGGGCGCTGACGCGTAAAGAGGCGGGCGACGACGCGCGAATTTTGACCGCCACGTGGCGGCTCCTCAGCGAATCCCGCTCGATCCAACGGCTGAGATCGCTGCCGACAGCGGATTTTAAACCCGACCCGTTAAGCCTATTTTAAACGTGATTTTCGTGGGTGCGGATCCCTTGGAACAGTGACGTAAACCCGTTAACTCAATTCTATAAATACCAATGTACATCTCTTCACATTTTCATCAATAAGTGGAGTTCTAGAGATCCAAATTGAGTTCCGTAAGAAGCGTTGCGACCGTGACTTCATCCCCGACGCAGTGATAGCAAGTTGAGCAGCTAGTTCCTCCTGTGCATAAAATGAGATCACTTTGAGTGAGGAACTTCTACCGACTACTTCCACGGGGACAGCGACTACTTCTTCTACAGACATCCGATCATCATTCCGTAAGAAGCGTTGCGAAGCTACTGATGTGCTGAAAGACGACAACCAGAGAGATCTTCACAAATGAGCTTTCTAAACTCTTGATCTTATTTATTTGTGAAGTTATTAATGTTTTGATCAGCATTTCTGTAATATAATTTCTTCCGTTATTTGGGATTCTGGGAACCAAACTTGTTGGGGCAAGTTGGGTTGGGGAGTGATACTTGTATGTTTCTTTTTGGCTTTGGTGAGCTTGAGTTGGTCTGACAGGTTGGTGTTGGTGCACCAATCTAAGGGAGATTGTAACTTCTTAAAGAAACAGTATAAGTGATTGCTCATTGGGGTGGACGTAGGTCATGGGGACCGAACCACGTTAAATTCTGTGTCTTCTGTGAATGCTTTGATTGTCTGATTCCTAAACTGCATGCTGTAAACTAGGCTTAATTTTTATCTTGCGATAATTTGGTCAAAGGCCTATTCACCCCCCCTCTAGGCCTTATTTAGATCCTACAAGTGGTATCAGAGCTCCAGGCCTGGCCATTTGAGTCTAGTTCATAATGAATACATATGATTCAGCATTTGCTGAAGGACAGTCTACAGTTAGACCACCCAAATTTAATGGGACTGATTTTGCTTACTGGAAAGCTAGGATGAAAATTTTCCTAGTCTCTTCAGATCTTTAAATTTGGAAAATTGTTGCTAAAGGCTATCACCCACCTACAATCAAAATTGAAGATATTGAAGTACCAAAACCAGAAGATAAATGGGATGATAACGATAACAAACGTTATGCTCTAAATGGTAAAGCTATGAATGCAATTATCTGTGCACTTGACAGAACTGAGTTTAACCGTATATCTCATTGTCTTACTGCGCAGGAAATCTGGAACACTCTCGAAGTCACTCACGAAGGAACCTCTCAGGTGAAGGAGTCCAGATTAGCGCTGCTGAGCTCAGAGTACGATGGTTTCCACATGCTACCAGGAGAATCCATCAAGGACATGTACACTCGCTTCACCGACATCGTATACAACTCAAAAGCCTTGGGAAAGTCTTACGACAGCATCGACCTCATTCGGAAAATCCTAAGAGCGCTTCCTAGTTCCTTCCGACCTAAAGTGACGGCCATCCAAGAAGCTAGAGATCTCACTAAGCTGAAGCTGGATGATCTGATTGGGAATCTGTTATCCCATGAGCTGGAACTCAAAACCGTCGAGACAAGAGAAAAAGGTGAGGCTAAACCTTTAAAGACCATCGCTCTCAAAGCCGAAGAAAGTGACAAAGAAGATCTCGACGAGGAACATGCACTGATGGTCAGAGGATTCCGACGCTTCATCAGAACTCCTGCAGGAAAATCTAAAATGGCAAAAAGGTTCAATCGTTTTAATAAGTTTAATCCTTTGAATTCCTCGTCTGAACAGAATACTACTAAAAGTGTTCAATGTTTCAACTGCAAGAAATTTGGACATTTCATGAAAAACTGTCCAACAAAGAACGCGTCATCCGAAGCCAAAGGGAAATCATTTGCGGTAACATGGGATGATGACGATGAAGACGAACCACAAGACGAAGTAGCGCAATCATCACTTTGCCTAATAGGTGAAAGCGACACGAACAAGGTAAGAGATGAATTTTCTTTACCAGAATTAATGAACATTTGTGAAAACATGAATTCAGAAATTACTTCTCTTGAATCCTCTATAGAAAATTATAAAGAAATGAATTTCCAACTACAGCAAGAAAATTATAATGTTTTGCAAAATGAAATAAAATTGAAAAATGAAATTGCATCGCTCAAAATTACCATTGAAAAACTCAAAGGAAAATCTAGTATTACTGAAGCTATACCTTGTCAGACTTGTGCTTCATTAAAGCTAGAAATTAAGAATGGTAATGAAAAGATTGTTGGCCTAAATAAAAGAATAGAAACTCTCGCTAAAAATGAAGATAATGTTAGAAAGAGTTTTATAAATAAAAGTGTCATGCTAGTAAATGAAAACATCTTTTTGAAATCCAAAGTCTCTGATTTAGAACTGAGTATCAGAAAATTTGGTGTAGGAAGGAAATCACTAGACATCATTCTTGGATACCAGTCAATCAAAAACGATAAACAAGGACTAGGATTTGGAAATGTTTATAATGAAAACATGATAAAGAAAAATCATTACATCAAGAAAAAGAAACGGAACGCCAAATGTTATACATGTGGTTCTTTTGAGCATTTATATAGAAATTGTCGTTATAAGAACCAAAACATGAAGTTCAAACAAGTATGGGTTCCGAAAGGTACTATGACTAACCATTGTGGACCTATTTGGCTACCCAGGTCACACATACCTTGTTCTTCTTATGTGTAGGGACTCGGCGTGGCTAAGGAACAACTGTGTGAGTGGTATTTGGATTCAGGCTGCTCAAGACACATGACAGGGAACATCGACAAGTTCCTTAGCCTCGTGAAGCAAGAAGGAGGAAGTGTTACATTAGGGGACAACGGCAAGTGCAAGGTAATGGGTAAAGGTATTGTTGGCAACAATACTTTTAAAATTTCTGACGTCCTCTGGGTTGAAAATCTCAAACACAACCTCATCTCCATAAGCCAACTCTGTGACAAAGGTATGAAAGTACTTTTTGATGAGAAAATTTGTAAAATTTATGACTCGGTCACAGGTAATACCCTCTTCATAGCCAATAGGAAAAATAATGTTTATACAATAATAATTGAAGAAATGACAATTGCTAAATGTTTGATTGGCAGGGAGGAGGAGGCTATACTATGGCACCGGAGACTATCACATGCCAGCATGAAGTTGCTACATAAGCTGGAGAATAAAAACCTGGTCCGAGGCTTGCCACATCAACAGTACGAGAATGGTAAGTTGTGTGTTGCATGCACAAAAGGTAAGCAAACTAGATCCACTTTTACGGGAATTCGGGAAGTTACCACTTCACGAGTCCTAGAATTGATTCATATGGATTTGTTTGGGCCTACCGATGTTGCTAGCCTCAATGGAAAGAGATTTTGTTTTGTTTTGATCGATGATTTTTCTAGATATACATGGGTTTACTTCTTAGCCAAGAAATCGGATTCCTTTGAAAGTTTCCAAAATTTTTGTAATCAAGTTTCAAATGAGAAAAATCTTTCAATTATGAAAATTAGAAGTGATCACGGTGGTGAATTTGAAAACTCTGTTTTTGAAAACTTCTGTTTGGAAAAAGGGATCTTACATGAATTTTCTTCTCCTAGAACACCTCAACAAAACGGAGTGGTCGAAAGAAAGAATCGAACTTTAAAAGAGATGGCAAGAAGCATGCTTAATGATTATTCTCTTCCTATGTATTTTTGGGCCGAAGCAGTGAATACAGCCTGCTATGTTTGCAACAGGGTTATGCTTAGACCTTTAATGAACAAAACATCCTATGAACTGTGGCATGGAAAGACTCCTAACATTTCATATTTCAGAGTATTTGGATGCAGGTGTTTCATTTTAAACACAGGAGATCAGCTGGGAACATTTGAATCCAAATCAGACGAAGGAGTGTTCGTAGGATATTCATCAAGGAGCAAAGCATACAGGATCTACAATAAACGAACCTTAACTGTTGTTGAGTCAATTAATGTGAAATTTGATGAAGCTGAAATAGATCCTTTAAATTGCAGGGAAACTGAAGCTGGAGATGCAGATAGGGAAACTACAGAGCCTGAAAACATAGCTGAACCATCTGAAGGCCAAAAGGAAGCTGAACCAGAAGTACCACAAGGAAATAGACTGGAAAGAGGAGAGCTCAGGTTCAATCCACATCATAAACCTGAGCTGATCATGGGGACTCCTACGGAAGGTATACGCACTCGATCCACTTTCAATAACTTGTGTGCCTTATGCATTCATGGTGACCTCATTTCTGAAATTGAACCTAAGAACGTTGAAATCGCTTTAACTGATGAAAGTTGGGTTATGGCCATGCATGATGAGATTAATCAGTTTGATAGAAATAATGTTTGGACATTAGTGCCCCGACCTGATAATTACCCAATTGTTGGCACTAAATGGATTTTCAAAAACAAACTTGATGAATCTGGAAATGTAATCAGAAATAAGGCAAGATTAGTGGCCAAAGGATATAACCAGATTGAGGGAATTGATTGTGATGAAACTTTTGCACCCATTGCTAGATTAGAAGCCATTAGAATATTACTGGCTTTTGCAAGTTTCAAAGGTTTTAAATTGAAGCAAATGGATGTGAAAAGTGCATTTTTAAATGGTTATTTGAAAGAAGATGTTTTTGTTGAACAACCCCCTGGTTTTGAAAGTCATAGTTTTCCAAATCACGTTTACAAGTTGCAAAAGGCTTTGTATGGTCTGAAGCAAGCTCCCAGAGCTTGGTACGACCGTCTCAGTTCATATCTTTTGGAAAATAACTTTAAAAAGGGTAGTGCAGACAACACTTTGTTTATCTTGCATGAACAGGATCATTTTCTTATTGTTCAGATTTATGTGGACGGTATTATTTACGGTGCTACTAATGATCTTTTATGCCAAAAGTTTGAAAAGGTTATGCAGGATCAATTTGAGATGAGTCTGGTCGGAGAGTTGAAATACTTTTTGGGCTTTCAAGTAAGACAAACTGGAGATGGCATATATGTTTCACAAACCAAGTACATAAAAGAACTGTTGAAGAAATTTGGGATGGAAAATGCAAAGCCAATGCGAACTCCAATGAATCCGACGACGAAGCTTGAAAAGGATGACAAAGGTATAAATGTGGACCAAAAGCTTTATCGAGGTTTGATTGGGTCCTTACTCTATTTAACTGCATCTAAACCAGACATCATGTTTTCTGTCTGTTTGTGTGCACGATTTCAAGCATGTCCAAAAGAATCACATTTGATAGCCATTAAGAGGATTTTTCGATATCTTATTCACACTCCTACACTTGGACTATGGTATCCCTCTTGTGGTAATCTTAATTTGGTTGGCTATGCTGATGCTGATTATGCTGGTAGTATGATTGATAGAAAGAGCACTAGTGGAACATGTTTTATGCTAGGACATTCATTGGTTTCTTGGTCTAGTCGTAAGCAGAACAGTGTTGCTTTGTCCACTACTGAAGCTGAGTATATTGCCCTTGGCAGTTGCTGTGCCCAAGTACTTTGGATGATGCAAACCCTGTCTGACTACGGCTTGGATCTTAGAAAAGTTCCATTACGATGTGATAGTAAGAGTGCTATAGATCTTTCTAACAATCCTGTTCATCACTCTCGGACAAAACACATAGATGTAAGACATCATTTTCTTAGAGATCATTTGGCAAAAGAGGATGTATCCATTGAATATATTTCTACTGATTCTCAGTTGGCAGATATCTTTACAAAACCTTTGCCAGAAGATCGTTTTTGTCGTCTACGTCTAGAACTGGGCATTATTGATTATATTTAGAGTGAAAATATTATTTGGTGTGCTTTTATTGTTTTTGTGTGGTGTGCTACAAAAAGAAAAATAAAAAAAATGAAAAAGAAAAATGAAAAAATTAAAAAAGAAAAATATAAACAGAAAGGGAAAGTGAATTGTCTATCTCCTCCTTTTGCATTTTTTTTTCATCAGAAACAGCTTTAAATGCATAACATATGTCTTATGGATTTTGAATATTATATTCTTAATAATGCTTGCATTCAAAGACTACATGCTTAATTAGGTCATATTCATTAATGAGTAACTAACGTTTTTCATCATCCAATCACACTTACACAGATCAAAATGTTTTGCTATGGAATTGTAATCTTGAATAAGAAAAGTGGTTGTTGGTGGACTAATTTATGTTTTAATGGAATATGATGTTTCAAGGCATGGGTAAAAAGAAAAGCTCTCTTCAAAATATACGTGTATAAAAAGAATAGCAAGACGAGTGTCTTCCAAACATATACACAGAGCTTCGTATGAAAAATGGATACGATTCATGTCCTTGATACTACCCTTGGACATCCAACTTATGCTATAAATGTCATTTTTTAGCGTTGGTGTTAAGTCCGTCAAGCACTGCCATTTCACATTTAAAAATCCTTCTCGGTCATGTTTGGAATTGGTAACTTGAACTCATATTACATGAGAAGGGGAAACTCAATCTTTGATGTTCATATATTCAGTGGAAAAGATGGTTATGACAGGTTGTATTCCTTATTACCTCTCCATATATACTAAACATTTGATCATCACACTTGAGCACGGAGATGAATTCTGCTAGTTATGATTTGGTGATTATTGCTTATTTATTCCTTGTGGTCATCGATGTATTGTCTTTTGTTTTGCTTTATAATGTTCAATTTTCCATTCATCATATGCTATTTCATACTTTTTTGATGAAAACAAAGGGGGAGAGAAATATTAAGATTGAGCATGTCAGAGATAGGGGGAGCATGTCAATAGGGGGAGCATGTCAATTGGGGGAGCATATCATTTTGCCATTCATGCTCATATTCATGCTTCACACACTCACACACTTCACACACACACTCACACACTTCACACATTTTTGATATAATCTTAATGTCTGGTTTGTTCTCATCAAAAGGGGGAGATTGTTGGAAACAGCATCCTAGCCTATGTTTGATGATAACAAACCCTACTGAACTATTCTAATATGTTTGTTGAGTGTGTCACAGGTCCCTATAATCATGATTGCTCAAGTTACACATGTACGTACTCAAGTACGTAGAGATACAAGGCTGAAACTACATTTGGAATTATGCAAGCTGTTCAAACAAGAGAGTATAGCTATGAAACTCTACCCTAGAGTTAAACATAGACTATAAACATCATGGAAATTTTCTCAGGATTTATGGAGATTGTTTGAAGTCAAAATACGGGGAAATACGAGAAAATACAAAGTATACAAAGAAGAAACGTTTTCTACAAGTGGAGAAATGAGGTGAAACAATTCTAACATGTATATATGGGGCTCTGGGATTTTTGAGAATTTTTTCAGAATTTTTGGGATTTATTTGGTGCCAAAATACTCAAGAATACGTCTGAAATACACTGGAAATTAGAGATACGGTACTGTTCATATAGCGGCGCCGTATACCGCGCTCAGCCGCCGTCGACGTGGATTCATCTCAGCCATCGGATCGTCATCCAACGGTCGAAAAGCTGCCGACGCGAGTCTTCGCTGGCGGGCGCTGACGCGTAAAGAGGCGGGCGACGACGCGCGAATTTTGACCGCCACGTGGCGGCTCCTCAGCGAATCCCGCTCGATCCAACGGCTGAGATCGCTGCCGACAGCGGATTTTAAACCCGACCCGTTAAGCCTATTTTAAACGTGATTTTCGTGGGTGCGGATCCCTTGGAACAGTGACGTAAACCCGTTAACTCAATTCTATAAATACCAATGTACATCTCTTCACATTTTCATCAATAAGTGGAGTTCTAGAGATCCAAATTGAGTTCCGTAAGAAGCGTTGCGACCGTGACTTCATCCCCGACGCAGTGATAGCAAGTTGAGCAGCTAGTTCCTCCTGTGCATAAAATGAGATCACTTTGAGTGAGGAACTTCTACCGACTACTTCCACGGGGACAGCGACTACTTCTTCTACAGACATCCGATCATCATTCCGTAAGAAGCGTTGCGAAGCTACTGATGTGCTGAAAGACGACAACCAGAGAGATCTTCACAAATGAGCTTTCTAAACTCTTGATCTTATTTATTTGTGAAGTTATTAATGTTTTGATCAGCATTTCTGTAATATAATTTCTTCCGTTATTTGGGATTCTGGGAACCAAACTTGTTGGGGCAAGTTGGGTTGGGGAGTGATACTTGTATGTTTCTTTTTGGCTTTGGTGAGCTTGAGTTGGTCTGACAGGTTGGTGTTGGTGCACCAATCTAAGGGAGATTGTAACTTCTTAAAGAAACAGTATAAGTGATTGCTCATTGGGGTGGACGTAGGTCATGGGGACCGAACCACGTTAAATTCTGTGTCTTCTGTGAATGCTTTGATTGTCTGATTCCTAAACTGCATGCTGTAAACTAGGCTTAATTTTTATCTTGCGATAATTTGGTCAAAGGCCTATTCCCCCCCCCCCTCTAGGCCTTATTTAGATCCTACACTTAGGTGCTCAAGATCGGCTATGTGTGCAAACCTAGAGGGGGCAATCGAACGATGTACTATTCTTTCAAATCTGGCGCGGTGTGTGTCATCTCTGAAAGTGATCCTCATCGTGTCGAAAGCCGGGGCGGGCTGTGCTGGTGGGGGTGGAATGGGTGCAGTAGGAGGCAGAAGTGTGGGTGGTGGAGCGCTAAAAGGCAGGGAGTCCACTCTAGCAGAAGAAGAACCAGGGTTGCTGGTCTTCTTTTGCTTGGCAGCGGGCTCCCGCGCATGGGACCTAGTGCGTGGGGGCATGGTCGTGCCGTGAGACGTGCATGCCACCGCGAAGTGCTAATAAATGGAAAGAGTATACCAAAACACGACGCGACTCCATGCTAGCAATTCGGGCAATGAGGTACCTACCCTAAAGCTCCAAATAAGCGCTCGATCTCCCCCAAGCTATCCTAAAACTAAGAACAATTGATTAGCAATGAGTATCAAAAAAAATCGGGGGGTAGATTGAGAGAAATAAGCGTAAACGATGTTTAATTTTGAATTTGGGGCGGATTAGGGCTTACAAAATGGGAAATAGGAGAAATGGGAAATTTAGTTCGTCGGAGGGCAGTCGAGCGTCGTCCGGTGGCTAGCAAGCGACGGCAGCGGTCGGACGATGGCTGGATCGTGCCACTCAGGCGCGGCGGTGGCGGCTCGGTCGATGGATGGGGGATGCTCGGGCGAGGGATGGCGAAGCTCGGCCGATTTGGGATTTGGAAATTTTAGGGATTTAGATCCGAGCGCCTGGGTTAAATAGGGTATCACTCGGTCGAGTGGCAGTGACCACTCGGTCGAGTGGCGACTGTTTCGGAAATTTTGAAAATTTTCATATATGTTCTTACTCAGCCGAGTAGGAAATATCACTCGGCCGAGTGGACATAGTCAGTCAGCCGTGTGGACAGGCCACTCAAAGCATTTTAAGTGTTGAATGTGTCAGATTCACTCGGTCGAGTGACAAAGAGAGGTTTTCGAGACTTCCATGTGCAGTACCCCACTCGGCGAGTGGGGTCTTCACTCGGCCGAGTGAAAACGTCACTCGGCCGAGTGGGCTATTGTTTTCAGCTCCAACTCTCTGTTTTTGCGACACTTTCTGTTTTCTTTTCTCCCGTCAGTTTTTTCCTCCCTTTAGCGCTTGAGCGCATCCCTGGAGTGCTCCTCATCGCCATGGCCATCCTCCGTTCATATGATCTCCTATCGTCCTTTTCCTGAAATGAAAAACGGAGCAGGTCGTCAGGTTCTTCCTAGACTCTTGACTCTATACACTAATAAAAATCTAAAACAAAAATGAAAGGAAAAATAAACTAAAAACTGAGATAGAACCTTCGGGTTACCTCCTGACAAGCGCTTGTTTAAGGTCTCGAGATCGACCCCTTAAGATTCGCCATTAGTGCTCGATATTTGACGCATGGGAGATGCGCATGTCAAAATTGCCGGGAAGACAGCTTGGGTTTAGTTGTTGCTTAGGAAGACCCCTTAATTTCGGGCTGAGGGGTCCTGCTGACTTCAAAATGCAACTTATCATCCCTAATATCGACTCTAATGTTGCCCTTGATGGTTACTTCTGGGGAAATTTGATCAATAATGAAACTAGTAAACAGCTGCCCAAGGGGATCCTCCACGTTGATGGCCAAGGTCACTGTGGATTGGATCTCATCCGCAAGTTATTCCAGAAGGGGTGCAAAGGTATCATCATATTGTGGGCTAGAGTTTATTCTCATCATCATGTCTCCCAGGTAACCTTTTAAGAACTAAAAACTTGATCGGCCCCCGGATACACACCCGGAAGACAGTCGTAGTTTTAGCGCAAGCGCACGGTGTAGTGGCGAGCGGGTATCGAACACGAGGAGGAACTAATGACGGTACTCTATCTTAATCACCAAGCAATTAGTGGAAGGGTGATGTTTGAAATGTTGTTGTCATAGTCATTCAATTAACAATTCAAATTCGATATTATAAAAGCGTCTAGGGCTAGGGAATCCCTGCTATGGGTCGTCATTCATCTCTGTAAATCGTGAATCTCAATGTTGCAGGACTTGGATTGAGGTGAACTAGTCGTAACTGAATAAAGAACCAAGCTCATGTTCTCTCGCTATTGCCGGTCTATAGCAACCTAGATTAGGGCCCACTCTCGTGCAAGCCCTAACCTAAACCATTAGCATTAAGATTAACATCATCGTTCAATCGCCCCTCGAGCCCACTCTCGTGCAAACTCGAGTTGCGATCTAAATTGTGGTAGCTCGTATTCATCCAATCTCTTGCAAATGAATATGGGTATACATTATAATAAAAATGCTAGCATTTGTCCAATCTCTTGTAAACCGAGTCTAGTGAATTTCGATTATAAATCTAAATCGAATATTTAGGCCTTTCCATCGATCGGAACTCAATCTCTTGTAAACCCCAAATCGATGGAAATTCCTAGCTATCCGTGATAAATCAATCACAACCTAACCTCCTTAGCAATTCTAGCAACATATAAATTCATTCATCACAAATCTGAAATTAGATCCATAAGGTTCATCCCTATGCTCTAGAACAGCGAAACTACTCACAATTCATCAGAGTAATAGCAAAATCAATGAATAAAAACATATAGCAATTCAGATGTAGAAGAAAGAATTCATAAAAATGCGAAATTTCAATTATAATAACAAACCAGATCCGAGTTCTTGGATCTCCTAAGCTGGAATTACAATTAAAAATAACCTAAAATCTATTTTCTAGTCTCTCCCTAAACTAGGATGAAAACTGGGCTTAAATACATGCCCAAAATAGCCAAAAAAACCCGGACAGAATTGCCCCTGGCGCAGCCCAGAACCCTAGTTTTCGACACATGCCAGCGGCGCTACTCGGCCGAGTGGAAATCTCACGCGGCCAGATCCAAATAAAAACAGAGAAGATGGGGCTTTGGGGGCTCTGGCACTCTGCGTCACTCAGCCGAGTGAAGTTCTTCATTCGATCGAGTGGACTTCCTCACTCGGCCGAGTGGGTCTTCTGCTGTGCTCCCCAAAATTCTAGAGAGTTGGCTTCGAGTCCCTTCAAAAGCTCTGACTCACTTGGGCGAGTAGCAATCACTACTCGGCCGAGTGAAAGTAACCACTCAGCCGAGTGCATTACGGCACAGGGTGTAAGGACCCTGTCTATGGGGAAAACACTATAAGGGGGGTTGAATAGTGTTTATGCAAATTTAAAAGGAATTTATGCCAAATAAAATACAATCCAAAAAATAGTGCGGAATAGAAAAACAACCTAAAGAGAAACACATGCAAACGCAGTTATGTTTCAAGGGTTCGGATTACCCAAGTCAACTCCCGACTTGTTCCCGGTAATCCTACGTCCCTACCACCTGGATACCACCGGATACTCAAGTTAGAACCCTAACTTGAGGTTTCCTTAAACCCCCTTGTAGCTACCCTACAAGTGCAATCGAATACAATCGATGTCCTTGACTCCCACAACCAGGGATCAAGCAAAAACCACTCTCACAACCGAGAGCACAATTCAAATAAAGAAGTTATGAAATCTGAAAGAAACACTTACAATCACCTATGCCTTGAAGTAGAACTTGAAGGAGAAGTGTGATGTGTGTTGGAGAAATCTCTTGGAAGAGAGGAGAAAAGCCCTTTCTCTTGACTGCACCAAATGCCTAGAAGATCAATCTTTGGTTCTAGGTTGGAGAGCAAGAGAACAAGATTTGGAAATGCTTAGGGCTTTGGATTTGAAAGCTTTGATCTTTGGAAATGAAAGCTTGAAGGATTTTGCAATGAATGAGTAACCTTCCAATGAAACAGTAGAAGCTCTATTTATAGCTTTCTCAAATCCACAAAACAGTTTAGGCAAAAACCCAATCGAAATCGGTGAGAAAAATCTCAACGGATATAATCTGAACTTGCGGCAGGCGACTGTTGAACAAACCACAGTCGACTGTTGCACAGTCAGCAAGGGTAGGTGAGAATTCATAACGGTAACTTACCACGTGGACAGTCGACTGATGAAGCCAAGACAGTCATCTGTAAAACCAACAGTCGACTGTACATTCTTCGACAGGCGACTGGCCGAGAGAAGAGTAAGTTAGATAAAATACTGGAAATCTCACAAGATACAGGACAGATGACTGATGCAAGGAACACAGTCAACTGTCAATCAGAACAGGCGACTGTATATCCTTAAACAGACGACTCTCACAGACAGGAGAAATTTCCAAAGAGCTGAGTCAAAGAATAGACTTTCAGACAGGCGACTATTGCAGCATAGACAGTCGACTGATCTAATAGACAGTCAACTGTATATACAGCACAAGTCGACTGGCCATAGAAATCAGATCAAACAGAGTTTGGGCAAGGAGAGACAGGCGACTGATGAACCATTCACAGTCGACTGTCGATAAGACAGGCACCTGAAAAACATTCAACAGTAGCCTGTGCGAGATAATCAGAGAGGACCCAAAAACCGCATGGTAATAGGCTATGCATAACAGGCGACTGTAGAACAAAACGTAGTCGACTGTTTTTGAGAAAGGCGACTGTAAACTGTTAAGCAGTCAGCTGTTATGAACAATCCTAGCACAAACAAAAGAGAATTGAATTGAGATCAAAGGACAAAAGTCTAGAGATGTCCTATGACCGAAAGTAGATGTGTGTGAGTGCTCCATCATAGTTCTACTTCTAAGCTACATACTAGAAGAGATAAAAGAAAAATTACATTGACGAATAATCTCTTCTTTCCATCGTATGAGCTTGAAGTCTTTACGGAGCTTCAATCATCAATCTACGATCATCCAATTCATATCATTTGCATTCAATCACGTTTGTGAGTCATCCATTGCTAGTTGATCTTCATAGTAAGCTTAGGCAATGGATTAACTGCAAAATAGGGGATTAGTCACAAGTATTTATGTTTGCTCATCATTAACACCAAGTAAGGAGAAGTCCAATACTCAACATTCTCCCCCTTTTTGATGATGACAAACAAACATAAACAAAGAGATAAATAGTTGTGCGCAAAGAAAACTTACTCCCCCTACATAGATGCCAATCAAGTTAGCCAACAAATATTAGAGCATCTACATAGCAATTGAAGCAAATGAGTGAGATATGAATGAATTTAATTCAAGAAATCTAGGAAATAAAATCCCTATTCATTGTAATCTTACTCCCCCTGAATCTAAGGTAACGAAAATCTTATATTCAAGCGATAGAACATACTTAGCACATCCATTATGAATCTTGTATGTTTATTTCTCTCCCCCTATGGCATTATCCAAAAAGGTGGGAGCAAATAACAACAACAATAATAGTGCTAAAATACGAACTAACAACAATCAAGGAGTATAAAGATATATCGAATCAAAAACTCATAAAATCTCATCATATACACATGTGAGTAATGGAATTGAAATCCAATATCAACATTTTAGATATTCGAAATGAAAATAATTTTCACAAATTCATCACATTAACGAAAGAGCATGAATTAACCAATATCAAATCCATGTATTGTCTCAAAAGCACATCAAGAAGAGTGAAGCATACATAGAGACAATATATCATACATCACACAGAAGTTAATCAATATAGCATAGTGTGACACAAGAGAGGGATGCAACATCATATATATAGATATAAAGCAGCTGAGTACATCATCGGATGGTCATCAACATGGCCATCCCTTAAAAAATACATCATGGTCAACAAAAATACATCATCATGACGACATCAAAGAGTATATCATCATACATATATAAAAGTGTCGCATACAGCATCATCCATCATACACATACAAAACATATATCATAATCACTCAAAAATAACATCACTCAAAATCATCGATCTAAGGGTGAGCATCTCCAGGGGCTGCGGACGAGGAAGCAGGCTCTGAAGCAGTAGGAGTGTCCTCTGGAGAAGGGTTAGAAGGAGCAACAGAAGCAGCAGCAGCAGCATCCTGTGTAGAGGCAACACCAGGAGGCTCAACGACACCAAAAGGCTGAGGAGGCACATCAGGCTGACGAAGATACTGTCTCAAATCCTCAGGGAAGGGAATTCCATGATGGAGGAGAGAGAGAGAGACAGCAGCCGGTAAATACCAGAGATCATCGACAAAAGAGTATCCTGAGACGGTGGAGCAGATGATGATGAAGGCAAATCAGCTGGAGGCACAGTGGATGAGGATGGAGCTGAAGTAGTATTCCTCTTCTTCGAGGCAGTCTGCAGAGCCGAAGAGGACTTTGACTTTGCAGAAGTGTCGAGTAGAGGGCCAAAAGGCATGGGCTCGTAACGAGTCAAGTCAATACTAAATTGATGGAAGACACGAGTCAAAAGACCACCAAAGGGAATGTGAGACGAGGAGGACGTGAACTCAACCTTGTCCATCCTGTCAAGGAGGACACCGGTCCAGTTCACGGGCATGCCAGAGAAAATAGCATACATACACTTTAGTATATCCTGAGACGGCTGGTCGGACGATCCATATCTCGGCAGAATGTTGGACTTCACCACTAGGTGAACAGCCCAATCCCGTACAGAGAACATGGATGATCTGACACCCGAATCAAGAGCTAAAGGAACCTCTCGAAACATATCCCGGAGAACAGACTGGTCAAGATCGTCAATCTCGAAAAAGCTGATATCAGTGGGGAGGGAACCGACAGAAGGAATCCTAAGAATAGTCCCTAAGAGAGAGGGAGTGATCTGAATGTGGGTTCCCTGGACGACAGTATCAAGGATGCCGGTAGTCGAGTACTCACCGCGAACGTGGTTCGTATAGAAGAGCTTCACCAGAAATGGGTAGGCTCTGGGGGACTCGCTCTGAGAGAAGCGAAAAAGATCGGCCAGGTGAGTAGTGGACAGAATGTCAGAGAGTCTATCAGTAGTGAATGCGGGGAAAGCAAAGTACCGCTCCCTAAGTAGGTTGATCCCTAGGATAGAGTGAAACTTTGCCAGACAAAGACCGTCTCGGCAAACAGGAACCAGGGGATCAGAGGGGGGTACAGCAGGAGTCTCTTCAGACGAACTGGATGTAGAAGGAGATACATGAGGGATCTCAGCAGCAGGCTCACTGATGTGAACACCAGTAGGCTTGCGCTGACGATGAATCAAGGGCTGAGCATCGCTCGACAAAGAGGAAGGAGAATAACCCGGCGAAGATGAATGCACGGGTGATTGGGCCTGCTTGGTACGAGCTTTATAGGGTTTCTTTCTCTTGGCGATGAGTTTCTTAGGAGCCCTAGGTTGTTTAGAAGCAACGATCTTCTCTTTTCCCTTAGGTTTAGGAGCCATGGAAACAAGAGAAGAAGAACTAAGGCAACAAAGTGAAACAACGAAGATCGAGAGAGAGAAAGCAAACCAACTGAGGGAAGATAGACGATCGCGGAGTGGAAGATTCAAGACGACGGTAGAACACGATCGACAGCGACGATTAACAGGAGATCGACGGTTGAAGAAACGAAATCGATCGTTTTTGTAGAGAGAAACGAGCGGGAAGTTGAACGGTCGAAGCGGAGGAGAGAGAAAATCGACGTGGGGAGATGATCGCGTCGACTGAATATAAAATAGGGGAAATCAATCTGAGCCGTTGGATCAAGGAATCGACGGCTCGGATCAAATCATATGAACCGACACAGCAGGAGACAGTCGACTGGAGAACAAAAGTCAGTCGACTGTATGAAGTGATAAAATTAAAGTTCAGAGAGATGGGCAGTCGACTGGCAAGTATAATGCAGTCGCATGTCCGCTGAACAGTCGACTGACATATACTCAACAGTCGGTTGGCCAGAATTAATACAGATCACAAGAATAATAGAGAACACTGTAAAAATTCGACAGAGAGTACAGTCGCCTGATGACTAAATTGTAGTCGCCTGTAAAACAGTCATCAGTCAGCTGTGTGAAAGATATCAATTTTCATATAGAGGATATAGAGTAGGGTAGTCGATTGTCAAAAGAAACACAGTCGTCTGTCCTGGTCCAAAAATGCACAGTGATATAGAATTCCAGAGAATAAGAACACTCACCCTAGGACCTATACTCTAATCACAAATACATCTTAAAATCATTATGAAAATACTAAATCTATTGAAACACAAATTATTCCAATCAACTTCGAAAACTCATGAAATCAAATAAGTCACAATTGCCTTTCTTAATCTCATAAAACCAATAACGCACATGAAGAAAGACAATCAAAAAGATATGAGCTCAATAAGGAGTTATAGCATGAAAATTAAGCTTCTAGATTTCAGATTCATCCATAATTCCCAATTCTCCACGCAACCTCACAAATGAATCTTCTTTAAGAGGTTTTGTGAAGATATCGGCAATTTGTTTTTTGGGTTTCAATGTACTCTAAGATGATGTCCTTCTTAGCTGCATGATCATTTATAAAATGGTGTCTCACGTCTATGTGTTTGGTACGGGAGTGGTGTACCGGATTCTTGGAAAGACAAATAGCACTTTGATTATCAACCATGATATGGCAAGTATCACAATTGACACCATAGTCACTAAGAGTGTGTCTCATCCAAAGAACTTGTGCACATGCAAGACCCGCGGTAATATATTCTGCTTCAGTCGTGGACAATGACACCGAATTCTGTTTCTTAGAGAACCAAGAAACTAAGGAATTTCCTAAGAAATGGCATGTGCCACTAGTACTTTTCCTGTCGGACTTGCATCCGGTAAAGTCGGCATCACTATATGAGATTAACTCATACGTGCTAGACTTAGGGTAAAGTAACCCATAATCTAGGGATTGATTGAGATAACGAAATATTCGTTTAACCGCAATCAAGTGTGACTCCTTAGGTCTTGCTTGATATATAGCACATATACATACAGAAAACATGATATCGGGCCTACTAACGGTTAAGTAAAGTAAGCCACCGATCATACCTCGCTATAGACGAACGTCTACATCTTTTCCACTTTCATCCTTGTGTAGATGAGTAGTAGTACTCATGGGAGTCCTTTTGCTTGAAGACGGTTCCATCCCGAATCGCTTAATAAGCCCCCCTGTGTACTTTGTCTGATGTATGAAAATGCCATTCTCCATTTGTTGAATTTGCAATCCAAGGAAGTAGGTGAGTTCTCCCATGTGGCTCATCTCAAACTCATCCTTCATAGACTTGGAAAATTCTTGACAAAGATTAAAGTTAGTAGAACCGAAAATAATATCATCTACATAAACTTGAATCAAAAGAATGTCATTTTCATAATCATTAATGAAGATTGTAGAATCAAATTCTCCCATTTTAAAACCTAAATTCAAAAGAAAGGTCTTAAGGCGATCATACCAAGCTCTAGGAGCTCGTCTCAATCCATACAACGCTTTCTTAAGTTTGAAAACATGGTTTGGAAATTTCTCATGAATAAAACCGAGAGGTTGAGAAACATAGACTTCTTCATTTACAAATCCATTTAAAAATGTACTTTTAACATCCATTTGAAATAATTTAAAATTCTTATGGGATGCAAAAGATAAAAGCAACCTAATAGCTTCTAATCTAGCTACGGGGGCAAAGGATTCTTCGAAATCAATACCGTCCTCTTGCCGGTAGCCTTGAGCTACTAACCTTGCTTTGTTCCGTGTGATTACCTCGTTTTCATCCGTCTTGTTCTTGAAGATCCATTTGGTCCTAATAGCTTGGTGACCACTTGGAAGAGGTACAAGTTCCCAAACTTCATTTCTCTCGAATTGTGCTAGTTCTTCTTCCATTGCCACTATCCAAGAGCTATCCTCACAAGCTTCTTGAATGTTCTTTAGCTCAATGGTAGAGACGAATGCGCAATGGGAGAATTCTTCAATTCTTGATCTCGTTCGAACACCCACACCAATATCTCCAATAATTTGGTTATGGGGATGGTTGCGAACGGTTGGATAAGCTTTGGGTAAACCTGGATCACTAGGAACAACTTCAACAACTTCGTTAGAAGTGTTAGTCTCAACAATATTATCATTAATTTTAACACTATTAAGAGAATCACAAAGAATATCTACATTATCATCATCAACATGAGGAAAGTCAAAATTTTCATAAAAAGATACGTGAAGTGATTCCTCAATCGTTGAAGAAGTTTGTTGTATATCCGGTAGGCTTTGCTACGTGTGGAATATCCAACAAAAATTCCTTCATCGGATCTTGGCTCAAATTTGTCTAAATTACCAAAGGTGTTCTTTATAAAACATTTTGAACCAAAGACACGAAAATATTTCACTTGAGGCTTTTTATCGTAAAACAACTCAAAACAAGTTTTGTTTGTTTGGGGTCTCACTAGGATTCTATTGAGCACATAACATGCCGTGTGCACCGCTTCTACCCAAAATTGTAGTCCTAAATGACTATCATGGAGCATAGTGCGAGCACACTCAATAAGAGTCCTATTCTTTCTTTCTACAACACCATTTTGTGGTGGTGCACGAGGAAAGGAAAAGTTATGAGTTATCCCGGAGTCATCACAAAACTTAGTAAAAGACTCATTCTCAAATTCTCCTCCATGATCACTACGAATAGTGATAATGGTGGATCCTAAAAGATTCTGAATCTTCTTTGCAAATTTGGTAAACTCTTCATGAGCTTCATTCTTATTAGTTAAAAATGAAACCCAAGTAAATCTAGAAAAGTCGTCAACGACAACTAGTCCATAATGAGCATTACCTAAAGAAGCGGTTCTAGTTGGCCCAAATAAATCTAGATGTAGAAGTTCTCGGGGGCCTCTTAGAAGTAATCCCTTCTTTAAGCTTAAATGAAGATTTACTTAGTTTACCTCTTTGACATGAATCACAAAAGTTTTTCTTATTAAAAACAATCTTAGGAAAATCTTTGACTAGATCATGCTTAGCTAACTTATATAAGTGCTTGAAGTAAACATGACCAAAACGGTGATGCCATAATAGTTGTTCACTTGTGTTAGCAACTAAGCAATTTTCTACTGTTTTAGGCAAGCTTAAATAATAAATATTTTTACGCCTAATACCGGAAAATAAAACATTTGAATCACAATCAACAATAGTACACAATCATTCTCCGAAGTTAACCTTGTAACCTTTGTCACAAAGTTGACTTATGGAAATGAGGTTGTGACATAAACCAATAACAAGATAAACATTAGTAATTAGGGGTTTGGAAGGATTACCAACGATACCTACTCCAATGATGGTTCCCTTTTGATTACCTCCAAAAGTGACCGTTGCACCATCTTTGATGCTAATCACTTTGGAGAGCAATGAGGGATCTCCCGTCATGTGTTTGGAGCAACCGCTATCAAGAATCCATCCTTTCCCTTTAGAGCTAATAAGGCACTTATTGCTCTTCTTCTTTCTCTTGGGTACCTATATAATATACCATAAGCTTATGGTACCCAATGTTTGTTGGGTCCAAGTGGATTAGCCCTTTGGAAGCCAAGTCTAAGTGGACTTTCCTTCCCAACATAGTTACTATTTCTAATTACATCATGAAAGTAGGAATCAACATAAGCATTTCTAATATTTAGACTAGTGTTCTTAGGGCCCCAAATAGTGTACATCTTGGGAGTCCTATTCCTAGTTGCATGCATATGTGTTAAATTTCTATGTGGTGCATGCTTCTTAGGAACATGATTTCTAGCATAAAGATGTGGTGGAGGATATGCATTGTACATTCTAGAATGATATGTATTCTTGGGAACATTCATATTATATGAAGCATATTGATCATGCATGACATGTGGAGAATTAGCATACATGAAAGAATGATGCGTATGAGCACATGGGTGTGTGGGAGCACGTACATGAGTATTTCTCATGTGTGGTTGTGTACGTGTCCATGGGTGCGGAGCATAAAATGTGTCATGATTATCCACTTGTGAAGTAGGATGTTTCCTACGTGAATGAGTATTAGTGTACATATAAGCATGGCCTTGCTTTTGGTTTCCACCTTTAGTGGGTTTCTTGCCAAAAGGAAGAGAAGGTGATGTGGTGACATTCTTGGTAGGATTGCTACATATAGTGTCTTTGACACCACTTGTGGATTCACCGGAGGAAGGCCTCACAAAATCTATAGTGACACCACTATAGGAGGTGTGATCATTAGATGCATTTGCTTATACAAATCCAAGGCCAACACGATGTGTGGCTGAAAATTGATTTGCAAGCAAATCATCCAATTGTCCTTGTCCCTTTTTGAATCTCATAATACGGGAGGACATGAGCTCATATTTCTCCTTTAAAGAAGAAATGTTGGTATCCAAGGTAGACACCCGTGCTTTGAGCTCGTGCACTTGGGTTTTAAGAGAATCATTCTCTAATCCCAATTGTGTGTGGCGTGTAACTAGATCACTATTATCCATGGGATGTGTTTGATCTAGTTGAGATTTGAGGGAATTCACCTCATCTCTCAAAGTGACATTTTGAGAAGCTAAGTTTGCTTTCTCAAGGGTTAAAGTATCAACAATGGTGTCATTATTGATAATGCATGGAATGGATGACTTGCTAACTTTTGATTTCTTTAAGCTAGAGTATATAAGCATTAAAGATTGGTATTTAGCAAATAGTTCTTCATTAGCTATGCGAAGTTCATCCATTTTTACCTCGGTGTTATCCGTATCGGAATCACTCTCATCCGAGAGTGGGTCTTCAAGTGCCATAAAGCACATGTGGGTGCTCTCACCCTTCTCATCATCGGAATCGCTTGATGATTCATCACTTGAGTCATCAAAGGTACCGACGAGTCCATTCTTCTTGTCTTTCTTGTTCTTGTTGGACTTGTGGTACTTTGGTGCCTTCCACTTTTCTTTGTTGTTTAGCATTGGGCAATCCCTCTTGATGTGCACTGGCTGATTACACTTATAACAAAGAGAGGAAGTAGCATTAGTAGACTCAAAAAGTTTGTTGGAGGGAAATTTACCTTTGCGGAAGAAGCGTTGGAACTTCTTCGCCATTTGGGCCATTTCACCCAAATCCATCTCGTTCTCGGATTCATCACTTTCGGAGGATGACGAATTGGCGTTGAACGCCAAAGCTTTCTTCTTGGCCTCCGAGGGATTCATCATAGCTCGAATCTTCAATCGGTTATCCCGTCTTACTTCGTAAGACATAAGAGTCCCGATGAGATTTACCACGGTGTAATTCTTCAAGTCATTGACCTCCTCAATGGCGATTGCTCGTCTTTCCCATTTGGAGGTCATCCCCATGATGATCTTCCTTACCTTTTCAGGTTCGGTGTAGATTTGGCCAAGGGCTTCCAATTCGTCTGTGATGTCGGTAAAGCGTCCGTACATCGACGCAATGCTTTCATTTTCCTGCATGTGAAACAAGTCGAAGTTTTGCACGGTAACATATAACTTTGAAAGATTTACCTTATTCGTTCCCTCGTGGGTAACGATGAGATGGTTTCAAATTTGATATGCACTCTTACATGTGCATATCTTGTTGAACTCATTCGGGTCCAACGCACAATGAAGAGCATTCATTGCTTTAGTGTTGTTGACTTCGGCGGACTTCTCGGAAGTCGTCCATTTCTCGAAATCATCTTCGGATGGCTCGACGTACTCCTTGTGGAGAGTTCTCCAAAGAGAAGCACTCCTAAGGAATGTCTCCATCCTACACTTCCAATAACCAAAGTTAGTACCATTGAAACGTGGAGGACGTACCGTAGATTGACCTTCGAAAAGTGTGGACGCTCCATCACGGTCGTGATTGTTGTATGTAGGCAGCGGAGAAACGTTGTTATTGTTGGATGCCATAGATAAAACCTTGCGCTCTGATACCAATTGTAAGGACCCTGTCTATGGAAAAAACACTAGAAGGGGGGTTGAATAGTGTTTATGCAAATTTAAAAGGAATTTATGCCAAATAAAATGCAATCCAACAAATAATGCGGAATAGAAAAACAACCCAAAGAGAAACACACGCAAACGCAGTTATGTTTCAAGGGTTCGGATTACCCAAGTCAACTCCCGACGTGTTATCGGTAATCGTACGTCCCTACCACCTGGATACCACCGGATACTCAAGTTAGAACCCTAACTTGAGGTTTCCTTAAACCCCACTTGTAGCAACCCTACAAGTGCAATCGAATACAATCGATGTCCTTGACTCCCACAACCAGGGAGCAAGCAAAAACCACTCTCACAACCGAGAGCACAATTCAAATAAAGAAGTTATGAAATCTGAAAGCAACACTTACAATCACCTATGCCTTGAAGTAGAACTTGAAGGAGAAGTGTGATGTGTGTTGGAGAAATCTCCTGGAAGAGAGGAGAAAAGCCCTTTCTCTTGACTGCACCAAATGCCTAGAAGATCAATCTTTGGTTCTAGGTTGGAGAGCAAGAGAACAAGATTTGGAAATGCTTAGGGCTTTGGATTTGAAAGCTTTGATCTTTGGAAATGAAAGCTTGAAGGATTTTGCAATGAATGAGTAACCTTCCAATGAAACAGTAGAAGCTCTATTTATAGCTTTCTCAAATCCACAAAACAGTTTAGGCAAAAACCCAATCGAAATCCGTGAGAAAAATCTCAACGGATATAATCTGAACTTGCGACAGGCGACTGTTGAACAAACCACAGTCGACTGTTGCACAATCAGCAAGGGTAGGTGAGAATTCATAACGGTAACTTACCACGTGGACAGTCGACTGATGAAGCCAAGACAGTCGTCTGTAAAACTAACAGGCGACTATACATTCTTCGACAGGCGACTGGCCGAGAGAAGAGTAAGTTAGATAAAATACTGGAAATCTCACAAGATACAGGACAGACGACTGATGCAAGGAACACAGTCGACTGTCAATCAGAACAGGCGACTGTATATCCTTAAACAGACGACTGTCACAGACAGGGGAAATTTCCAGAGAGCTGAGTCAAAGAATAGACTTACAGACAGACGACTGTTGCAGCATAGACAGTCGACTGATCTAATAGACAGTCAACTGTAAATACAGCACAAGTCGACTGGACGTAGAAATCGGATCAAACAGAGTTTGGGCAAGGAGAGACAGGCGACTGATGAACCATTCACAGTCGACTGTCGATAAGACAGGTACCTGAAAAACGTTCAACAGTAGCCTGTGTGAGATAATCAGAGAGGACCCAAAAACTGCATTGTAATAGTCTGTGCATAACAGGCGACTGTAGAACAAACCATAGTCGACTGTCTTTGAGACAGGCGACTGTAAACTGTTAAGCAGTCGGCTGTTATGAACAATCCTAGCACAAACAAAAGAGAATTGAATTGAGATCAAAGGACAAAAGTCTAGAAATGTCCAATGACCGAAAGTAGATGTGTGTGAGTGCTCCATCATAGTTCTACTTCTAAGCTACATACTAGAAGAGATAAAAGAAAAATTACATTGACGAATAATCTCTTCTTTCCATCGTATGAGCTTGAAGTCTTTACGGAGCTTCAATCATCAATCTACGATCATCCAATTCATATCATTTGCCTTCAATCACGTTTGTGAGTCATCCATTGCTAGTTGATCTTCATAGTATGCTTAGGCAATGGATTAACTGCAAAATAGGGGATTAGTCACAAGTATTTATGTTTGCTCATCATTAACACCAAGTAGGGAGAAGTCCAATACTCAACACAGGGCACTCTCGTATCAGTCGTACTCGACTGAGTACGCTTTCTCACTCGGCCGAGTGGACTGCGTACTCGATCGAGTGGCCTGTTTCTGGAGTCAAATCTTCTCATCATCGTCTCTTTGTCGATTCTATCGATCTTCTTCTTCTTCCGCTCATCATTTAGCGCTGCTAACTCCTCGATAGGGCCATGGGTGATGCTCTGGTATGCGCGCAAGTCCCTTAATCTCATTTATGCTTCCGATCGCTCCATATTTCCTGAAATCTGACAAAAACAAGAAATAGTGAAAAGCAACGCAATATCGTCGAATAATCGTGAAAAACGCGATATGGGCGATCAAAATGGTATGCAAACATGCAGAAAAAACGTGTAAAATATGGTCCGATCAGTAGTACCCTTGTAGTGTTGAGCAACTTTGAAACTAGATCCTACTAGCGATGTTAGATTTCCTACTAGGTCACGTTGTGACGTGTCCCACCTTGTGGTTTCAGGACTGGTTTAATAGCAGGAGCTGTGTCAGGGAGTTAGAGTAGTGAAGCTTATGTGAAGGTTGTATACTTGAGAATATGGTTGGTGAGTGAGATGAGAGTGAGAGTGTATTGTACCTTTTGGGTTTTGTTTGGTGAGAGTGGTAAGGTGATGTATATGAGGTTTTGTACTTAAGGATATAGTAAAGAAAGATATGATGTAATATTGATGATGTATAAAAAATCAATCAGTTTCCATTGTTGTCTTTTGAGTATTTCTATGTTGTTCCTGTGTCTGTTTGGTTGGAGCATTGTCTATACTTCCCAGCATGTGCGTAGTGGCATGCGGGGTTTTCTGTTCCGAGCAGTACTTCTCTTCTCTCGTCTCGTTTTTCTTCTTCACAACCGTAGTTTCGAAAATACCTGATACGGATTCATACTTATCGGGTATCCTGAGGAATGGGTCGTGACAACTAGCTTCATAAGTGTTGGATCTGGATCTAAGCCTATAGGGGGGTGAATAGGCTAATAAAAAATTCTCGTGCAACTCACAAGAAATCACACACAGTTATAATCACAGGCAGTGTAAAAAGTATGCAATCACAGAGTACGCGCAGATTTACCCTGGTTCGGTCTCCCCCAATGACTTACGTCCAGCACCCAAGCAAATACTAGATTAATATGTTTCTTTGCACAACTACAATGAGTCCTGAGCTCCCACTCCTCACCTAGTTGTACCACACACCACCGGTGCAAAACACTATCAACCTAGTAAACGCTCTATCTTTACTAGCTACAACTCGTCAAGACCCTCTTGTCTAGCCCCCACTAGACAAGTCCCTAAAATGTATCAATGGTAAAGTTTCCCATACATATATTTATACAACTACACAAAATAATAATAAAGAGTATAGATATCTCAGTTTTGTGTAGTCGTCTCTGTCTTTCATCACGTGGTCAGATGTCGTCTGACAAAAAGTAGATGTCTTGGCCTCGGCAACTCAAATTGCAGCAATGTGCACTCCTCTTGATGTTGCAGCTAGGCAATTGGAAGTTGCGGCTTTGGCACTTGGATGATGGCTTGTTGAAGTTGCGACAATGGTAATGTGTAGCTCCTCCTGGATGATGATCTCTCCCTTGGATGATGTGGTCGACTTATGCAAGCTGAAGTCTTGATGTTGTGGCAATCAACTGCTATTGCAAAATTGCGGCTGTTGCAAAGTTTTCTTGCTTTGATGATGGCTTACTATCCCTCCCCAAAGATTGCGGCTTGCTCTTTGTTGCCTTGGGACTTGAAGAGATGTAGGGAGTCAAATAGTGTGGCTACCTTCTTCTTGGATGAACAAAGCTTGAAGCAATTGAACCCCTAGTCAAATATTGCGGCAATTGCTTTCTCCTTATTTGTAGCCGTAACAAGTTTGTTCCCAACTTGTGCCTTAATGATTTGGGTTTCATGCAAAATACAAGTTAAGAAACACAACTAATACTTAAACTTTTGAACTCAATCACCTTGATTCATCAACATCCTAGCTTGCACTAATGACTCTGTGTGCTTCGTACTTGAAGCTCTGAAACTTGAGTCTAATGTTGCGACAAGAGGTAGTTTGATAAAGCTCCTTGAAGACTTGTGCAAGGGAGGAGGAAGGCCTATGGCAACTTGCAGCTAAGGGGGTTCTTCTTGTATTGGCCGCAATGCTAGGGTTTGCCTTGGAATCAAAATTATGGCAGACACACTCTTCTCTCTTTGAGGAGGGTTTTTATAGAGGGATGCCTAGGGGTTTGCAGTCAGGAGAGTTCCCCTAGGGATTGTTTGCAACAAGGAGGGATGTGGCATGATGAAATCTCCTTAGAGATAGGAATGCAACTTGATTTGGGATTTGAGTGGGATTTGATAGAGATTTGATTAGGAGATTGAATTTGACTTGGATTAGAGTGGCTATGGGGATATTGTTCAATCTCAAATTGAAATTAATCAATTAAAATTATTTGAGTGAGATCCTCTCCAATTTGACTTGATCCAATACTTGTAGCTATAATCTCCATCTCCTTGACCAAGTCCTATTTGCTAAATGTATAGTAAGTTCTCCATCTTCCAACTTGCTATATGTATAGCAAATTCTCCATCAATTGACTTAGTCATCACTTTGAAGATTTACAAGTGTGCCACTCCTAAAAACACTTAGCATACACATTAGAACGTTCATACACGTTTGTTATAATCAAACACGAAGTAAACGATCGTTGTATCCAACATATGTTGTATCCAACAATCTCCCCCATTTGATGATGACAAACTATTATAAGATTTGCACTAGCGTTCCAAATAATACATCGTGACATGTGTGTGAAGTGTGATAATGGGAGGAGGTATGCAACAATATACCACTTGATGTACAAGCATACAAGCATGCAAACATGCAATAATGTGATACAAATAAGCATGGCATGCTCCCCATATTTTCATGCTTCCCCTTGAACATATATTCACATATTCAATTATTCATTAATGCTCCCCCTTAAACCAATATTCATATATGCACATATAACCATTAATGCACCAAATTTTCATTATTCTCTCCCCCTTTTGTCATCATCAAAAGTGTATAAACGAAGTCTAATTCATGTCACATGCAAAAATAAAGTATTAAAAATTACAACTAGCACTTGCATGTCTTTTTTCTTAGAATAAGAACTTCAAATTCAATGAAAAGTGTAACGTAGACTTCTACACCATCGTGTAAGTGTGATGATTAAATAATTGAAGCACAAAGGGAGATACTCTTAAGAAATACAACCAAAACTAATCCACATTTTCCGTTTAACATGAAATCACTTAGGATTGATTTTTCCTATCTCATTAAAAATGAGTTCAAGATACCACACCCCTAAAAACATAGCCTATAAGGAATCTTAGATGTGGGGGTGGCATTACTTGACGAGTATAACACCAATGCTAAAGATTACACATAAAGCATATGTTGGATACTCGTGTGTAGTATACTTGCTATGAATTGTATCCATTTTACATACGGAGCAATTTACTTTCTTTTTCATTTTTCATAACATGAAACCCAATTCTTTTTAGCTCAATTTTTATCCATGGCAAATACGCATCATATCCCTTAGATTTTCAGTTATTATTCATCCTACATTCACTTCCAATATTTCATAAAAGAATCTCCAATTGTGCAATAATATTCAATACTAGTGAAAGTGAAAGTGTAGGTGTAGAAATCTTGTTACTTAATTCATTAAGCATGTCATGGCTATTTAAAGGTACTAACATGCGCATGTAGCTATAACAATAATACAATGATTTCTACAAGGATATGAATAACATTCATAAATTCACTTAAATGATACACAGAAAAAGATATACATTAAGCTCAATTTTTTTTTGCTTTTTGTCTTTTTCATTTTTTTTATTTTTTTCTTTATAAAGACCTAAACAAGCTAGAAAGCAAACAAGCTAGCACACAAAATAAAAATCAAATCAAGCACACAAAATAAAAAAATACTATGAAGGTATGCATTAAGTGCAAATTAGAAAAATATACATTTGCGTCGTCGCTTGGCTAAGAAACTGAATAATGATGCGTTCAATTTGTAGTTCCTCGCCAAATCTCCATCTTACCTACATGGTAGATGTTATGTGTGACCTTGGAATCCAACAAGGTCCACTCATGTTAGTCATCAAAGATTTAGGAACACATATTTGCTTGAATTTCATATTCGTGTTCCTAAACTTACAATAATACGATTTATGACCAACACAAGAACAAGTAAAGCAATTTGCATGCATATTTCCAACCTTTGTTGTTTCAATGTGAACTTTTCTATATTTAGTCTTTTCAACATTTTTTAAACCATATCCTAGTCCTCGCCTATTATTGCCATAAAGTTGATTTCCAAGAATAATGTCCAATAATTGTTTTCCAATTGAAAATTTCTTTAATGACAATTCTAAACTAGTGACTTTGGATTTCAATAAAGTATTTTCGTTCACAAGCAAAGTGCATTTATTAAGGAAAGCTTTCTTGTTTTCCTCTTCTTCTTTTCAAACACAATCATTTTTTCTTTAAGCTCATTATTTAGCATGCACATTTTTTCAATAAGCAAATTATTTTCGGTTTCAATTTTAATAAATTTTTCTTTATGCATGCTAATCACTTTTAACAAAGAGGGACAAGAAAGACAATCAACTTTTTCAAGTGAGCTAGATTTTTCTTCTTTCAGCATTGTGATGGTTGATTTGCATGCAACAAGTTATTCTTTCAGATTTACAATTTCTTTCAACATGTCTTAATTTTTTTTTTGCAATTCAAAACAACCATTCCTTTAGTCATCTAAAGTAAGTTCTAATTAATTAATCTCATCTTGCATTCCTTTACACATATTTAAAAGTTCAGCTTTGGTGCAAGATTTTACCTCATCATCTTTTGCCCTGAAGCAAAGGGAGGAGTGTGCTACAATCTCCTCGATCTCATCCTCACTATCCATGTCTCACGTTTGCACCACAGCTTTTCCTTTCTTTTCTGCAACATTAGTTGTTTCTTGTTTGCAATGCTTCGCGTAGTTCCCCTTTTTCCTGCATTTAAAGCATTCAACTCTATTAGTAGTATTATGTTCAGAGGGATTTCTATCAAAATTAAAATTGTTAGAGCGAATAAACCTTTTATGCATTTATTCTCTTCTTAAGGAGTTCTGACATATTTTTTGAAGTTTCTGACCATCAGTGCTATCTCCTCCTTATCGTCGTCGCCATCTTTGTTAGCTTGAAGAGCTAGTGGTTTCGGTTTCTTTTCCTTCGCATCTGGTTTCTTTCTAGCCTCTATATTCTACAGCTCAAGCTCGTGGGACATTAAGTTGCCTATCAAGTCCTCCACTCTCATCCGTAATAGATCTTTCACTTCTTGAATGGCAGTGACTTTAGGCTAGAACGAGCTTGGCAGCGCCCATAAGATTTTCCTCACTTGCTCAAGGCTAGAGTATGGCTTACCGAGGGAGGTAGACTTGTAAACGATGTACGTGAACCTTGCAAACATCTCTGATATGGATTCTGATGGAAGGATGCAGAAGCTCTCGACTCTGTGCTCAGCAAGGCAAGTCTAGACTCATTCACCTGTGACGTTCCCTCATGCGTCACCTCCAGCGTGTACCATATTTCCTGTGCAGTTTGACAATGTGAGATATGATTAAATTCAGATTTATTAAGAGAGCATATAAGCGCATTCATAGCTCTACCATTCAAAGAATATAATCTCCAATCAGCATCATCCCATTTATCTTCAGGTTTAAGCATTTCTATATTTTTCAACTTTAATAACAGATGGCTTATAACCTTTTTCAACTATATGCCAAACTTTATAATCAACAGATATTAAGTAGATTTTCATCCTAGATTTCCAATAAGCATAATCTACTCCATTAAATTTTGGGGGTCGTGATATGTACTGACCTTCAGAAAAATCACAATCAATAGAGTTATTCATGGTCAATCTAGCCTAGATCCTCTAATCTGCTTTAATACCACTTGTTGGATCTAGATATAAGCCTAGAGGGGGGTGAATAGGCTAATAAAAAATTCTCGTGCAACCAACGAGAAAACACACACAGCTATAATCACAGGCAGAGTAAAAAGTATGCGATCACAGAGTACGCGTAGCCCTGGTTTGGTCGCCCCAACGACCTACGTCCAGCACCCAAGCAAATACTAGATTAATATGTTTCTTTCACAACTACAATGAGTCCCGAGCTCCCACTCCTTACCTAGTCGTACCACACACCACCGGTGCAAAACACTATCAACCTAGTAAACGCTCTATCTTTACTAGCTACAACTCGTCAAGACCCTCTTGTCTAGCACCCACTAGACAAGTCCCCAAAATATATCAATGGTAAAGTTTCTCCTACAGAGATCTATACAACTACACAAAATAATAATAAAGAGTTTGGTTATCTCAGTTTTGTGTAGTCATTGTCGTTTCCGTCGTTCAGCACGTGTTCAGATGTCGTCTGACAAGAAGTAGATGTTTCGGCCTTGGCAACTCAAGTTGCGGTAATGTGCACTCCTCTTGATGTTACGGCTAGGCAATTGGAAGTTGCGGCTTGGCACTTGGAAGATGGCTTGCTAAAGTTGCAGCAATGGCAATGTGTAGCTCCTCTTAGATGATGATCTCTCCCCTTGGATGATGTGGTAGACTTATGCAAGCTGAAGTCTTGATGTTGCGACAATCAACTGCTATTGCAAAATTGCAGCTGTTGCAAAGTTCTCTTGCTTTGATGATGGCTTACTTTCCCTCTCTCCCCAAAGATTGTGGCTTGCTCTTTGTTGCCTTGGGACTTGAAGAGATGTAAGGAGTCAAAGAGTGTGGCTGCCTTCTTCATGGATGAACAAAGCTTGAAGTAATTGAACCCCTAGTTAAATATTGTGGCAGTTGCTTTCTGCTTATTTGTAGCCGTAACAAGTTTGTTCCCAGCTTGCGTCTTAATGATTTAGGTTGCCTACAACATACAAGTTAAGAAACACAACTAATACTTAAACTTTTGAACTCAATCACATTGATTCATCAACATCCCAGCTTGCACTAATGACTCTATGTGCTTGGTACTTGAAGCATTGAAACTTGAGTCTAATGTTACGGCAATGGGTAATTTGATAAAGCTCCTTGAAGACTTATGCAAGGGAGGAGGAAGGTCATGTCAACTTGCGGCTAAGGGGGTTCTTCTTGTGTTGGCCGCAATGCTAGGGTTTGCCTTGGAATCAAAATTATGACCGACACCCTCTTCTCTCTTTGAGGAGGGTTTTTATAGAGGGATGCCTAGGGGTTTGCAGCAAGGAGAGTTCCCCTAGGGATTGTTTGTGGCAAGGAGGGATGTGGCATGATGAAATTCCCTTAGAGATAGGAATGCAACTTGATTTGGGATTTGAGTGGAATTTGAGTGGGATTTGATAGAGATTTGATTAGGAAATTGAATTTGAATTGGATAAGTTGGCAATGGGGATATGGTTCAATCTCAAATTGAAATTAATCAATCTTAAATTGATTTGAGTAAGATCCTCTCCAATTTGACTTGGTCCAATACTTGTAGCTATAATCTACATCTCCTTGACCAAGTCTTATTTGCTAAGTGTATAGTAAATTCTCCATCTTTCAACTTGATATATGTATAGCAAATTCTCCATCAATTGACTTAGTCATCACTTTGAAGATTTACAAGCGTGCCACTCCTGAAAACACTTAGCACACACATTAGAATGTTCACACAAGTTTGTTATCATCAAACACGAAGTCAACGATCGTTGTATCCAATATATGTTGTATCCAACAATAAGCTCTCTCATGTGTCATCGCTCAGAGTATGAACAGCTTAGGTGTGGACATAGTCCCAACCTCTGGCCTAGCTAGGATGGTGCTTGCCAGGAGGCGATGTGCAATACGTATGCATGGGAGGACTATGGAAGAGGCCTACGCCCTACTATGGTCGAAGTGTGGTGTGCCTGTGATCTGCTCCTAGAATGCATCAGCAGAAAAGACGGAAGGGGTGAGGTGGCTACGGTCATATGCTCTATCAGGGTCTGGGACAGGGGGCCAGTGAAAGTATGCACGGACCATGTCGTACGAGATCTCGCACTCCCGGTCCATAAGTCGAAAGGAATAGCCCTAGGAGTCCTACGAATAGAACTCAAGACATTGAGTGTTGGGTGAATGTATGTGCTCATCGTCATGGACAAAAGTCATCCCAACCGACGTTATCATACAACTAGTGTAGCCTTTGTAATACCCATATGCGCTCTAGTGTCTGAATGTGAGCAAACCTAGTGGGGATGATCTAACGACTGGAGATTCTCTCAAATTTGGCACAGTGTGTGCCATCTTTAAGAGTGATCTCGTACATCTCTATAGGGGTAGGTGGCTGTGCTGGTGGTGCAGGAGGTGCTAGTAGTTCATGGATGGGGTCGCTATGTGGAGGAGGAGGAGATGTCCCAGAAGAAGAAGGATCGGGGTCACCAGTCTTCTTCCTCTTGGATGAGGGCTACTTACCACAAGATCTAGTGCACAGAGGCATCGTGTAGTGCCGTGAATGTGATACACTCTACGAGAAATGCAATAATATCGCTTGAAAATAACAAGGAACGAGTGTACCGAGCAAATGATGCGACTCCCAAGCTGTTTCTGAGTATAGGGTGGCTCCCAAAGCTTCGTCTCTGTAATCGTCAAGAATGATCTCCACCAAGCTTTACTGTTGCACAAAAAAAGTTGATTAGCTTTAAGAATTCGAAATAATTGGGGTTGATCAAGATAAAATGGAGATTACTAGGGTTGATTTGGATAAGGATTGGATTAGGGCTTATAAGATGAAAAGGAGAGGAGAGAGGGTGAAATAGGGCTTGATGGAGGAGGGGGATGGTCGGACTCGGTCGAAGGAGGTCGGCCAAAGGTGGCCGGAGGGATCACCGTAGCCGAGTGAGAGGGGGAGCTCAGGCAAGTGGACGGGGGGTGAGGAGGAAGAGAGGGGTTGCTAACTCGATTTGGGGGTGTGCCCTCGTCTGAGTCAAGTTTCCCCTTTTATAAGGGTTTACCGCCTTAATTCACTCGGCCGAGTGACCTTTGTCACTCGGCCGAGTAATAAGATGGGGGCAGAACACCAATTTTTAAGATTTCTGCTACATTCTTCCGCTCGGTCGAGTGGATTAGTCACTCGGTCGAGTGGAGAGGCCTTATATAATATTAAATTTTTGGTTTTTGCTACAGGGATCCACTCGGTTGAGTGACATAGTCACTCGATCGAGTGGTATAAATATATAGAGTGAGTTTTTAGTACTTCCCTTATCAGTGTTGTCACTCGTCGAGTGAGCACTTTACTCGGTCGAGTGAAAAGTTCACTCGGCCGAGTGAGGCCCATTTTTTCAGCTTTCAGTTTCTATTTCCTCTCATCTTCTTTCTCTCCTTCAGTCTTCAGATTCCTCCTCCTTTTCTCGTTCAAACACGTCCATAGCATAGCTCTCCATCACCTTGGGTACTCTCCATTAGAATGGCATCCTCATGTATTCTCCCTGCAATTAAGAACGTTGCCCAACGTCAGTTCTTTTTCTAACTTTTGATCTATCGAACTAATAAAAATCTAAAACAAAATAAAAACTAAGAATGAACTAAAACTAAGATAGAAATGTCGGGTTGCCTAGATAAGTGCTCGTTTATGGTCTTAAGCTCGACCCCTCATGATTTTACGTTTGACACGTGATATTTGGTGCATAGGAGATGCACGTTTCGAATTTGGTGAAGAGACAGGTAGGATTTGTACGATCTACGTTCTCTTATTTGGCCTCCTCAATTGGCACCTCATTTCTCTTAATGGTGTGATATGACTGCCCACAAGTTATGCTCTTAGTCTTCAAAGGCTCCGTGTTCTTTTTCGGTGATGTCGAAGTCTTCACCAGCAGCGCGTGCTTTTGTTGCTTCTCAGAAGAGAGTTTGCAGAGCTCTCTTATTCTCGCGATATCGGCATCGTTCTCCTCCTCTTCAGTTAGAGGGTCCGGGGTGTCTTCAAGTTGGGGGCTATTTTCAGAATTTGGCTCCCCTCCAGTACTATCCATGTGCAAGGTATTAATGACATATGGCATGGCTTCCTCAATGACCTCTTCAAGTAGGTCTACATAATCCTCTCCTCAAGTGTGGACCTATTCTTCATGGTGTGCGGAAGATTGAATTCTACCTCAATATTTCCAACGTTGAGTGACAACGTTCCTTCCCATACATCCACAATGACTCCAGCGGTGGCTAATAATGGGCGCCCAAGAATAAGCGATGTATCTTCCACTTCCTTTACGTCCATGATGACGAAGTCACATGGCACGCAAAGACAGCCCGGTATTTGTAGTGGCACATTTTCAGCGATCCCAATCGGCCTAGTGATATGCCCATCGGTGAGTTGAATCTTCATGTCATGGGCCTAAGATCAGTCCACGTATTTAACTTCTTGAACATGGTGAGAGGCATGAGACTCACGCTCGCACCCAAATCAACTAGAGCCTTTTGAAGGGGGACTCTGCCAAGTGTACATGGAATTCTAAAACTTCCGGGTGTTTTCAACTTCTTCGGCACCTTGTCTTCCTTGACGAACCATGTTCCTTGGTCAGCAAGCATAATCATCTCTGTCCTTTTTCTTCCCGTAATCAAGTCCTTTAGAACTTAGCATACATCGGGATCTCAGTGATAGCATCTAGAAACGAGATATTTAGGCTTATACCTCTCAAATACTCCAGAAATCGAGCGAATTTCTTCTCCAGTTTAACTTTTACCAACCTTTATAGGAATGGTACCAGTGGCACATAAACTCTCTCCTTCTAGGGCTTGTCAGTTTCAGATTTTTCCTCTTCATTAATGGCCATTATGGGTCTCTCTGCTTCTTTGCTTCCGTCTTCCTCAACCAGATTGTTTTGCTTGGAGCTTTGAGTTTGAACCATGACTGGTGTCATGTCCTTTCCGCCTCTAGTAGTCACCGCCACCACTGCATTGACGTGGCATGTGTTGCTCCTTGGATTCACCTCTGGTTGAGCCGGCAATTGATTTTGGGCTCTATTCAACAGTGTTATTTGCTCTGCCAGCTACACAACTATGGTGTTGAGACTATCTTGGCCCGATGACAACTTGACATTTATCTTCTTTTATTCGGCCATGAACTCCTCGACCCCGTGTCTCATGTTTATATTTTTGTGGTGCCGGCGGCGGGTTTTGTGGCCTCCAACTCTGATTATATCCGGGGGTCTATAAGGCCCCACCTTTTGCCTTTGCTGAAACGGCTGCTGCTGTGGTGTCCTCGGCTGATATTGTTGCTGCTGAGGTGGTGGACGAGCTTGTTGTTGTTGTGGTGCTTGTTATTGAGGAGGGGTTAAGGCTCCATTGTTGTTCGCATATGAAAATCAGGTGTGCGTTTTTCAACCGGATTCACCTAAGACCCATTATTTTCACCCCCGGGCTTATAGTCTGAAACATATTGAACATGCTCCACAGGTTCCTCATTTGCATCAACTCCAACAAACATGACTTGGCCTTGGCCTTGCCAGTCATTCATGCTCCTACCGGATGTTGATGTATCTTGAGCACTAGATGGCTCACTCAACTTCTTCTCAATCCTCTACCACTCTGGATAGAGCATCAAATCTCCCAGTCAAGTCCGCCACTGCTTTTGCCACATACATGCTTGCTGGCTTCAAAGATGATGATGATTGGCCTCTCCCATCGGCCCATTGTTTATTATTAGAGGCCATATCTTCAAGTAGTTTTGTGGCCTCTTCAGGAGTCTTCGCTAAGATTGCCCCATTAGTGGCGGCATCTATGATCATTTTAGTATCCGGTTTCAGACCATTGTAGAAGTTATGTACCAACTCCCAATCGTCGATGCTATGGTATGGGCATTGGTGTTGAAGATCTTTAAAGCGTTCCCACACTTCATACAAATATTCCTGGGGTCCTTGCCTGAATGACATCAAAGAATTCAGTAACCTGACAGCCTTTGATGGTGGATAGAACTTGTTGATGAAGGCACTTGCAAGATCGTCCCATGTAGTGAAGGTACCATTCACTTACGTTTTCCAATACAGCGCTTTGTCCTTGAGTGAAAGGAGAAAACCGTAGACGGATGGCGTCCTCTGATACACTAGGAACCTAAAAAATAGCGCACTTTGCCAAGAACATCTGAATATGATAATGCAGATTCTCATGTGCATTCCCATGAAAAGGGTCATGTTGCATCTGCATAACTAATCCTGTCTTCAGCTCAAAGTTTTTATCTGGTGGCAATTTTGGCATGAGAATGGATGAAGTAGCAGAGTTGTTCGGAGTAAGTCTGTCTCTGATGGAAATAACTCTGATGTTCCTCGGTGTATTGTTCTCAGCCACCATTTTGTCTTCCTTTAAAATATCCCTCTTCTCTGCTCCTTGCGATTTGCTCGATCTCGGGATCAAATAATGTCAATCTGTCAATAGCCCTTGAGCGTGTGTTCATGCATAGAGAAGAGAATCTGCAGAAAATGTCAGTACAATAGAGGAATAAAAAAAGTAACCAAGTAAAAATAAAATATCGTTGCCTCCCCGACAACGGCGCCAAAAACTTGACCAGCTCTAATGTATACCCAGAAATAGTGTAGTTTTACCGCAAGCGCACGGTTAAGTGGTGAGCGGGTATCGAATCACATGGAGGAACTGTTGGTATTATATTGGTTACTTAGCGGAGTTGGAACAATGGTGGAGGAATATATGGTGTCACAAACATATAAAATGTCGGTTGTAAATTCGATCAATAAAAATGTCTAAGGCTAGGGAATCCTCACTATAGATCTTTAAGCATCAATGTGAATATGAGCTTCCATATTACTACTCTTGATTTAGGGTGAAACCGTCGCAACCAAATTGGGAACCAACACACGCTCTCACGCTACGCAAGTCTATAATAATCTAAAATAGAACCTCGCTCTCGCGCAAGCCTAGTTCAAACTATTAGCATTAAGATCGACAATATAATTCAATTCCAACTCAAGTTTGCTCTTGCGCAACATGAATTCGAATCTAGATCATGGTGGTTCATACTCGTCTTACCATTGTACAGACGAATAAAATTATAGAAATATAATAAAGATGCTAGCTGTGGTCGCTCTCGCGCAGCAACTCTAGGGAATCTCGATTATAGATCTAAATCGGATATCTAGGACTTCATATAGATTAATATCCTCTCTCGAGCTCTCAAGATCCAATAGAAATCCCTAGATATCCGTAGTAAACTAACCATAATCTAACCCTCAAACAAGTTTAGCAACATGGGTTTTCAATAGATTTCACATATCAAAGTTAAAATCCACAAGGTTCATCCCTTTTGCCTTAAAGCAAAGAGACTACTCACAAGTCAATATGATAAAAGCAATAGAATTGGTAGATGCAATAGAAATCATCATAGACAAGAAATCTAAACATAAATTAATCATCAAAATTAGAAACAATTGGAGTTTAGACACACCAATTGTGTTCCAAGCTTCAATCCACAAAAAAATTAAGAACTTTGCACTCCAATCCTTAAGCAGTAGCAAAATAAAACAAAACTTCTCCTTAGAACTTTAGCAGTATCGTCCTCTTCTTTGACGGCTCTCAAAACTACCTATTTATACTAACTCAAAAATCTAGAAAAAAGCTGACCAAAATACCCTCAGCCTGAAGCAAACCCTAATTCTCAGATCTGAGCCGGCGACGTACTCAGCCGAGTGAAACTGTCACTCGGTCAAGTGAAACTGTCACTCGGTCGAGTGGAATTTTCTGCAGAAAGTCTTCAAACATTAGCATTCTGTCTTCACTGGCCACTCGGTCGAGTGGTCGGCTCGCGTGGCTTTCTCACTCGGTCGAGTGAGATCTCCTGCAGACTTCTCCAGAAATAGTGTTCTGCCTCCAGCTTTTTATCTCTCCATTCGGTAGAGTGGGTTTCTCACTCGGTCGAGTGAAAATTTCACTCGGCCGAGTGCATTTGACATTCTTCTTTGGCTGGGGCTGGGGTGTATCTGCTTCACTCAGTCGAGTGGGCAGTGCCACTCGACCGAGTATGCTGAGTTTTCATCTTTTTCTTCTTCTTCTCACTTCCTTCCTTCTTCTCTTCTCCTCCTTTCACTTCTTGACCTCTTCAAGCACCGTGAGCTCCTCGATATCGTTACCGTTGATGCTCCGGCACGCGTATATATGCTCCTAGCTCCAAATTGCTCCCGATTGCTCCTTATTTCCTGAAAATCCAACGAAACATAGAAATAGTGAAATTTGTCGTGAAATCATCGTATAAGCTTTAAATTTGCTATATGAGTAGTCGATATAGCATGGAAATATGCAGAAATAAAGTATAAAATATGATTATATAAGAACACCTATGTTCGATCGACACTAGAGGTCTTGAGTTCTATCCCTAGGACCCCTAGGGGCTATTCGTTCAGGATCATAGACCGTGACTGTGAGTAATCTCACGCCATGGTCAATGCTTATTTTCATTAGCACCCAGTTCCAGACTGTGACGGGGCATACAGCCCAGGTCATCACATTCCCCCCACCTTTTCTGCTAATGCATTCTGGGAGCAGATCACATGCATTACATCCTTCGACCCTAATAGGTTGAAGGCTTCGTCGATAGTCCACCCCTGCCTATGCCTCACACAGTGCCTTTTGGTGACTACTTTATTTGGTAGATCAGAGGTAGGTACTATCTCCAAGCCTGAGCTTTTCATCTTATTGACTATGACACAAGAGCGAGTGTTCGTGGCTGGCAGGGACGTCTAAGTTCCTGCCGTGTCCATCGATGTCGCTAGTTGGTTTTTCGAACGCATTCTTAACTTGATCGCCTCCACCAAGGCGATATGTTGTGGCAGTCTGATCACCCTTCTTACCCCCATGTTCGATATCCAGTTGCCTGCTCCTAGCTACGGGACGTACATCTCTTACTGACTAGGTCTTGTCCCGTATGCATATGATCCGATCACATGGCAAGCACCATTGGGCTTGGCACCAAGGTCCCTTTCACACAGATTATATCGTGCTTCTGAATCCTGATCGGACTCATGTGGGACCAGTAAGTGCTGAGTGGTTGTTCCTTATAGAACTCTACATTCCACGTGTTTACGTGGTAGAGCCTGATGACAGTCAGCAGCCTCCCGTGGAGCCATAGCCAGCTGAGATTCTTGTAGTTCAGTCTGTTTCTGAGCATTTTCCTGTACCTAGCACATCTGTCTCCATATCTGTTCATGTTAAGTGTTCCACATCTGCTTCTGTCCCTGAGAGTTCCACATCTGCTACTATTCCTGAGAGTTCTGTGTCTGGTGCCATTCCTGATATTCATGAGAGTACTGAGCCGTCCATCCCTTTAAGCGATGAGTTATATATTCCTTTGTCCACTGAGATTCCTGCATCTCTTGAGATTCCGACGTCGGGTGTGATCCTACCTTCTGCACTCACATCCACCCCACCCGTCGATGTTCCTATCTCTGCTACCGTCGTATTCTCTGAGAGTGTCGTTGTGTCTGTCACCACATTTGTTGCTACGATCTCTGTATCCCCATCTACTTCTGTCGAGACTCCTGTCATCTCATCTGATGCACCTGTGTCTGAGAGCATACTTGTGTCTCAGTCTCATCTGGAGGCTGAGCATCCTCATATGAGCCCCGCCCCATCTTTACCCCTATCGTAGCTCCACACTTTTTTAGAGGTCGATGGAGATTTGTCTGTGCACGTCCCTCTTCTTCCACTACTGATTACACTTCTTCGCGCTTTCGCGCGGTCGAGTCCGCAGTAGCTGGGATGAGAGGATATTTTTGATCCCTTGCCCAGACTGTTGTTGCCATGCAGCCCCATATTGCTATTCCTGGTATTCAATAGACGCTGAACCAGATCTTGGCCTTTTGCAGCAGCAGCAGCACGCACCACCACCACCACCACCACCATCGGGAGGTTATGGTTCTGAGTCTGCGTCTGATTCTGATTCTGATGCATGGTGTGTTTTGCTCCCTCTCTTCCCATATTTTTATATGCCCCGTTGTCTTCACCTTTTCAGGGCACCATATATTCCAGCTTGGCGGATAGTATTTTTTGACTGTTTTTGCGTACATATCATCATTTTGCATGTTTGACTTGCATTTAGTTATTAGTTATCATATAGATGTATTAGGATTTTATTTTATTATTTTTCTTTTATTTCGCATCACTTAAGCATCCACACCCACCCACCCATATCTTATATGTCCATGTGCCACACATTGCACATTGGGGACAATGTGATGATTAGCTTGGGGGAGTGAGTGTACTCACGTACTTTTATTTTTATTTTTTATTTTATTTTTCACTTATTTTCACATCTTTTTCGCCTTTTATTTTTTTTATTGTGCATCATATTTTCTTTACTTTTGGAGTGCTTGCATGTGTATATAGTTAGTTTTTACTTTATCCTTATTTCTTTTATTTCCTTTTTGTTAGAAGTGAATTCTCTACGATGAATTAAGGTTGAAAATCACTTTACATGTGCACAAATTCTTTCACCACACTGTTGTCTTTGGTTCTAAATGTCATTTACAATATATTTGTGTGCACTTGAGAAAAGAACTTCCAATGTGATCTTGAGTGTTTATGACTGAATTTTAATGTTGACACGTCTAGGAAATACTTTATTGTATGCTATTTATAGAAAACACACCAAGACTCACGCATTGTGTCACGCCCCGCTTCCCTAAAATGGAGGCGAGACGTGAGAAGGTCCGCTCAAGCGTGGAGTTATGAAGCTGCACGCCTGATAAGCGTCAATTTAGTAAAAGCATGTCCCTGTAATCGCAAAAGGAACAACAACAATAATAATAATATAATGAGACGGATATGAAATACCAATCCCAAAGTTTGTCCACAAAATATTCAACATCACAGAAAAGCCACCAGGCTAACAGGAAAGAGTCTAAGGCCCAGAACAAGGCCAAACAAAAGCAACACAAACATAACAGAGTATCAACTAGGTGCCACGCACCGACAACTAAGCAGTCTAACAAAAGAAGCTAAACGCAGACACTAAGACTGATCCCCAGTGTCAACGAAGTCCTCGATCAACGCGGGTTCTGACTCAGCATCAGCGAACACCACGTCCTCAGCAAGTAACTCAGGCTCGGGCTCTAACATGTGTCACCCAAAAGAGAAAAGGGGCACATGTCAGCAAGTCGAAAGGCTTGTGCAAGGAAACGGAAAGAAAGATCAACTAGCAACCTAGCAGTTAAGGTATGGTGCATGACAAGTAAGGTGAGGCGGTAACAAGTAAAGTAAAGTATAGTACAAGTGGCAAGTATCAAGTAGTAGGGGTGACATGTAATGTCAAGTAACAAGTAAAGTACAAGGGATCACTCGACGAGTGCCCTATTGCCCGCAGGCTGTGTTCAAGTATCAAGTACAAGGGGTCACTCAACGAGTGCCCTATTGCCCGCAGGCTGTGTTGAGCTCGTCTTCTGGAACACGAGCCAGAAAGTGTATTTGGCATCGGGTTGTGCCCACGCAAGGTGGGTGCCTAGCCGGAACAAATAGTACAAGTATGTAGCAAAGCTACGCAACCACGATGAGTATTCAAGCATGCAATGACATGAGCAGTTAATACGCGTATCGTTAATTGTATTTAAACTTGACAGGCAAAATGCAATGACATGAACATATTCGCGTACCGTTAATTTAAATTAAACATGGCAGTTAAAATGCAATAGCAGTTAAGGATGCATGGATGACATGAACAGTTAATACGTGTACCGTTTATTTAAAGTAAACGTGACATACAAGCATGATGAGGGTGACGGACCAAGCTTCGTTGTCAAGCTAGGTCAAAGGCGTCTAGACGGCTATCCTTTCATCGTCTAGTCTCTTTTACGCTAAAGCAAGGCAATGGCCTAAGACATGGCCCAAATCAAGAGATGCAAGTTTCACTTGCCTGATACCGGGATTGACGAGCAATGAAGATCGTCACACAAGCTAACTACGGAATGGATCACTGTTATGGCAAAACAATTATTAGCACAATGATTCTAAATTGATTTCTTATTAGAACCTTAATCATCTAATAATCCATTTTATTAGGGTTTCACAATGTCAATGTGGGTTATGCTAAAACTAAAGGAATCGAGTATTACCGTGAAGAAGCGAAGGAACGATGCCGAGCAACCACGGCAATGGAAGAACGATCCGGCTCAGATCTGGAAATGAGGGAAAAATCTGGAGAAATGGGTTTTGATGTGGATTTTGGGGGTTTGATGAAGGTTTGGGGAAGATGGAAGGTGGGTTGTGACAAAGGAGGGTTTGGATGATGAAGGATGAGCTTGGGATGAAGGATTAATGGTTTGAGGAAGATGGGGGCTCAATGGGGGAGAAATTAGGGTTTTAGGTCATGAGGGAGGAGAAGAAAACGTTTGGAGGGGTATTTATAGAGCTTGGTGGCGGCTAGGGCAAAACTAGGGTTTCCTGCACTGCTTAGTCGGTCAAAGAACAACTGTTGACCGACTAGTTTGAGAACTAGTCGGTCGGTTGACCAACGCAGACCGACTAAGTGTAAACAGTAGATCCAGTCGAAAACCTGAACTAAGAGTTAGTCGGTCAAAGAACAACTACTGACCGACTAGTTTGACATCTAGTCAGTCGATGAACGTTCTTAGACCGACTAAGAGTAAATAGTAACTCGACTGTACAGAAGGACTAAGAATTAGTCGGTCTGAGTACAAAACTTAACCGACTAGTTTACCAACTAGTCGGTCGAAAGATGAACTTAGACCGACTAAGAATGAACAATACTGATACCTAAAATTAGTAGACGAGTTAGTCGGTTAAAGAAGCATTGCTGACCGACTAGTTTGCAACCTAGTCGGTCAACCAACGTTCTTAGACCGACTAACGACAAACAGTAACTCCTGAATAACTTTTCAAGCCCGCTAGTCGGTTCAAGAAGGTTTTCCGACCGACTGGATCGTCATCTAGTCGGTCGGTGCCCCTTCTTATACCGGCTAACGTGCACCAAAAGTTCCGAAATGGAGCGCGAAGCTCCGGGATGGTTTCCTAAGTCTCCTAGGCTCGTTCTAACTCTAAGATATCGACGTTATGAAGCCCGTCACGAATGACTTATTTCAAACATGCCGACCGACGGAAGAATCTAGAGAATCACGACGAAACGAACGAAAATGAAACTACAGAGACGGAAAAGGAAATCTCAACAAGGGAAAGCAACCAAATATATAAATATTTATAATAAAATCCATACATGAAAAACCAGTCGTTACACATTGACTGCATTCTACCTGGAGTACTGCTTTCATATCCATATCACTTATTATTTGCATGAATTGTGTGTGAAATCTTCGGTTTGAATGAAATAAATGTCATTTGATATGAGTAGGTTGGTCTGCTTTTAGAAATTAAACCGAATAGAAGACATTACCCTGTCGAAGTAGTTATGCACATATAAAGAGTGAGCCGAGTAATATCATTTATTCTTTCTCCACATATCTCGAAAATATTTCTATACATACAATAATTGGAAATTCTCCCATAGAGTGATTTTTATTTCAGCATCTTTTCCAATTCACCAAAAAGCCAAAAGGATCCAAAATACCAAAAATTGCAAAAATCACAAAAACACAAAAATTGCAAAGCAACGAGTCTTGTGTATATATGGATTATAAAAAGAAAAGGAAAAACAAAAGAGAAAAAATATGTATATAAATAAAGATATCTATATTACATTTGACACCTGTTTTTGAATTCTAGGGCTGACTGGGACAAGCTAAATAGGACAAATAGGTTGATAGAAAGACAGCTTGGATTTATTCTTGAGGAATGAATTATTGAGATGAGATTTTGTGGAAAGTTTTGGAGGGAAAAACATTTCTATGGAAATGAAAATTTCTGGAGAAATGAAACTTTTTGGGGAATGAAAGTTTCCGGGAATAGCAGAGTGCACACAATTTATGCATTTAGGGGAAAAAACTTTAACGTGTACGTAATGCTGCAGATCGAATGCTACCGCAGATCGAATGAGCTCTCCCTCAATGCAGGGCCCACCGTCTTTTTGACGCATGGAGCAACAAAATGAGAATAATTTCCAGCGCCTAAGGCACCCGCTGCGCTAAATTTTTTTACGCTAATTTGTTGTTCCCCGCCGAAGGCGTCCGCACCGAATTTGTTGTTCTGCATCGAATTTGTTGTTCCGCGTTATTTTTCCGCGTCGAATTTGTTGTTCCGCACCAAATATGCACGTGTCCCGCTAAATTTTTTACATTAATTTGTTCTTCCGCGCCGAATTTGTTGTTCTACGCCGAATTTGTTGTTCTGCGTCGAAGACGACTGCACCGAATTTGTTGTTCTGTACCAAATTTTTTACGCTAATTTATTGTTCCGCGTCGAATTTGCTGTTTTACGCCGAGTTTGTTATTTCAGTCGAAGGCACTCGCTAAATTGTTTTACGCTAATTTGTTGTTCCGCGCAATTTTGGCTGTGGGACTAATTTTTGGGGAACAAATATTTCGGTGAGGGAAATCTTAAATGAACCGCGTGCATATATACACAAGCTCATATCTTGTAAATACTTTTTATTTTCTTTTCTTTCATTTTTTCTGGAGCTACAATATTTGGGAAAAGCCATTTTCTTGAAAAATCACCAGATGTGATTTTTGATGCCATTACACCTATAGATAAGCTTGGGGGAGAAAAATCCAATGATGAGTGAGAGAGTGATTACGTATATGTACATGACTATCAAAGCTAGGTAATCTCTAATATTTAGGGAGATGACTTTGAGGATGATGACACCTATAAGTTAAAAATGGACATGAAATTCATAAAACCATATCTTTCTATTCTTATTGTATGAATTATGTGATGTTTCTTATACTCCAAGTAGAAACAGTCAATTGAAAAGTGTTTTGGCTATGAATAAGTATACCATTTTCTATGCCTTACAACGATGCATAATGTTAAAACGATTTCGTATTTCACGACAGTTTTAATATCAAGTGTGCCAAATATGAAATGATGTTGAAATAAAAACGATAGTGTGTTTAAATTCTTTGTTGGTGCACTTTGGTGAGTGAATTCAAGTTCTGAGTGGATGATCTAGCAATTCCCTTTCTTTGGTTTCTTTTCAGTTTTTTGCTTTCTTTATTTTTATTCATCGGGTTCGCTTTTTTACTTATCTTCCTCGAGGACGAGTAAGAAGTAAGCTTGGAGATTTTGATATGCTCATATTTTACAATTTATTTTTGCATATTTCCATGTCATATCGATTGCCCATATTGCAATTGAAGCTTAAACGATGATTTCTGGATGAATTTCACTATTTCTATGTTTTATTAGATTTTCAGGAAATATGGGGCAATCGGGAGCAAATTGGAGCTATGAGCATATACACGCATGCCGAAGCATCAGTGGCTATGATACTGAGGAGCTTATGGTGCTAGAAGAGAAGAAGAAGCAAGAAGAAGAGAGGAGAAGAAGAAGCAAGAAGAAGAGAGGAGAAGAAGAAGAATAAACCAAGGTAAAGTGCATTTATCAGCTCACTCGATCGAGTGGAGTATTCCACTCGATCGAGTGAAGCTGATACCAGCCCAGCCCAAGCAGCCATAATATATCAAAGTCACTCGACAGAGTGAGCAAACTCACTTGATCGAGTGAGACAGTCGGCTAAATCCACCCTCTACCAGAGCAGCTGACTCGATCGAGTTGCACTTTCACTCAACCGAGTGAATTGGCTACTCGACCGAGTGAAGAGAAGAACAGAGCGATGATTTTTGCAGCTGCTGCAGGAAATCCTACTCGACCGAGTATACAATCTCACTCAACCGAGTGAGATTGCAGCCAGATTTTGGAAATTTACTTGCAACTCGGGTTTTGGGTATTTGGGTTGACTTTTTCTTGGGGTTTTAGACTTGTATAAGTAGGAAACAAGGCAGCCCTTGCTAGAGATCGCTAAGTTTATTTCTTTTTGCTTTTGCTTTGGAGGCTATTGCTTGGAGAAGCCCTAGTTGTTAATTTTCTCTTGTGTTTTTGAATATTTCTTGTCTAAATCTCTTTGCAATGATGAATCTTATTATCTCCATGAATCTTATTTCCATGATCATGCTTATTAGTGAGTAGTCTCTTTGCTCTAGGGCAAAGGGATGAACCCTATAGATCTAGGATTTGATATGTGAAATTACTTGAAACCCTTATTACTGAACTTGTTTTAGGGTTAGATTATGGTTGATTAACTACAAATAGCTAGGAATTTCTACTTAGGTCTTGAGAGCTCGAGAGATGATCTTGATTTATAGGAAGCCCTAAATATTTGATTTAGATCTATAATTTGGATATCCAATATTTGGTGCACGAGAGTGACCAAAGCTAGCATCTTTATTATATTTCTATAACTATATTCATCTGTATGACGGTCAGATGAACACGAACCATCATAATCTAAATTCGAACTCATGTCACACGATAGTGGACTTGAACGAGAACTGAATTTTATTGTTGATCTTAATGCTAATAATTCAACTAGGCATGCACGAGAGTGATGCTCTAGCTTAGGTTATTTTAGACTTGTGTAGTACGAGCGTGCACCGGTTCACAACATAGTTGCGACAATTTCACCCTGAACTAAGAGTTAGTAATTAGGAGTTTATATTCACATTGAAACTCGAAAATCTATAGTGGGGATTCCCTAGTCCTAGAATTATTTATTAATTGAATTACAACCGGCACTATTACACATTCATGACACACTTGCTACACCATTATTCACAATCTTTGTTACATCTGGACAACTAAGATAATCCAACTGCTTCCCCGTGATTTGATACCCGCTCATTACTTAACCATGTGCTTGCGGTAAACCTATATAGGTTTTTGAGTACATCCAGGAACGCATCACAGGCGAATGGCTTTTGGTGCATTGGCTTAGGAAGGCTTTGCCTTGCCCTTGTGAGGCTAGAGGTCACGGTTTTTTGCCTCCTCGTCTCTACTAGAGTGTAAGGATCATGTCTATGGAGAAAACACTAGAATGGGGGTTGAATAGTGTTTAAGCAATTTAAAACGATAGTTACACAAAATTAAAATGCTAACCAACAATATAGTGCGGAATTAGAATTAAACCCAAATAAGAAACAAATGCAAACACAATTATGTTTCTAGGGTTCTGATTACCCAAGTCACTTCCCGACTTGTTCCCGGTAATCCTACGTCCCTTCCACCCAGATGTTGGATATGGAAGACGTTGTGTACACCCTTGTGGGGGATGTACGAGGGAATACGGACCTCGAACGTCGCGCACACGAAGTCGTGTGCAAAGGGAATCTGTTCCCTTGCGGAGAGGATCTCTGTATGAGTGGGGAAAGTCGCATTATATATGCATAAATGCATGCGACATATGGCTAATAAAGGGGGAATATCTTAAGCTTATGTTGTACCATGCATATGGTACAACTTAAGCTTATAATGTGCCATGCATCATGGTACACCTTAATTAAGTTGTTCCAAAGGAACAACTTACCCTAAAATAACTACCTTGGGGCTATAAATAAGACCCAAGGGTAGCCATTTTCCTTACACCTTTTGCATGAAATTCATGCATGCATCTTCATCCTAGCGAAGCTCTGCAGAAATATTTCCTCTCCCTCTATCCAAGTTCTTAATCTAAAGTAGAGATTTAGATTGTGGATTTAGTAGCCTTACTCCGTTCGTGAGTAGACTCGATCCGTCGTGGCGAATCCGAAGGCGAAGTTCGTAGACTACCGTGCAGCGTACGCAAGCGTAGTCTAAACTTCATATTATCGATCCTAACTCTGTTTTGGGCAGGATCCTACATTGGTATCAGAGCCATATGGGTTCGCCCCTGTCAAACCACCGCCCCGTCGAAACTATGAACGAGTCGTTGTCTTTTTCACGAATGGGTCTCCTACTATTACGGATATAGTAGGAACGCTTCGTGACGGAGAGAACGCAGCGGTTGTTCTTTTCACGTTAGGGTCTCCTATCATTACGGATATGGTAGGAACTCTCCGTGACGGGAAGAAACCGACCGTTCACATAGTGTGTTATTTTTCATTTTTGGCACACGGCCATTAGGAAATAACTAATTTCTCGACGAACGGGTGCTTCATCGACGAACGGGTGCTTCATCGAGGAAGATGATGGTAGTTACTTCCATCGGGTAAGAGGAAATTTGGTGCATGTGCACCATGGCCAAATGGGCTATGAAGGCCATGCACCCCCTCTCCTCAAGCGGAGGGGGTTGGCTACGGCCAATAACCACCGGCGACCACCCCATCAAGGGGGAGGAATAAGTGCGGCAACCCCATTCAAAGGGGGGTGGCCGGCCATGGCCAAAGGGGCCCATGGCCGGCCAACGCCGAATGGCCTTGGCCATGACCGGCCCATGGCCAAGCCATGGCCGGCCATGGCCAGGCCCGGCAGTGGCCGGCCATGGCCCAGGCCGGCAGTGGCCGGCCTTGGCCAAGGCCTGTCGGCCAGGCCGGCCCCTGGCAGTGGCCAGGGCCGGCCCTGGCCGGCCCTGCCGGCCTCTGGCAGAGGCCAGGGCCGGCACCCCTGGCCTCAGGCCAGGGCAGGAGCCCTGGCCCCGGCCAGCGGCCAGGCCGCCCTGGCAGAGGCCAGGGCGGCGCCCTGGCCTCAGGCCAGGGCCTGGCCGAGGCCAGGGCAGGAGCCCTGGCCCCGGCCAGCGGCCAGGCCGCCCTGGCAGAGGCCAGGGCGGCGCCCTGGCCTCAGGCCAGGGCCTGGCCGAGGCCAGGGCAGGAGCCCTGGCCCCGGCCAGTGGCCTGGCCGGCCGGCCCTGGCCGAGGGGGGCCAGGGCCCCTGGCCGGCCAGGGCAGAGGCCCCTGGCCGGCCAGGGCAGAGGCCCTGGCCGGCCCTTGGCCAAGCACCGGCCAGGGCAGAGGCCCTGGCCGGGAAGAAGTTGCAGTCTGAAAAATTGGTCGACCAATTTTGTGTTTTTGGTCGACCAATCTGGCAGAAGGCCTGTGTCGATTGCAAACTTGCCTACTGACCCATACGGGGGTGACAAAGGGCATTGGTCAAACTCGAATGTGTCGATTAGCCCATACGGGGCTAACCACAGTGCCGACTAGTTCATACGGGACTAACGTTTTAATGAAGTTTTTCATTGGGCTCTACTCCTTGAAGACTAGCCATAGTGCTCTAGTTCATGCGAGATTAGCCAAGTCATTGTGCTCTACTCTACGGAGATTAGCCAATGTACTTATGAAATTGTGCTCTACTCCTTGAAGATTAGCCTTAGTGCTCTACTTCATGAGAGATTAGCCAAGTCATTGTGCTCTACTCTACGGAGATTAGCCAATGTATTTTAAATTTTTGAAAAAATACGTTTTTCAAAAACGCTTTTCCGCTGCAAAGTACTATAAGATTACTACATTTGATAAAGTGAGGGAGAAATATTGAAAGTTACTCTAGATGGTGATTGTGAAACATAGTGACCTTTCCGATTCTAGAGTAACATCTTCAATATTTTTCGAAAGTAACTTATCAAATACTCGTTTTCCGCTGCTAGTACTATAAGAGTACTATTGTTTGATAAGTGATGGGGGAATATTGAAGGTTGTTCTAGATGGTGATTGGAATCGAAGAGACCTTTTCGATTCTAGAACAACATCTTCAATATTTTTCGAAAGTAACTTATCAAATATATATAATTCCAAGTGGGTTTTGAATTTTAGAACTATCCAAATGGGATATTCTATTATCATTTCAAGTGGGAGTTATATTTTAAGAATTTTTTATGCAATGTTTTTGATCGAACCTTCGGTTTTGTGTCTTTTGCAGCATTTTAAAAGTAAAATGTCTTCCGCTTCAAAGAATATCGTCGCTGAGTTAAACAAAGGTGAAAAACTCAACGGCGATAATTACAAACTTTGGTCCATTAAGATACAATACGTTTTAGAGGAGCAAGAAGTGCTCGAAACTCTAAAGAACGTAATGATTGAACCCGAGTTGGGCACTACGGCCCAACACCGAAGAGACAAGGAAGCTTTTGATGCTTGGTCTCGGAAGAATAAGATAGCGCGCATTACGTTATTAAGCAGTATGGCTGATGACATAATGCGCATCTTCCGAGAACATGACCTAGCCATGGACATATGGTCCAAGCTAGAGGAGAAGTTCGGTGGCACATCGGTGTCCAAACTTCGCGCCTTAACTATAAAGTTCGATACATATAAGAAACGTCCAGATCATTCCATGGGGAAACATCTGCGACATATGGCGAACCTTATATCAGAGTTAAAGGACGCAGGTCATGTGCTCACGGATGAGCAACAAATCCAAGCAGTCATACGTTCCCTACCAAATGGGTGGGATCAGATGAAGATGCATCTCACTCATAATGAGAGCATCAAGACCTTCAACGATGTTTCCAAGCACCTCGAATTAGAGGAAGAGCGGCTTGCGGCTGCCAAGCCAGGTGCAGAAGTGCACATGGTTGCTAGTTCCTCACACGGGGGAAAGAAACGTAAAGATCGTTTGAAGTCTTCTAATGAACGTAATAAGCAACCTGAGTCTACCAAGGAACCCAAACATAAGGGTGGGCACAAGAAATGGCACAAGAAGAAAGACTTGAAAAGGATCAAGTGCTTCAAGTGCAACAAGCTCGGTCACTATGCTCGTTCGTGTACGAGTGGAAGTGACGAGATAACTTGTAATACTAGTTACATATGTGTTTCTAGTCCACTATTTCTTGTGGAATCTAATCCATTTTTTGGATAATTGATTCAGGTGCCACCGACCACATAGCAAAGGACAGACGGTCCTTCGTGGAGTATCACCGGATACCCAAGGAATGAAGTGGATCAATGTAGGAAACAACACACGTGTTGAAGTGAAAGGCGTTGGGACTCGCAAGCTTGTCTTGGACAACGGCCTCACTCTCCTACTACATGATGTTCTCTTCATTCCATATATTCAAAGGAATATTAAAACTTGTGGTCACAATTTAATGGGTCTTTGTAATAGTTGGTTCCTTCATGATTGTAAAGTGGACCTATTTTGTAATAATTCTTTTATTGGTTCTGGGTTATGTATTTCAAAGGATTTATTGTAATAAGTACAATATATGATTCCTCATGTAATGAAAATTTCCTTGTGACAAATTCTTTGACTAATGAGTCTAATATAATTTGTTGGCACACAAGGCTTGGTCATATTGGACCAACGCGTATGGATAGATTTGCCAAACGTGGCCTTCTATCAAATGTTTCAAAGGTTGAAAAGTCGACCTGCGAACATTGCCTTGTGGGGAAATCTTGTCGCAAGCCGTTTTTGGAACCGGCACAAGGGCCAAGGTTCCATTACAGCTTATCCATTCGGACATATGTGGTCCGATTGAATGTCAAGACAAGACGCGGGAAGTCCTATTTCATCACTTTTAATTGATGATTTCACCCGATTCGGTCATATCTATTTGATATCCCACAAAAGTGAAAGCACTAAACCTGCTTTAAAAACTATATGAGTTTAGTGGAGAATCAATTAGATCGCAAGATTAAGGTTTGTGCGAACCGATAGGGGCGGTGAATATCAATCAACAAGTTTAAAGGAACTTTGTGATGAAAAAGGCATAGTACATCAGGTAAATATGCCTTATACTCCTCAACAAATTGGTGTTGCAGAAAGGAGGTATAGGACTTTAATGAAAAAATGGTCTGTTCAATGATGGCGCAAGCTAACTTGCCAATCACCTTTTGGGGTGATGCATTATTGACAACCGTTTTCATTTTAAACCGCGTACCCTCGAAATCAGTTAGCTCCACTCCTTATGAGTTGTGGAACCAAAGGTCTCCTGACTTAAACATTTTACCTTGAGTTTGTGCATTCAACGCACATATTTCCTCCCATAAGTATGGCAAACTTGGGCCATGGGGAAGGAAATGTATCTTTAAACGATACGCATTAAACTCCAAAGGTTATGTTTTTGTTAGTCAGGAAGACAATGGTGTGCTAATTGAGTTTGAGTCGAGGGATGTCACTTTCTTGGAAAAACGAGTTTCCCAGACAGGGCGAGATAAGTCAGGACTTATCTCTATTTGAGATTTGTGATCAAGAAGGATTACCTCATTCGAGTGGGAGAATTCTTGGTGAAAACGAAAATACTTTTCAACCTTCACCAATGGATTATACGAATGACGATTATCCTATTCCATACGGGAATAATGATCCAAGTGTGGAGCAATTCTAACAACATTTCAAGTGGGAGTGATATTAGAATTGATCTAAATTCGAGTCCACAAGGACTTGAAGAATCTCAAATATGCCACATCATGCCCTGCAAAAGACAAATGGATGGAAGCGATGAAGGAGGAATTGAAATCCATGAAAGTTAACCAAGTCTGGGACTTAGTTAACTCACCCAGAGGACATAGAGCAATTGGGAACAAATGGGTTCTCAAGATCAAGCATAAGGCTGATGGCTCTATAGATAGATATAAAGCTCGCCTTGTCGCGAAAGGTTTTACGCAACAGGAAGGGATAGACTACGAAGAGACCTTCTCACCTGTTGTGCGTTTTACCTCGATTCGCCTGATTCTGGCAATGGTAGCTTGCTTATACCTCGAATTACATCAGATGGATGTAAAGACTGCCTTTCTCAATGGAGAATTGGACGAGGAGATCTATATGGAACAACCAACAGGGTTTGTAAAAGAAGGAAACGAACATAAGGTTTGTAAACTTCGTAAGTCCATATATAGTCTTAAATAATCCTCGAGGCAATGGTATATACGATTTCAAGAAATTGTCTTATCAAATGGATTTTCCATACTTGATGAAGATAACTATGTATATATCAAGAGGATTAAAAGCAAGCATGTTATTATGTCTCTATATGTAGATGACATTTTAATAGCCAGAAATGACAAGGGCTTTGTGATGAGTATCAAGGCTTGGCTTTCATCAGTATTTGAGATGAAAGGCATAGGAAAAGCCGCATATATCCTTGGAGTTAAGATTTCAAGGAATCGTTCGAAGAAACTTCTTTCTCTTTCACAAGAGACTTATATAAAGAAGGTTCTAGAACGATTTAATATGCAGGACTGCAAGTCCATTGATATTCATATAAGCATATGCGATAATTTATATCTGGAATCATGTCCAAAGAACCAAAAGGAAAAGAAAATTATGGAAAAAGTTCCATATTTCCAGTGCAGTTGATAGTCTTATGTACGCTATGGTATGTACGAGACCTGACATCTGTTTTGCCGTTGGAAATGGTAAGCTGTTACCAATCCAACCCAGGGCAAGAACACTGGGAAGCGGTTAAGAGGATAATGCAGTATCTTAAAGGAACTGCAGGTTTGCAAAAGACTATGATAAAACCAAGAAGGTAGACATAAGGTACATATCTACGCATGAGATGATAGAGGATCTGCTTACGAAAGCAATCCCCAGAAATGTGTTTTATAAACACTTATCATCCCAAGGATTGCGTATGAGCTGAGTTGTACCAATATATATTCCCATGTCTAAGAAATGATCAAAATTAATAAAAGAATAAGTTCTTTTTCCAACATTACATATGAATTTCTTAAGAAATGTTTGTGTACATTTTTGAAATCTCAGCTGAATTGTGTGTATGTCGGACAGATTAAGGTTGGCTCTCTCACATGAGCAACCGCCTTATCTTATCAGATGGATAAGATAGAGATGAGACTAGTTTAAAGTCAAAATCATTAGACGAATGATTTAGAGTCATGACTTTAACAAGATAGTCGAATGAAAGATCTGCATCATATGGATGCTTACAAAAGATCTGAGATCTGTATCACAAGGATATAAAGATCTCATTGGATTTTTTAATCCTATCTGTCTTATGCAGGATGAGAGTCCGGGAATATTTCCTGAGTAGTAAGGGGACTCAAAAGATAGGCACTGTGGTGTCTGATCTTTCATCCGTACAACATCATTAAGACATACTCTCCCTGGGAAAGGAGTGATGTTGTAATACGTGTTCATACCACGTATGCATTTCGACCACTGAGTTAGTAGCAATAGAGTTTGCTATTATGTGAGACTCAAAGGCCATACGGGTCTTAACTCTTACCCTCAAGGACTCCAATTGGTTCCTTTAGATTTGACGAGATGATCGCTATCTTAGCGTGTTGCTAATGGGCTATGGTAATTCGGCTCGGCGGGGCACGTTAGAAAAGCGAATCAAGTCAAGATCAGAAGGTTCGCAAGAAGAGGAAGATTGATTTCATATCGCATTTGGACTTTAATGATTCAAAGCTGGCCAGCCAATTGTAATCCAGATGGGATTCAATTGTTGAATATAAAGTACAAGAAATGCGAAGAAATAATCTAGGGTAAAGCATGCGTTGAACTACTCAACTTTGCACCTTCGAGGTCGTTGTGTATCTCTAACAAGTGCACAACAACAGACTCTACGCGCATGACGGTCGCACGGTCTATTTCTCGGTATGATAGATGAAAGAACTAAGGGAAAGACGTTCTCTTACAATCCCCTCAAGTGTGAGTGGGAGATGTTGGATATGGAAGACGTTTGTACACCCTTGTGGGGGATGTACGAGGGAATACGGACCTCGAACGTCGCGCACACGAAGTCGTGTGCAAAGGGAATCTGTTCCCTTGCGGAGAGGATCTCTGTATGAGTGGGAAAGTCGCATTATATATGCATAAATGCATGCGACATATGGCTAATAAAGGGGGAATATCTTAAGCTTATGTTCGTACCATGCATATGGTACAACTTAAGCTTATAATGTGCCATGCATCATGGTACACCTTAATTAAGTTGTTCCAAAGGCAAACACTATTATGTTTCTAGGGTTCGGATTACCCAAGTCACTTCCCGACTTGTTCCCGGTAATCCTACGTCCCTTCCACCCGGATACCTCCGGATACTCAAGTTAGAACCCTAACTTGAGGTTTCCTTAAAACCCACTTGTAGCAACCCTACAAGTGAAATCGAATACAATCGATGTCCTTGACTCCCACAACTTGGGAGCAAGCAAACCGCTCTCACAACCCGAGAGCAAATTCAATTTACGAAAGTAATGAAATATGAAAGCAACACTTACAATCACCTATGCCTTGAAGTAGAACTTGAAGGAGAAGTGTGATGTGTGTTGTAGACTCTCTTGGAAGAGAGGAGAAAGCCCTTTCTCTTGACTGCACCAAATACCTAGAGGATCACTCTTTGGTTCTAGGTTGGAGAGCAAGAGATCAAAGATTGGAATTCTTAGGGCTTTGGATTTGAGAGCTTTAAACTTTAGAATGAAAGCTTGAGAGAAAACTTGGAAGAATTGGTAACCTCTCAATGGAACAGTAGAAGCCCCATTTATAGGTTTCTCAAATCCACAAAATAGTTTAGGCAAAAACCCTTCTGGAATCCGTGAGAAAATTCTCAACGGATGGAAACTGAACTCGCGACAGTCGACTGTTGAAGAAACCACAGTCGACTGTTGAACAGTCAGCAAGGGTAGGTAAGAATTCATAACGGTAACTTACCACGTGGACAGTCGACTAATGAAGCAAAGACAGGCGACTATAATTACTTCTACAGGCGACTGGCCGAAAGAATGATAAGTTGAAGAAATCTGGAAATCCTGTAAGATAACAGGACAGACGACTGATGAGTATAATTCAGTCGACTGTTAATCAGAACAGGCGACTGTAAATCCTTATACAGACGACTGTCAAATACCTTGAGAATTTCCAGAGAGCTGAGTCAATAAATTGGCTCACAGACAGACGACTGTTGCAGCATACACAATCGACTGATCCAAGGGACAGTCGACTGTATATTCAACATAAGTCGACTGGCCGTAAAAGTTAGATCAACAAAGTTTGGGCAGAAGAATTGACAGGCGACTGATTTACAAAACACAGTCGACTGTCACTAGGACAGGCGCCTGTGAATCGTTCATCAGTTGCCTGTGCGAAATAAACAGAGAGGCCCAAAACTAGATTGTAAAAGTTTGTGCATAACAGGCGACTGTAGAACAAAACACAGTCGACTGTTTTTGAGACAGACGACTGTAAAATGTTCAGCAGTCGACTGTTATAACCAATCCAAGCACAATCACTAAGAAATGAACTGGGGTCAAAGGACAATTGATCTAATGATGTCCTAAGACTGAAATGAAGATGTGTGTGAGTGCTCCATCAAAGTTCTACTTCTAAGCTACATACTAGAAGAGATAAAAGAAATTTACATTGACGAATTCTCTCTTCTATCCATCGTATGAGCTTGAAGTCTTCATGGAGCTTCAATCAACATCTACAATCACCCATTCCATTTTCATTTGCCTTCAATGAACTTTGAGAGTCATCCATTGCTAGTAGATCTTCATAAATAGCTTAGGCAATGGATTAACTGCAAAATAGGGGATTAGTCACAAGTATTTATGTTTGCTCATCATTAACACCAAGTAGGGAGAAGTCCAATACTCAACATTCTCCCCCTTTTTGATGATGACAAACAAACATAAACAAAAAGATAAATAATTGTGCGTAATGAAAACTTACTCCCCCTACATAGATGCCAATCAAGTTAGTTAACAAATAATAGGGCATCTACATATCAATTGAAGCAAATGAGTAAGATACACATGATTTTAATTCAAGAAATCTAGGAACTAAAATCCCTATTCATTGTAATCTTACTCCCCCTGAATCTAAGGCAACTTCAATCTTAGATTCAAAGTGTTAGAACATACTTAGCACATTCATTATGAATCTTGTATGTTTATTTCTCTCCCCCTATGGCATTATCCAAAAAGGTGGGAGTAAATAACAACAACAATAATCGTGCTAAATACTAACTAACAACAATCAAGGAGTATAAAGATATAGAGAATCAAAAACTCATAAAAGCACATCATATACTTATGTGAATAGAGGAATTAAAGTCCAATATCAACATTATAGATAGACGAAACGAAAATAATTTCAAAAATGCATCACATCAGAGATAGCATGAATAAACCAATATCAAATCCTATATTGTCTCACAAGCACATCATAAGAGAATAAATCATTCATGGAGACAATATGGCAAACATCACATAGATAAGATAGTCAATTATACAAGGTGTGACACATGATTAAACAGCAACATCATATATATATATATATATATATATATATATATATATATATATATATATATATATATATATATATCAAAAGATAAGTACATGGCATACGGACATCAACATGTCCAACAAAAAAAGCATACATCATGATCCCAAAAAAATACATCATGATACCATCGTACATCATCATCAGAAATCCATCATACATCAAAATACAACCATCATGCAAGCTCAAACACACAACTATGAGTGAGCGTCTCCAGGGGCTGCAGAAGGAGAAGCAGTCTCTGTGACAGCAGGTGTATCCTCTGGAGGAGGGTCAGAAGTATCAACAGCAGCAGCATCAGCAGCATCCTGAGTAGAAGCTACACCAGGATGCACAACGACATCAGTGACGATGGGCTGAGGAGGCACATGAGGCTGAGGAACAAACTGTCTCAGATCCTCAGGGAAGGGTATTCCCTGATGCAGGAAGGAAAGGGAAAGCAACCTGTAAAGTCCAGAGACCATCTCAAAAAGAATATCACGAGATGGAGGAGCTGAGGTGGAAGGCTGGTCAGCTGGAGGAACAGTGGAGGAAGATGGGGCTGAAGTGGGTTTCCTCTTCTTTAATGCAGACTGCAGAGCCGAAGAGGACTTCGACTTCGCAGAAGCATCAAGGAGAGGAGCAAAAGGCATGGGCTCGTAGCGAGACAAATCAACACCAAAATGTCGAAAGACAAGAGTCAAAAGACCACCATATGGAATGTGAGCTGAGGAAGAAGTAAACTCGACCTTGTCCATCCTGTCAAGGAGGACACCGGCCCAGTTCACGGACATCCCAGAGAAAATCGCATACATACACTTCAGAATATCCTGGGAAGGCTGGTCAGATGATCCATACCTCGGCAGGATGTTGGACTTCACCACTAGGTGAACTGCCCAACCTCTAGCCGAAAACATAGATGACCTGATACCAGAATCCAGGGCTAAAGGTATCTCACAAAACATATCTCGAAGGACAGACAGGTCAAGCTCGTCAATATCAGAGATGGAAATATCTGAAGGAAGAGAACCGGTAGAGGGAATCCTAAGAATGGTCCCTAATAGAGTGGGAGTAATCTGGATGTGGGTTCCCTGAACAACGGTGTCAAGAACTCCGGTGGTAGAATACTCACCGCGAACGCGGTTAGCATAGAAGAGCTTCACCAGAAATGGATAGGCTCGAGGGGACTCGCTCTGAGAGAAGCGAAAAAGATCGGCCAAGTGGGTAGCAGATAGAATGTCTGAAAGTCTCTCAGCAGTAAAGGCGGAAAAAACGATGTACCGCTCCCTAAGAAGCTTGATCCCTAAGAGAGAGTGGAATTTTGCCAAGCAAAGGTCATCTCGGCAAAGTGGAACAAGGGGATCAGTAGGGGGCACAACAGGAGACTCTTCTGCAGAGCTCGAAGCAGAAGCAGACAGATGGGGAGCGTCAGCAGTAGGCTCATTGATGGTAACACCAATGCGCTTCCGCTGACGCTTGATCAGGGGCTGAGCGTCGGAAGAAGACGCTGAAGGAGAATATCCCTGCGAAGCAGAATGCGAGGGAGAATCGGCTTGTTTGGTACGAGCTTTGTAGGGCTTCTTGTTCTTGGCTATGGGTTTCCTAAGAGCCCTAGGATTCTTAGAACCCATGATCTTCCCCTTACCCTTGGACTTGGGTGCCATGGAGTCAGTCAATCGAAAGAGAGATAAACGACAGGCGATGAAATCGAAGGATAAAAATCGAACGATAGACTTGAGAACGAAAGACAAACCAAGTCGAGAAGACACGAAGACGCAGTGACGAAACAATCGACTTGCGGGGAGGAGGAGATCGACGGTGACGGCTGAAGAAAAGAGCGGGAAGTCGATGCGGTTCAATCGGAAGAGATAGAAATGTCGCGGGGAAAAGAACCGTCTCGAAGTATATATGAAAGAGGGAACTAAATTTGGGCCGTTGGATCAAAGAATCGACGGCTCAGATCGAAGCAGTGAACCGTCACAACAGTAGACAGTCGACTGATGAACAATATTCAGTCGACTGGATGAAGTGATAAGAATTAAGCTAAGGATGACAGACAGTCGACTGTTGAGTAACATACAGTCGTCTGTCCAATAGACAGTCGACTGTACTATACACATCAGTCGACTGACCGAGAATCAAAAAACCTTCATCAAAAAGACAGAGAGCACTGTAAAATTTCGACAAAGAGAACAGTCGCCTGATGACTAAAATTCAGTCGCCTGTTAAAATAACAGTCGACTGGAAAACAGTCATCAGTCGTCTGTGCGAAAGATACAAATTTCTGACTGAGAAAAGTAGAGTAGGGCAGTCGACTATCGAAGGAAAGACAATCGTCTGTCCTGGTCCAAAAATGCACAGTGAGATACAAATCCAGAGAATAAGAACACTCACCCAAGGACCTATACTCTAATCACAAACACATCATAAAAACAATGTAATACGATAAATCAATTGAAACACAAATCTCTAAGAATCAATCTCAAAGAAATCATGAAATCACATAAATCGCAATTGCCTTTCTTAAACTTAGGTACATATATAGCATATATCAAAAGAAGAAAGACAATAAGATGACATGAGCTCAAAAGGTGTTATAACATGAATGTTGAGCTTCTAAATTTCAGATTCACCCATAATTCCTAATTCTCCACGCAATCTCACAAATGAATCTTCTTTAAGAGGTTTTGTGAAGATGTCGGCAATTTGTTTTTGGGTTTCAATGTACTCTAATATGATGTCCTTCTTAGCTACATGATCATTTATAAAATGGTGTCTCACGTCTATGTGTTTGGTACGGGAGTGGTGTACCGGATTCTTGGAAAGACATATGGCACTTTGGTTATCAACCATGATCGGGCAAGTATCACAGTTGACACCATAGTCCATAAGAGTGTGTCTCATCCAAAGAACTTGTGCACATGCAAGACCCGCGGCAATATATTCCGCTTCAGTCGTGGACAATGACACCGAATTCTGTTTCTTAGAAAACCAAGAAACTAAGGAATTTCCTAGAAAATGGCAAGTGCCACTAGTACTTTTCCTGTCGGACTTGCATCCAACAAAGTCGGCATCACTATATGAGATTAACTCATATGTGCTAGATTTAGGGTAAAGTAACCCATAATCTAGAGATTGATTGAGATAACGAAATATTCGTTTAACCGCAATCAAGTGTGACTCCTTAGGTCTAACTTGATATCTAGCACACAAGCATACTGAAAACATGATATCGGGCCTACTAGCGGTTAAGTAAAGTAAGCTACCGATCATACCTCGATATAGACGAACGTCTACATCTTTTCCGTTTTCATCTTTGTGCAGATGGGTAGTTGTACTCATGGGAGTCCTTTTGCTTGAAGACGATTCCATCCCGAATCGCTTTATAAGCTCCCATGTGTACTTTGTCTGATGTATGAAGGTGTCATTCTCCATTTGTCGAATTTGCAGTCCAAGGAAATACGTGAGCTCTCCCATGTGGCTCATCTCGAATTCATCCTTCATTGACTTAGAAAATTCTTGACAAAGATTAAAGTTAGTAGAACCAAAAATAATATCGTCTACATAAACTTGAATCAAGAGAATGTCATTTTCATAATCTTTAATGAAGAGTGTAGAATTAACTTCTCCCATTTTAAAACCTAAATTCAAAAGAAAGGTCTTAAGTCGATCATACCAAGCTCTAGGAGCTTGTCTCAACCCATACAACGCTTTCTTAAGTTTGAAAACATGGTTTGGAAATTTTTCATGAATAAAACCGGGAGGTTGAGAAACATATACTTCTTCATTGACAATCCCATTTAAAAATGCACTTTTAACATCCATTTGAAATAGTTTAAAATTCTTATGGGATGCAAAAGATAAAAGCAACCTAATAGCTTCTAATCTAGCTACAGGGCAAAAGATTCTTCGAAATCAGTACCTTCCTCTTGCCGGTAGCCTTGAGCTACTAACCTTGCTTTGTTCCTTGTGATCACCTCGTTCTCATCCGTCTTGTTCTTGAAGATCCATTTGGTCCCAATAACTTGGTGACCACTTGGAAGAGGAACGAGTTCCCAAACTTCATTTCTCTCGAATTGCATTAGTTCTTCTTCCATTGCCACTATCCAAGAGCTATCCTCACAAGCTTCTTGGATGTTCTTTGGCTCAATGGTAGAGACAAATGCGCAATGAGAAAATTCTTCAATCCTCGACCTCGTTCGAACACCCACACCAATATCTCCAATAATTTGGTTATGTGGATGATTGCGAACGGTCGGATAAGCTTTGGGTATTCATGCATCACTAGGAACATCTTCAACAATTTCATTAGTAGTGTTAGTATCAATAATCGAATCATTAATCTTAACATTACTAAGAGGATCACACAAAACATCTACACTATCATCATCATCACGAGGAAAATCAAAATCTTCATTAAATGAAACGTGTAGTGATTCCTCAATCGTTGAAGAAGTTTTGTTGTATATCAGGTAGGCTTTGCTACGTGTGGAATATCCAACAAAAATTCCTTCATCAGATCTTGGCTCAAATTTATCTAGATTACCGAAAGTGTTCTTGATAAAACATTTTGAACCAAAAACACGAAATATTTTACTTGAGACTTTTCTTCATAAAGCAACTCAAAACAAGTTTTGTTCGTTCGGGGTCTCACTAGGATCCTATTGAGCACATAACATGCTGTGTGCACTGCCTCTGCCCAAAATTGTAGTCCTAGATGACTATCATGGAGCATAGTGCGTGCACACTCAATAAGAGTCCTATTCTTTCTCTCTACAACACCATTTTGTGGTGGTGCTCGAGGGAAGGAAAAATTATGAGTTATCCCGGTGTCATCACAAAACTTAGTAAAAGATTCATTCTCAAATTCTCCTTTATGATCACTACGGATAGTGATAATGGTGGATCCTAAGAGATTCTGAATCTTCTTTGCAAATTTGGTAAACTCTTCATAAGCTTCATTCTTATTAGTTAAGAATGAAACCCAAGTAAATCTAGAGAAGTCGTCTACGACAACTAATCCATAATGAGCATTGCCTAAAGAAGCGGTTCTAGTTGGCCCAAACAAATCTAAATGAAGAAGTTCTAGGGGCCTCTTAGAAGTAATCCCTTCTTTAAGCTTAAAAGATGATTTACTAAGTTTACCTCTTTGACAAGAATCACAAAAAGTTTTTCTTATTAAAAGCGATTTTAGGAAAACCTTTGACTAGATCATGCTTAGCTAACTTATATAAGTGCTTGAAGTGAACATGACCAAAACGGCGATGCCATAATAGTTGTTCACTTGTGTTAGCAACTAAGCAATGTTCTACGGTTTTAGGCAAGCTCAAATAATAAATATTTTTATGCCTAATACCAGAAAATAAAACATTTGAATCACAATCAATAATAGTACACAATCCTTCTCCAAAGTTAACCTTGTAACCTTTGTCACAAAGTTGACTAATGGAAATGAGATTGTGACACAAACCACTAACAAGAAATACATTAGTAATTAAGGGTTTTGAAGAATTACCAACGATACCTACTCCAATGATGGTTCCCTTTTGATTACCTCCAAAAGTGACCGTTGCACCATCCTTGATGCTAATCACTTCGAAGAGCAATGAGGGATCTCCCGTCATATGTTTTGAGCAACCACTATCGAGAATCCATCCTTTCCCTTTAGATCTAATATGAATTTTATTGCTCTTCTTCTTTCTCTTGGGTATCTCTGTATCATCTGTGTCGGAATCACTCTCATCGGAGAGTGGATCCTCTCGGGCCATGAAGCACATGTGAGCGCTCTCACCCTTCTCATCATCGGAATCACTTGATGATTCTTCACTTGAGTCATCGAATGTACTTACGAGTCCTTTCTTCTTGTCTCTCTTGTTCTTGTCGGACTTGTGGTACTTCGAAGCTTTCCACTTCTCTCTGTTCTTTAGCATTGGGCAATCCATCTTGATGTGCCCTGGCTTATTGCACTTAAAGCAAAGAGAGGAAGTAGCATTAGTAGACTCAAAACGTTTGTTAGAGGGAAACTTACCTTTGCAAAAGAAGCGTTGGAACTTCTTCGCCATTTGGGCCATTTCACCCAAATCCAGCTCATCTTCCGAATCTTCGCTATCGGAGGATGATGAATTGGCGTTGAATGTCAAAGCCTTCTTCTTGGCCTCCGAAGGATTTATCATAGCTCGAATATTTAATCGGTTTTCTCGTCTTACCTCATAAGACATGAGAGTCCCGATAAGATTCACAACTGTGTAATTCTACAAATCATTGACCTCCTCAATGGCTATCGCTCTCCTTTCCCATTTGGAGGTCATTTCTATGATGATCTTCCTTACCTTTTCAGGTTCGGTGTATGTTTGGCCAAGGGCTTCCAATTCATTGGTGATGCCGGTAAAACATCCGTACATCGATGCAATGTTCTCATTTTCCTGCATATGAAACAGATCGAAGTTTTTGCACTGCAACATATAACTTTGAAAGTTTTACCTTGTTCGTTCCCTCATGGGTAACGATGAGATGGTTCCAAATTTGATATGCACTCTTACCTGTGAATATCTTGTTGAACTCATTCGGGTCCAACGCACAATGAAGAGCGTTCATTGCTTTTGCGTTGTTGACTTCGGCGGATTTCTCGGAAGACGTCCATTTCTCGAAATCCTCTTCGGTGGGCTCGACGTACTCCTTGTGGAGGGTTCTCCAAAGTGAAGCACTCCTAAGGAACGTCTCCATCCTACACTTCCAATAGCCAAAGTTAGTGCCATTGAAACGTGGAGGACATACCGTAGATTGACCTTCGAAAAGTGTGGACGCTCCATCACGATCGTGATTCTTGTACGAAGTCGACAGAGGAACGTTGTTGTTGTTGGATGCCATAGCTATAACCTTGCGCTCTGATACCAATTGTAAGGATCCTATCTATGGAGAAAACACTAGAATGGGGTTGAATAGTGTTTAAGCAATTTAAAATGATAGTTACACCAAATTAAAATGCTAACCAACAATATAGTGCGGAATTAGAATTAAACCCAAATAAGAAACAAATGCAAACACAATTATGTTTCTAGGGTTCGGATTACCCAAGTCACTTTCTGACTTGTTCCCGGTAATCCTACGTCCTTTCCACCCGGATACCTCCGGATACTCAAGTTAGAACCATAACTTGAGGTTTCCTTAAAACCCACTTGTAGAAACCCTACAAGTGAAATCGAATACAATCGATGTCCTTGACTCCCACAACTTGGGAGCAAGCAAACCGCTCTTACAACCCGAGAGCAAATTCAATTTACGAAAGTAATGAAATATGACAGCAACACTTACAATCACATATGACTTGAAGTAGAACTTGAAGGAGATGTGTGATGTGTGTTGTAGACTCTCTTGGAAGAGAGGAGAAAGCCCTTTCTCTTAACTGCAAGAAATACCTAGAGGATCACTCTTTGGCTCTAGGTTGGAGAGCAAGAGATCAAGGATTGGAATTCTTAGGGCTTTGGATTTGAGAGCTTTAAACTTTAGAATGAAAGCTTGAGAGAAAACTTGGAAGAATTGGTAACCTCTCAATGGAACAGTAGAAGCCCCATTTATAGGTTTCTCAAATACACAAAACAGTTTAGGCAAAAACCCTTCTGGAATTCGTGAGAAAATTCTCAACGGATAGAAACTGAACTCGCGACAGTCGACTGTTGAAGAAACCACAGTCGACTGTTGCACAGTCAGCAAGGGTAGGTAAGAATTCATAACTATAACTTACCCCGTGGACAGTCGACTGATGAAGCAAAGACAGTCGACTGTTGAATCAACAAGCGACTGTAATTACTTTTACAGGCGACTGGCCGAAAGAATGATAAGTTAAAGAAATCTGGAAATCCTGTAAGATAACATGACAGATGACTGATGAGTATAATTCAGTCGACTGTTAATCAGAACAGGCGACTGTAAATCCTTATACAGACGACTGTCAAATACCCTGAGAATTTCCAGAGAGCTGAGTCAATAAATTGGCTCACAGACAGACGACTGTTGCAGCATACACAGTCGACTGATCCAAGGGACAGTCGACTGTATATTCAACATAAGTCGAATGGCCGTAAAAGTCAGATCAACAAAGTTTGGGCAGAAGAATAGACAGGCGACTGATTTACAAAACACAGTCGATTGTCACTAGAACAGGCACATGTGAATCGTTCATCAGTTGCCTGTGCGAAATAAACAGAGAGGCACAAAACTAGATTGTAAAAGTTTGTGCACAACAGGCGACTGTAGAACAAAACATAGTCGACTGTTTTTGAGACAGACGACTGTAAAATGTTCAGCAGTCGACTGTTATAACCAATCCAAGCACAATCACTAAGAAATGAACTGGGGTCAAAGGACAATTGATCTAATGATGTCCTAAGACTGAAATGAAGATGTGTGTGAGTGATCCATCAAAGTTCTACTTCTAAGTTACATACTAGAAGAGATAAAATAAATTTACATTGACGAATTCTCTCTTCTATCCATCGTATGAGCTTGAAGTCTTCATAGAGCTTCAATCAACATCTATAATCACCCATTCCATTTTCATTTGCCTTCAATGAACTTTGAGGGTCATCCATTGCTAGTAGATCTTCATAAATAGCTTAGGCAATGGATTAACTGCAAAATATGAGATTAGTCACAAGTATTTATGTTTGCTCATCATTAACACCAAGTAGGGAGAAGTCCAATACTCAACATAGAGCTATGCGTCTGGCTAGCATCCTTGACTACTATGCGCTACTTCTCCTTTTAGAAAGAGGCGTCTCTTGGTTGACGCTTTCTGTTGAGGCGTTGGGCTTCCTTCCTCAGACTAGATTTAGGTACACCTCTTGCAAGATTTCAATATTCTTAGTCTGAAGAGTCGGGTCCTCTCGCATCTCGTAGAGCTCTACCAAGAGAGTTTGGAAGTCGGCTGCTATGGGAGCGACATGAGCTGTTGTATGATCGATAGAGGCTTGTGGAGTCGAGCCGCCAGCAGGTTGGCTGTCATCTGTTGTATGGATTTTAAGCACACCGCTGAGCTTACCCCATGATTTTCTTGCCTTTTGCCATCAGAAAAGGTGATGCAGGAAAGGATGGTGAAGTTAAAACTAGCGATGAGAGCCTATGTAGCGCGAGTTGTCACAAAGCTCTTTCTCAATCGTCAACTATTGATGTAAGGATCTTGCAACCGCTATTGGTGTAAGAATCTTTGTTGGAAACAACGATTTAGGATCTTGGTTTGATGATGACAAACGTTTCGTTATATCTAACGTATGTGCTTAGTGTGTTTCAGGCTTGGCGAAACAATATATTTGCACTATTTGGCGGAATTGCTATTCGTATAGCATATTGGGAGAAAGGGAGTGTGTGTGCACAAAAAAAGTTGGACTTGGTCAAATTGGTGATTGGATCAATTCAAATCCTTTTGAACTACACATCAAATCTCAAATTGATTGATTCAACCCAATCCCTAGCCAAACTTATTCCTAATCAATTCCCAATTCAAATATCATATCCATATACCAAACTACTTGTTCCAACTCCTAGCCAAACTCCCATTTCCTCATGCAATCATCCTAGCCATTGATCTTAGGCTAGCCACCAAAAAAAACCTAGGGGCACCTATATAAACCAATGTTCCAAGGGAAAACAAAAAGAGGGCAGCAATCAAAAAGTGAGGGGCAACAATTCCTTTTTGCGGCAACCAAAAAGCAAGCCTCCTCTTGAGAGCCTATCAAAAAGAACGCACGGCCAAAAACACAACAAACAAGAAAAACCAAGAGAGGTTATAGCCCTAGCCGCAAGCTTTACAAACCCTTCCAATCATCTCCAAGGCTGTACAACCTCTAAGATATTGCTACATGCGTGAAGAAGCCTCGAAGTCACCATCGTGAAGGAGGATCCACCGTCGACGTCGCACGAAGTCGCCGTCGAAAGACCAACGTTGCGAAGGAGCGCTGCTGCACAAACCAAGCTGACGCCGTCGTCGAAGAACGCCGTCGAAGAAGAGATCTCGAAGCGCCGCCGCTGTGAAGGAGCACTCGAAGGCAGTGCTGTCAAGCGCTGCTACTGATCGTCGCTCGTCGCTGCTTAAAGCCCGTGCCCAACGAACTCGACGTTGCTGCCAAAGATCGCTGCCGTGGTCGTTATCATTGTCGTTAGTTCTCGTAGTTGCTGCTCACATCAACGAAGAGCTGCACGAAGCCCGACGCTATTGAAGACGTACTGCATATTGAAGAACGCCACCATTGCCGCTGCTGAACATCGGCATCGCCCTCGTCGTTGCTTAGAGACACCGCCGCCGTCTGGAGTTGTGGCTGCTGCTCAACGCCGTAGAAGCTGTCGTCGTCATTGTGCCACCGGAGAAGACCGTCGTTCGTCGCTGTTGAAGACGAAGCTGCCGTCGTTTCAAAGTCGGAGAACGCCACGAAGATCGTCGTCGTCTGCACTACCATCGCCATCAAGCAGTCGGAGCGAAGCGGGGTCACCGGCATACCCTAAGTGAAATCACGAGGAGACCGTGGGATTAAGAACGAGCGGCTGAGATCATCTCCACGCATGCAAAGTTGAAACGAAGCAGAGAATTTCGGAGCTGACGTGGCAATCGGATCGCCGTAAAATCAAAACGAATTGCGTGCTGACGTGGCGGGGGAGATTGATAAGGAGTTGCTCTGCGAACCAACCAGTCATTAAAAGGAATTGAGCTATACTACTTTGCGCACCGACCGTATTATTTAAGGGAGTTGCTGAGCGCACAGACTGCTGAAAAATAAGCTTTGAACTAAAACTGCTTTGTGCACAGACCAGTGCATAACTTGACATCCAGGAGTCAGATTGACACACCGCTTGCGTCAGATTGGAGCTGACGATGTGCTGATTGACAGAGATGCCTACACAGACACAAACTGAGCATTTCTAAACTCTTAAACTCTTTTATTTGTTTCTTAGTGTAACGTTCTCTGTGGGGAAATATTACCTGTTTTTGGTGACTATTTTGGGACTTGTCTAGTTGGGACTAGACAAGTGGGACCCAGCTAGTTTGGGACTAGATGGTAGAAAGCTTTACTAGGATTGATAGTGAGAGAAAACACTGTGTGTGGGGTACTGAGAGCCTGGTGAGTGTAGAGATGTAGAGGGTGCTCTGAGCGTGCTCTAACTTGTGGTTTTGTACCTATTGCGCTATTCAATACTAGTTCTGCTTTGGGGGCTGGAGTATGTCGAAGGGTCGACCGAACCAGGGTAAATCTGTTGTGTACTCTGTGTCTGCTTTCTATTTACCCTGCTACTGCTATAACTGCGTGTGCTTATTCGTGGGTTGCCCGAATTATTTTTATTAGCCTATTCACCCCCCAGGCTAGGATCCAGATCCAACAAGTGGTATCAGAGCGGGTTTTAGGATCTAGCCTAGTTTGACCATGGACCACATTGATAGTGCCTTTACTGAGGGTCAGTCTATTTCACGTCCACCTAGATTTAACGGAGGAGATTATGCTTACTGGAAAAATCGTATGAAAATCTACCTTATTTCTATTGATTATAAAGATTGGCAAATTGTTGAAAAAGGCTATTAATTACCTGTTATTAAAATTGAAAATACTGAGATGCTTAAACCTGATGATAAATGGGATGATAATGATTGGAAGCTTTATTCTCTTAATGCTAAAGCTATGAATGCTCTCATTTGTGCATTAGATAAATCCGAATTCAATCGTATCTCACATTGTCTAACTGCGCAGGAAATATGGCATACTTTGGAGGTGACGCACGAGGGAACGTCACAGGTGAAGGAGTCTAGACTTGCACTTCTGAGCACGGAATACGAGGGATTTCGCATGCTACCATCAGAGACCATATCAGAAATGTTTGCGAGGTTCACCAACATTGTCTACAAGTCTAGTTCGCTCGGCAAGCCATATTCTAGCCTTGAGCAGGTGAGAAAGATATTAAGAGCACTGCCAAGCTCTTTCAGGCCTAAAGTTACTGCCATCCAAGAAACGAAGGACCTATCGCAGATGAGGGTGGAGGACTTGATAGGTAATCTAATGTCCCACGAGCTTGAATTGCAAAACGTGGATAAAAGGGAGAAACCTGAGGAGAAGGAGAAAGCTACCAATCCACTTGCTCTGAAAGCTGATGAAAGCAAAGATGATGATGATGACATAGCGCTAATGGTCAGAAACTTCAGAAAGTATGTCCAGACCAAACAAGGAAGAACAGAAATGGCACCCAGGTTTAATCGCTAATTTTTTTAGTCTTCTAAGCAAACTTATGATCAGAATGCTAATAATAGAATGACTTGTTTTAAATGCAAGAAAAGAGGACATCGAATGAGGGATTGCCATCATGAGACAGCTCAGGTAGCTAATGAAAAGGGAAAATCCAAGGTGCTAACTTGGGATATGGACATCGAAGCTGAGAGTGAGGAGGAAGAACACGAAGCCCACTCATGCATGGCATTGATGGGAATACACGATGAGGTAATTTCTGGTAGTAAAACTGAACTCCTTACTCTTTGTAAAGAAATGCAAGATAAAATAGTAGAGCTTGAATCCAATATAGATGATTATCAAAATGAGAACTTTGAAATGCAACAATCTGAATATGAAATGTCTAAAGAGATTGAAAAACTCAAAATTGATATTGTTGCTCGTGACTCTACTATTGACACTTTGAAAAAGGAAAAGTCCAGTTTTAATGATGAAGCACCTTGTCTCTCTTGCCCTTCCTTGATGAATAATATTAGCATGCTTAAACTTGATTTGATTAAGCTCAAAATTGAAAAAGACTATGTGATTAGGGAGCTTAATGATAAATTTTGCATGTTGGATAATGATTTTAAAAGAAAAATGATTGAATTTGAAAAGAAGGAAGAGGAAAACAAGAGAGCTTTTATAAGTAAATGCACATTGCTTGTGGAAGAAAATAAATTGTTGAAATCCAAAGTCTCTAATCTTGAATTGGCCATTAAGAAATTCTCTATAGGAAAACAATCGTTGGATACTATTTTAGAGAATCAATTATATGGCAATAATAGAAGAGGACTTGGATTCGGCTTGAAAAACGTTGAAAAGTCAAAATTCAAGAAATTCCACAATGCACCCTCTATTGCAAAGAACAAATATGCAAAGTGCTTTACTTGTGATAGTGTAGGGCACACTTCATATTATTGTAAATTTAGGAACACAAATATCGAGTTTAAACAAGTATGGGTTCCTAAAACTATATTGGCTAACACTAATGGACCTTGTTGGATTCCAAGGTCACACTTAACACCTTTCATGTAGGTGTGATGGAGTTTTGGCGAGGAGCGTTAAATTCAATGTCTCATTCTTTTAGCTCCTTCGTCAAAAAGCGACGAGAAGGTATAATTTTTATCCCTCTTTGTATTTCATTGCATACCTTCATAGATTTGTTTGTGTGCTTGATTTATTTTGATTTGTGTGCTTGCTTGCATGATTTTTTAAATGTTTTTATTTCTGAAAAAAAAAATTTAAAAAACCAAAAATCAAAAAAATTGTGCTTATCGATTATCCTCTTATGAATCTCTTAAGTGGTATTGTATGAATGATCAATCTATCCCTTGTAGAAGTCAATTCATTATTGTTGTAGCTACATGAACATGATGTTATTCTTTTTAGTAGCCATGACATGTCTCATAAGTTTTAAACTTGACTTCTACACCTACACTTGCACTTTCACGATATTTGACTTTTTAGTACTTTTGGAGATTCTTTTGAAGAATAATGGAAAGTGAATGTAGGAATGATTAATTTCAGAAATTTTCTAAGGGATATGAAGTGCTTAGCCATGAATAAAAATTGAGCATAAAAGAATTGCAAGTGAAAAAAATATATATGAAAATTGCTCCGTATGAAAAATGGATACACTTCATGGCTAATACACAAACCACGAGTATCCAACTTGTGCTATATGGTTAATCATTAGCGTTGGTGTATATAACTCGTCAAGCAATGCCACCCCGCATTTAAAGTCCTTTTAGGCCATGTTTCGGGGTTCGGTAACTTGAACTCATCTTTGATGAGGTGGGAAAAATCAATCCTAGTGATATTCATGAAAATTGGAAAATGTGGATTGATTTGGTTGATTTTCTAAAATTGAATCTCCTCTTGTAATTTATTGTCTATATCACTACACTTACACAAAGGTGGGAAGTCGGGTTATGAAATTCTATGAGCTTGAATTGTCTATTCTTTGGAAAACTCATGTAAATGCACGCTACTTTTAATAATGGTTTATTTTTGCATGGAATATATTTGAGACTTCATTAATCCACTTTTGGTGATTACAAAGGGGGAGAAAGAAAACAAAGATTTGACTTGATGTCGGTATTATTTGTTTTAGGGGGAGCATGGGAAAATACTTGAATGTATGTCGAAGGGGGAGCTTGAGAGAAGGGGGAGTATGCTTTTATATTTACTATTTGTTGTGCATGGTTTGTAATGTTTGAATGACTCATCCATACATCATATTGCATTACACCCTTCAACACACTTCACACACCCATACTCATTGCTCAAATCTTTTATGGGTTTGTCATCACCAAAAGGTGGAGATTGTTGGAAGCAACGATCTAGGATCTTGGTTTGATGATGACAAACGTTTCGTTATATCTAACGTGTGTGCTTAGTGTGTTTCAGGCTTGGTGAAACAATATATTTGCACTATTTGGCGGAATTGCTATTTGTATAGCATATTGGGAGAAAGGGAGTGTGTGTGCACAAAAAAAGTTGGACTTGGTCAAATTGGTGATTGGATCAATTCAAATCTTTTTGAACTACACATCAAATCCCAAATTGATTGATTCAACCCAATCCCTAGCCAAACTTATTCCTAATGAATTCCCAATTCAAATATCATATCCATATACCAAACTACTTGTTCCAACTCCTAGTCAAACTCCCATTTCCTCATGCAATCATCCTAGCCCTTGATCTTAGGCTAGCCACCAAAAAAAAACCTAGGGGCACCTATATAAACTAATGTTCCAATGGAAAACAAAAAGAGGGCAGCAATCAAAAAGTGAGGGGCAACAATTCCTTTTTGCGGCAACCAAAAAGCAAGCCACCTCTTGAGAGCCTATCAAAAAGAACGCACGGCCAAAAACACAACAAACAAGAAAAACCAAGAGAGGTTATAGCCATAGCTGCAAGCTTTACAAAGCCTTCCAATCATCTCCAAGGCTGTACAACCTCTAAGATATTGCTGCATGCGTGAAGAAGCCTCGAAGTCACCATCGTGAAGGAGGATCCGCCGTCGACGTCGCACGAAGTCGCCGTCGAAAGACCATCGTTGCGAAGGAGAGCGCTGCTGCATAAATCAAGCTGACGCCGTCGTCGAAGAACGCCGTCGAAGAAGAGATCTCGAAGCGCCGCCGCCGTGAAGGAGCACTCGAAGGCAGTGCTGTCAAGCGCTGCTGCTGATCGTCGCTCGTCGCTGCTTAAAGCCCGTGCCCAACGAACTTGACGTTGCTGCCAAAGATCGCTGCCGTGGTCGTTATCATTGTCATTAGTTCTCGCAGTTGCTGCTCACATCAACGAAGAGCTGCACGAAGCCCGACGATATTGAAGACGTACTGCACATTGAAGAACGCCGCCATTGCCGCTGCTGAACATCGTCACCGCCCTCGTCATTGCTTAGAGACACCACCGCCGTCCGGAGTTGTGGCTGCTGCTCAACGCCGTAGAAGCTGTCGTCGTCATTGTGCCACCGGAGAAGACCGCCGTTCGTCGCCGTTGAAGACGAAGCTGTCGTCGTTGCAAAGTTGGAGAACGCCACGAAGATCGCCGTCGTATGCACTGCCATCGCCATCAAGCAGTCGGAGCGAAGCGGGGTCGCCGTCATACCCTAAGTGAAATCACGAGGAGACCGTGGGATTAAGAACGAGCGGCTAGATCATCTCCACGCATGCGAAGTTGAAACGAAGCAGAGAATTTCGGAGCTGACGTGGCAATCGGATCGCCGTAAAATCCAAACGAATTGCGTGCTGACGTGGCGGTAGAGATTGATAAGGAGTTGCTCTGCGAACCGACCAGTCATTAAAAGGAATTGAGCTATACTACTTTGCGCACCGACCGTATTATTTAAGGGAGTTGCTGAGCGCACAGACTGCTGAACAACAAGCTTTGAACTGAAACTGCTTTGTGCACAGACCAGTGCATAACTTGACATCCAGGAGTCAGATTGACACACCGCTTGCGTCAGATTGGAGCTGATGATGTGCTGATTGACAGAGACGCCTACACAGACACAAACTGAGCATTTCTAAACTCTTAAACTCTTTTACTTGTTTCTTAGTGTAACGTTCTCTGTGGGGAAATATTACCTGTTTTTGGTGACTATTTTGGGACCTGTCTAGTTGGGACTAGACAAGTGGGACCCAGCTAGTTTGGGACTAGCTGGTAGAAAGCTTTACTAGGATTGATAGTGAGAGAAAACACTGTGTGGGGGGGGGGGGGGGGGTACTGAGAGCCTGACGAGTGTAGAGACGTATAGGGTGCTCTGAGCGTGCTCTAACTTATGGTTTTGTACCTATTGCGCTATTCAATACTAGTTCTGCTTTGGGGGCTGGAGTAGGTCGAAGGGTCGACCGAACCAGGGTAAATCTGTTGTGTACTCTGTGTCTGCTTTCTATTTACCCTGCTACTGCTATAACTGCGTGTGCTTATTCGTGGGTTGCACGAATTATTTTTATTAGCCTATTCACCCTCCCTCTAGGCTAGGATCAAGATCCAACAATCTTTGCAACAGAGGATCCAGGTGTTTCCCCCAGGCTGAGGTTTTCCTCTGATGCCTAAAACAAATAGGAAGAACGTCAGAGGAAATGGATGGAGTGGCCATCTGATTCGACTCCGATGCTTAAGTCATTCTAAGCATGAGAAGTAGGAGTGTAGGTTTTGTGTTGCTGATGGAAGGGTGCCTTGGATGAGGTCGTTGCGCTGTTTTTGTTGAGATGTGGGTCGGTTACGCCACGTTGTGGGGGGTGGGGTGGGGGGGAGTTATGACGATTTCGGAGATTACGCGCGTAACCCACTCTCCAAATCGAGCCTACGGTTGCACATGCGAATAATGGTCATTGACTCCCTCTCTCAACAACTTGGAGAGAAAGTCAGGCGACCGCTGGAGAGCGCGTCGCCTAAGTTTACGGGATAGTTATGACGACCGACCTCGTCAGATGAGCAGTCCTCTGGGGGCCACCGATAAGGGACCGACTTCGGGTGTAAACCGTTAATGCCGACCTCAGGTGTAAACCGCTAAGGCCGACCTACGGCGTGCATCGCTAAGGCCGTCATCGGGGGGCTGGCGCTAAGGGGCCGACCTCGGGTGTGCATCACTAAGGCCGACCTCCGGTGTGCATCGCTAAGGCCGTCCTTGTAGGACGTGGCTGCTGAAGGAGCCGACATTGTGGTGGTCGTCCTCATAGAGCATGGCTGCTGAAGGAGCCGACCTCGGGTGCCGATGTCGTCCTTGTAGAGCGTGGAGCATAGATATTAAGGGGACGACCTCGTGGAGTTCATCCTCGTAGAGCGTAATAGCTAAGCAGTAGACCTTGTAGAGGTCATCCTTGTGGAGCCAGAGCTGTTGCTTAATGAGCTGACCTCATGGATGTTATTTTTTTTGTGGATCCTGCATGCTGACTTGGGTCAGCGAGGGTCAGTCTGTCATGCAAAGCTGTGCAATCAGCTTGGTTGGGCCGACCACTCAAGTTGCTCTCTAACAGCTTCTCAGGACATATGTAGCTTTTGGACTCGGACGCGACATGCCCCACCGTCAGGTCTGCTTGAGCCCCGGCTGTGATAGGCCCCAGCCCAAAATACCACGAACACCTTCGTTTAATATTCCGGGGGGTAACATTTGCTGCTGCAAGGCCTGGCGTTGGCGCTGCCGTCCATCCATCCATGTCTCAATCCAAATCAAACACGCCTCCTCTCGCTTTCCTACCGTGCCCTTGTCTACGCGTAAATACGTAATGCGAACACATGAAAAAAAAGCAAATAAAAGTGCCATAAAAAGAAAAGAAAGATTAGATTAGATTTGGGATGAAGAATAATAAACAAAGTAAAATATACAAGTCTGTTTCCCTCCCTCCCCCTCCGCGGCCTCCCTGATTCTCTTCCTTCTCGTCTTCACCCAAGATTAATCAACCACCGCCTTTTTTTGAGTTTTTTAATTCCAGACAGATCGATGGAAAGAGAAGAAGATTGACCTGACCCCTTTCCTTTCTTCCTCCTCCTCCCCCTGAAATCTTCTCCCTAGGGTTTCGATCAGGAGGGAGGAATTTAGGGTTTTTCATCTATTCCTCCTTCTACCCTCTTTCCGATAGGGGAAAAATATATTAACTTCCACCCTTTTGCCTTCCTCTTATGAAATTTAGCGATGACTAGCGCGGATGGGATGGAGAATTCGCCCGGCGGCCTATTCGATCACCCCGATGGGTGGATGTACAGTGACTCGTTGAACGATCTATCCATTGATATCGGGGATATTTTTGCTATTCTCGATGAGGAACCCGCCCAAGGCAATTTCAATGTAAGTTCTAAAATCTTCTCGTAATTGTATCTTTTTTATTCGTCCTTCTTAAAGGCTTCAGCGTTGCATTCATTATTTTCCATGCCTATTGGTCCTTTCCCTATATAAAAAATAGACCATCTTTCGAAAAATATTAGGATATTGATTTTTTACACTTTCACTGTAATTTTTTAATTGGCGTTCAGTATTGCTCAATTTGCCTGATATGCATATGAAATTCTATTGCAAATTTGGAACTTGTATAGGAAGTTGCAGTTTTGCGTCTCAATACTTCATATGCTCTCATGAAGAACAATTGACTGAGCTTGTGTTGTATAATGTACGCAATGTCTTTCGGTCAATGGATGGATGGAGGGATTGCCACTGGAAGCTAACTCAACTGCATACTACAATTGCTGGGTTGGAAATCATCTCGAATTGCATTATAATGACCATGAAAGTCCTGTTTTAGGCTAACATTTAGGGGGCAGTTTTCAGGCAAGGTTTTTTCACATTTATGGTTGGTGTCCATGGTACTTTCGGTACTGCTATGTCATTCAAGGTTTTAAATGTCGGATATCGGTATCGTATTTGATTGGTCCTATCGGATATTGGATATCAGATACCGGGAATAAATCGGGGATACACACAAATATCGGGTTGGTTATATCGGACATGATAAATATACAATTATATTATCATAAATATCCATCATTGTTCATATTAGTAAAATATCATCAATATAATCATATAAAGTTATGATAAATGCATTAAGTAACCGCTAATACTAACATACGATTATGTATTATGCTAAGACTACAAGGCCACAAATTAAAAAAAATATTAAAACCGAAAATACTACATGTATATAAAATGAATGAAAAGATTTCCAGAAAGAGTGACTCGTCCTCCCACATTATTATACAAGCTCAGTCTGCACACGTCTCTGTCACGAATGTTTCAGCAGCAAATGCAGCTGCTTCCGCATCAGAATCAGAACTACATGAAGAAGATGACTATGAGAAGATTCATGAATCAGAACCGATAGCTTCCTTCTCAAACATTTGCTTCTTTTCCTTCCCTTTCGCTAAAGATAATGATGCGATGTCTTTTCCTTTCTTAGCAGTCTTTAATCTTTTACTAGCATGTGGATTGGATTAGAGCCCCCATTGTTTCTTCAACTAGCCTCCATGTCAGCCTTTTTCCAGGAAAGGCTTCTTTATCCTCCTCATCTGAAGCTACAGAAGCATCTGCTGATTTTTAGACATACATTCGGCCACCTGGCCATCAATAATAGAACAAGCAATTAGGATATCGGTGTTTCTGCTCTCAAATCTTTTTTCCCTGGGCATTGAATTTGACATAGACTAAATCTTTCAAATTATTGATACTTAGTCAATTTTTTCTCTTCGTGTGAATTGTTAATGAAAATATAATAACCAATTAGCCATCGGGAGAGAAATATGAAATATGTATAGGATTATCCATTGATGATATAAAAGAAAATTTATTTAAAATTTTACCATCTTAAAAATACTCTAATTTCTTTCACAACCTCTTGAGCTAGTGGTCAATTTCAAAATTTTCATGGTCATCTTTTTCAACTCAAGCACCATGCACATGCCACCAATTAACTAAAAATAAAAAATCAAATTAAAAATCTTTTTAGTTTAAACTTTAAAATAACTAAATATGCTATAATAGGATTATATGATTAGAAAATTGATATTAGTTTTTAGCTATACCTGAATCAAGTGCAGAATTTTTGGTTTGCTTTTGCTATACTTCCATACCAAAAGATTTGCTTGCATTTTCATAATGAGACAGATGTAATTTTGTCTTGCATGTCATTATCACATGCATACATCCTGAACATGCACTCAGTGAATCCATCGGCAAATGCATCATCTCCATGAATAGCTTTCCATCTCTGATAATAAAAATACGGGGTTAACAAATGTCTCGTTGGGTGCAAATGAGTATTTAGCTTGTCGTTCCATCTTTTATCAATAAGAATAAAGATTGACCGGACCTTTTTCTCATCATGCTTTAAATTAGTCATAATCTCCTTCTTGCACATGTCCATATCTCCATACAACCACTCCATTGATGGAGTGTTGCTATCTGCCTTTCGAAGAACGCCGATGATATGATATGATTAAAAATTTTCAATACCAATGTCACGTTCTTTCAAAATGAACAGCTATTGATGATGATGTATACCTACAAAAGACAAATTTAATCAAAAACATCAACTAGTTATTTAACTCTTAAATATGAGAATCAAAATACAAAATGAAATTAGATATAAAATATTAGATTTATATCCTTCTTGCTTGAGCAGTTCTTGAGAACTTTAACTCCTTCCATTCAGTGGAGTTGACAAAAGCCTTCAAACTGGACTTCTTCTCCTGCAAGTTTTGCAATGGCAAAAAAGCTGTAGAAAGCAGATAACACCGGAGCTAACAAGATTGTCCCATTATTCGCACTCATCATGTCAAGCACGATAGTGTGTGCATATATGTAGATTGTGATGACACTCACACCTAAAATGACGTTGCAGATAGGCTTCAGCTCTTCAATTTCCTGCAATAAGAGATTCAATGTGTGTACAACATAGATGTCCTAAAAATAGTGGGACGTCTCACAGCTAACAACTTCGTTGGAGCCATATTGTTCGATGCATTATCGGCCACAATTTGAACGACAAATTGTTCTCACAACTTCTCAATTGTTTCATTCACCAGATGACAAATATATTTGCCATCATGTACATCAGTTGATGTGTTCTTAGAATCACAAAGCAGCGTTCCAGCATAAGCATGAATGAAAATGCTCACTATGTTCCCATCCCTCCTGTTAGACTAATAGTTTGTTAAAAGACTACAACCATGCAATCTCCTTGTGTCTAGAAAAGCTTTCAACTTCTCCTTATAAGCAACTTGCGTTGGAAGACACTTTTCAGCTATCGTATAGGAAGTATACCATTTCAAATTAGGTCCATATTTGCACATAGCATGCATCATCTGCCCAAAAGATGGGTGATCCACTAAATAGAATGATAATCTTGTCTCAAAAATACATCGTGCGATCCACTCGCACATATCTTTTCTTTCCATCTTCTTTCAATGCTTATTAAGGGTGGGTTACACTTCTTTTACTTTCTCCTTTCCCAACCACTCCGTCTTCCTCATTTCTTGAACATGCATATGCATATCTATCGGTCCTCTAAACCATACTTGACATTGGTCGGCTTATTCCACTTCAGCATCATCATCTCCAATAATCATCTCATCTAAGAGCTTGAAGTTTTGAATCTTTCACTTCTTTCGATGACTGTGTGGCTGTAATGCAACAATGTCTTTCAGCCTAACCTCATCAGGAATTTTTGTGCAAGGAGATATATTTTCTCTTTCCTACAAGATGGGTCTTGAAACGATTAATATCGTCGTTCATCATATGCTTGCAAAACTTGCACTTGACTTTATTGGATACCTTCTTCTCCCCATAATCTCAAAAATTTGTTCCCGCGACGGATGCTGCCATGCTAGATGCTCCAGATGACATTTTCAAAATTTACTATCAAAGAGGATAAACATTGAAAAACTATTAAATTAAAATCTAAGATATAAAATTTTTAGAAAAAATTAAAACATATCATAAAAAATTAAAACATATCATAAAAAATTAAAACATATCATGACTCATTATTTACAAATAATTGTGGGATTTACATTTACATATCAAAATATAGGAATCAGGAGACACCGTCTTTATTTGTAGCCCAAAGGCAATATCATCGTGTCAATTTCTATATTCAAGCATCTGGCTTATGCGGTAACCCCTTGCCTGTAAGGGACAATATTCATTATCCAATAATCCAATAAGCCAACCAGCCAAATTATCCAAGTATACAAGTGAATGCATGAACCCCCATCCAATCCAAATGTTATATCTCCAGTAAGACAATAGGCTACCAAACATGTCCCAATAGTTGACTAGAAAAATTAATTGGAATCAATTTTATTTTATAATCATCTGTGTATCTCACAGATTTCTCAGAATAATGTCATCATCAAAATAATATTTTTCAATCCAACAATATCAATTATTTTCTCAGAACAATTTCATCATCGAAATAAATATTCTCAGTCTCTGACTCATCTCAGAATTACAAACCCGTTTACGGAGCTCTAGTGCTATAACTGTTCTGTAAAATCAGTGAAATTACACATTAGTTATAGAGTGACATCACATGATTGTAGATAGAGTGACAGTCACAGAGCACAATACTGTCAGGCATAGTGAGTCAGTAATAGAGCACATGACCGACAGACAGAGTAATAAAGCACATGAGTCGGTACACAGAGAGCATATGAGCCGGCATTAACAAAAGAAGAAGACGCAGAAGAAGAAAAAGAAAGAATAATATGCACGAAGAAGAAGAAGAAATAATACGATTGAAGAAAAAAATCAGAAAAGAAAACCTAAAATCATTCAAAAAATCGTAAAAATAATTAAAAAATTAATCGAAACTCAAAATCGTTACCTTTTTCTTTAATTTTACCTCGAAATTAAGTCGGACGACGAAGATTCGACATATCAAACCCCAAAAACACTAGATTTAGGTTGGACGAATTCAGCAAGCGAAGAGAGAGATGAGAGCTTGCTGCGAAGTGCATAGAGAGACCAAAGAGGCTTCTCGTCGATTATTTATTAAACGGGCTTGGATCGAATCGATCCAAACCTGGTAAAAAAATTTACGAACCTAACAAGCACAGTAACAGTCTTTATCAGCTGATATCGGGCCGATATCGCTCGATATATCGGGTTTATCACCAATAATTTTAATATCGGGGTTTTTTTCGCGAAATAATAGCGTATCGTATCGGCTGGGAGCCGATACCGATATATCGGCCGTATCAGCGATATTTAAATCACTGATGTCATTGACTGTTAAGCCAAGGTTAAGCATACCATATGAACTTCAATTTTGTCAAAACATAACCAAAGATTCAGGGCTACCATTAGATTGTTTAAAGCTTTTCATCCTTTATCGGGATTTTATTTTTATAAATGGCATATGCGTTGGCATCTTTTAACGACAACCCTTTATCATATTGCCCTTTTCATCTAAAATCCCAAGGGCAGAAATGACATCCTTTGAGTGGTTAAGCTGTTGGTGTGTTTGTACTTGGGATCAAAGGATATATAGATATTGTATTTGAAATATTACATCGCTGTAAGGACTCTCATTGTTGCATCCATGCTCTGGAACATGTGTGGAAGAAAGATTGAGATAGATATGTTCAAATGAGTGGGGTTTTAACAATACCTCTATTGAGATTTTAAAGCACTTGCTCAATGAGTGCATCATTTCTAGACATTTAAGCCACGAAGGTTGTGACAAAAGATGTGATCATGCATGCAATGGTCTATTATGTAATTTTAGGCCAACTTATTAGGTATCCTACTTAAGTGTTGTAAATGGTAACCACCCACCCGCTTTCCCGAATCTGCTTGGTTTTTGCAGGTATAAGTGCAGTTTAACAGGTTCAGGTAGGAAATGGTTCAAACCTGCCAACACAACAGTAATTTAGGTTAGATACGGGCTTTGCCAGCTGAGCTAGCTCGATCCAAATTTACTCGTATAGGTCGGGTTAGATGGATCCTAACCCATTTAGTTCTAAACTTGTTTTCTCTCGTTTATTACATTCTAACCACTAAACTCTAATCCAACATGATGCACAACGAAAATATTAGGGATTAGTGATATATATTTGGGAATTAGGGAAAATTAGATAGAGAAGAAAGTATAAGATTCACATTTTATACCCAGGTGAATCACTCATCTTCTATAGCAATTCACATGCAAAGGGATTCAATAAATCAAAAGATGAATACTTAGAAGTTTATTACAGATGCATATTTATAAGAGAAGAAAGAAACTTCTATTACAACTCTTACTTTGACGTCTAGTCGGACTAACATACCTAAGTAAATTAAAATAGAAGAGTTTTTCTTAGAATAAGAAACATAAAAAACTTATATAACAAAATTCTAGTTAAACTCAAATAAATAAATAAGAAAACTCTAAATATGAAGAGGACTCCCAAAACCTTTTTCTTCTCTGATAATAAGTTTAGCATTTCTGTAAATTTTTCTTGGCTTCAAAGATTAATCACTTGTGAATGATGGCAAGAGAGCACAATCCGATAGTAGTCAGTAAATTCTTATAGTTGGAAAATATTCATCATTGAACTTTGGTGACAGCTCTGCAGAAATCTTCACGAAACACATTGGGAGAGATGAAAAACATTATAAGCGTTCACCTTTGGGGACAGCTTGGGGTCTATAAGCCACATTGCGAAGGGATAGTACCTTGCGAAAAGTTTTTGTGGCTGTCCTCTCATTCGGAGTTGGCAATACCATCATGTCCCCTTAGTCACAGCTTCTCAGATTGAAACTTCATTCAATCTTGAGCTATCTACAAGTTATCTTTGAGTATCCAAGGTTCCATCACGATCTACTTCCATGCTTTGGACACCCGCAATGCAAGGCAAATATTGAAGCAAGGTTGGCAGTAGCCTCCTACAAACTTATTGAATAAGGGTCATGCCCAGCAGCCCATGGGTACCTTCCATGTGTTATTATACCAATACTCTGCCCAAAAGCCAACAACTCCACTCCCTAGGCTTTGTGATGCAGAAACATCAAATGTAATATCGAGAAATCTATTACCTCGCTCATCTTGACCATCAGTCTGCGGGTGATGGATTGAGCTTTGTTGCAATATGCATCCTTTCATTTTAGAAAAGTTCAATCTAAAAGTCTAATGCACATATCCGATCACGGTGACTGATAATATTGCATGGCAGTAAGTGATATACCTCAAAGAAAATGTTAGCTACATTGGCTCTTGTGGAGGGATGCTTGAGGGATATGAAACGACTGTACTTCGAGAAGTGGTTGTCGGCAACACTGCGGTACTATCTTGGCTTATCGGCAAGCCCTCTAAGAAATGTATCAAGATCTTGCCATATTCTGTTCAGAATCACTAAATGCTTTAACAACCTGGTCAGAGCTACAAACCTTGCCTTCAAAAACCAACCCCCAAATCATATTTCAAGGCGAAAAATGTCAGCTTGATTCTCTCTAGTGTAAAGTGATAGCGTGAATATCCTTCTTTGGAAAAACTATGAGCATCTTGCATAACTGCTTGACAAAATGTTGACGTTGGACCCTAGAGCACCCTTTTTTCGTAGAACCACATGCCATTGTAGAAACTGAACCTTTTGTTTATGAGATGGTCTGTCCAATTTCTCATGCTGCTGCTTTAAGAATTCTGAGCCATCAATCATTTGTTTCACTGCTAGCCATGTTAGTTGGATGATTGAAATTCCTCAGGAAGACTCCATAGGATGTTAACTTCGTCTAGAAAGGGCATTTGTTGCTCTATTTTTTGAGCCTTTATACTGACCAAGCAGTCAAAGTTCATTAGTTTTTGTAGCTACACGTCTTGCATTCGCAAATCCAGCAAATACATGATTCTACACCTATCTCCTTGATGATAAATCTTTATTGTTGCCATTTCATGGCAATTAGTATGGCTAGCATGTCTTTTTTTGTACATTAACACCGTTAGGGCCCACCTCTTCATGGCTTGCCTGAGGTAAAATTCTACCTACTGCTTCTGAATTCGAATCATGCTTATTCTTGTGTCAGATGCGTCACATTCTAACACAAATGGCTTCTCAAAATCTTGCATGCAGTGCACTGATGGACATAGCAAGGACTCTTTAGCCTTGATCGTGAATTCTTTTCATTTTAAGCATCACTGTGAGTGGGGCTGCAATCGCTCTTAATCCTTGAACAAATTTTCTATAATAGCCAATGTGGCCTAAAAATAGCTTAAAGCCTTGGGTTCTTAGGTAATGTCACCTTAGCCAGTACTTCTAGCTTCTTTGAACAATGGCTACACTCAATGGCCACATTGTTTTGGCAGATATATGGCCCAATCAACCAACTTGCTTCTTTTCAATCTGCACTTAGCCTTCTTTAGTTGATTTGGCCTTAACAACTCCAACACATATTGGAAGTGCTTTCTTCCATTGCAAGGTTTGAGAACTCGGTTTTGGTTTCGGTTTCGGCCGTTGGAAAAACTTTAGGTTTTGAACAATTTTGCCCATTTCATAAGTTTCGTTTTAGGTGTTGGTTTTAGATATATATATATTTTTATGTATATATTTCTATAACAATATAAATATAATAATTTTAAAAGAATTTTAAAAGAATTTTATGAATTTTTATAATATAACTTTTAGAACTTTAAAATTTTAGAGTTTATATTATTTTTAAAATTGTAAAAAATATTTTATGGTTGAAATTGGTTCGTGTATTTAAACTTAAACATATATATTATTGTAAAGGTTGTGGTTTCGATCGAAATAGACCGAAACCGAGTTTCATCAGCAGTTTCGTCTCGTCCCGTTTCGAAACCAAAATGAAACGACCGTTTCAATCGAAACTAAGTAGTTTCAGCCGAGACCTCGTTTTTTGTTCCATTGACTTAATATAGACAAGCTTATCATCAAAAAAAATACAAGTACGAATTTCCTTGAATGTGGGTGGAAGATTTGATACATGATGCTTTGGAAAGTCAACATGGGCATTAGTAAAGCTCAAATGGCATGATTATGAATTTTGCAGTGGCCTTCATTGGTGCGAAACACTGTCTTTGAATGTCCTTAGGAACCATGTGTAATGGTGATATCCTAACCTCAAATTCAATTTAGAGAAGACTACTATAATGGCTAATCACAAAGCAGAATTGGAAATTTATCTCTTTAGGTGGGGTTTAAGTCATAATAAAACACAAAAATGTCAACTCCAGTCGGATTTCCGAACAATCACAATGGAAGGGGCTAGTACGAGGCCGGTGAGTCATATCCTCAGCAACGCGTGAATGGTCTTCTCCATCTCATTCTTTTGGTGGAATGGATGATGATAATGGCATGTACACACCGTCTTGGAAGGATAAATCAATGGAATATGATGGTTACATGGTTGTGGTGGTCCCCTTCGGCTCCCCAAACACGGGTTGATATTTTCTAAGAGCACTGCAAGAGCTTCAAGAAGCACATTTACCCCTTCCTCTAGAAATAGATTTTGGACCATCTATGCATGCCTGGTTCTTATTGAATCTTCTATCTAACACTCAGTGTCAAGGACATCCAGCTCTCCTTTGATTTCAAGTTAGACTAGGCTTGTCCCCCCTTTCAAAATTTCATTATTAGTTAGAAGTCCACATCTAGGGGAAAAGGATTGTGGCCAGATCGTACCTAAGATCATTTGTGATTTGTCTATGGAATGACAAAGCAATGGGTGATTGAATCATACTTTTTGATTGATATCTCAAGCTCTCCACAACAATGTCATTCCCTCCAATTTCTCCACATCGGTGATCTTCACTTCAAAGTTCAAAAGGTGGTTGATCTTCACTTTATAGACCACCTTGTTAGCTTTGAACCTGAGCCAACACAGTAATGCGTTTGATAACGTTATATCTGGCACCAAACTCGATAAGGAAGCCCATCTACTTAAATTCTTCCTTACAGTTGTGCATGTTTGATTAAAATTTATGAAAAATCAGAAGTTGCCATGTCATTACTGTACTTGCAATTAGACATTTTGTTTTCCTTAATATACACGCGCGAGTTTTTTTTTTTTTTGGGGGGGGGGGGGGGGGGGCATATACATGTGTTTGTGCACATGTTTAATGGCGCTTACATGTATCCAAATGTACATGCTAATTGGGTCATGCATTTAAGTGCTATGTTTGTGCATATGTCAGTGTGCACATCAATGCAAAACCCGGGGCACATCATTTTGTTTATCAACTAATAGTTGATTACCATTGTATCAGTGAATTTCCTATGAACATTACTAGAGTTGTTCATGTAGTCAGCTTTTTAAATATTCGGATTTGTTAACTAGGAAGTAATTAAGAATTTAGTTCCCATTTCAAGTTCGGGGTTGGGAAATTTGTTTTGAACCATATATGTTCATGCATAGTCACCTATACGTTTGTGGATGCTGAGAATTGTGAAAATACAATGAACAGGCTACTGCTCAAGGTTTCCAGCATGGCGAACTGGCTCCCTGTCAGTCTGATTTTGAACAGAAACCTCAAGCAGGTAAATCTATGGTTCAATCGCTTTTACTGTTATGATTACTATCAGACATAACCTTATTTTTTAGGCCATCAGTGAAACTTATTTGTTTGTTTTCTGTCTTACCACAATTTTTACTATTTCAGAATCAGCAATGGATCTTGAGGACTACAGAGAAAGAGGACATTCTCAGTGGAATGTGGAGTCTTCAGACTCACAGCGAGAAACAGAATTTGGGTTCCATTACAAGTCCAAAGTAAACCTTAATGGAATCACTGATAACCTTAATGGCATCACTGATACAGCAGGCCCCCATACTTGGCAACAATTTGATTCAAATAATTTTTATCCTGCATCTGCACAAAACTCACCCAATGGGTCGAGGCTTTCATGTCCAAACAACAATTATCCAATGAATGCATTTGGAGGTTCTTCCGGAAGCTTTTTAACCGGGAATTTTGACCAGCCACAGTTTCAAACAAGCATGCAAGAATATAGTGTCCCCAGCAGAAGTATGAAAAGATCTAGTTTGGTTCCCTTTCCAGTTGCTGCGGATTATGGTTTCCACTTTTATGATGACGAGGACCATAGGGAGCATCACAAACTCGAAACTTCATTCCAGACCGGGTATGATGAGTCTAAGCAAAATGGAAATCATAGTCTCCATACTAGAAATCTGCAAAATGGGGAGACAGGTAACTATCTCTTGTTCATCCATGTATCATCATTTAAATGGTTGTATTTTTTTTTCGAACTGGATAAAAATTATTTCTAGTGCAGGTTCATCACAGGTTCTGCAGCTAGAAAACTTCGATCTCGACATTGGACTGCACGATGGTATTAATTCACGTGCTTTTATGGATTCGACAGTGGAGGATGGAAACATGTATTCGTCCTCAACGTATATGACTACTGATTCAGCGGTACCAGATATAATTAAGCGAGAGGTGGAAACTTTTGAGGCAAGCAATGCCACCTACGATGGTAGCAGTAGTTGTCTGACGTTACCTAGGTACTCTACCTCTGATCCTGAAATTGGCTGGCCTCAGTTAGTTTCAGCTCCATTTCAGCAAGGTTATTCATGTGATGTAAAGTTGCACGCAGAAGAAGACTCTCCCGATAGCTCACTGGATGATGCCTCTGTCACGGATTTGGATCCCCCTTTAGCGGATGACCTGTGCACTGAGTACAATTATTCTGATGATTCCAGTTTAATGAGTGAAACTAGCACAGATTCTTCACCAATCCCCTCTAGCAGAAACTCCACATCTGAACATGTTGATATAGGTTTTGTTAATATGCCAAAGTGTTTGGTGTCTGGTTCTGATGCAAGTTGCTCAAGCAAACCAAAAACATTCTTGAAAGATGAAAGGGTAGATCAGTTGCTTCAACCTGTGCATAAACTGAAAGACAGTAGTATTATGTCTCAAAAGAATCCCCGGAGGAGCAGCATTAGTCTGGAGGATGATACTGACATATGTATCCTTGATGATATTAGTGATCCTCCATGTCCGCCAAGTGGGCCACTTCGTGCAAAGCTGCAGCCCCTGTCACAACGATTTGAGTTCAACAGTACTCGTTACCATGGTATAGGAGGCATGGGACTTCGGCCAGACGATGAGCGACTAACCTTGCGATTAGCATTGCAGGTTAGCTTCATAATTACTCCTGTGTGTGCATATTGTATTCAATATTTGAGAGCTTGTTTTTACAGAATAGTTAGGCTTCAGTTGGATATTTTATCTTGATTAGCTGTTCTTTGTTTTTTTGATAGGTTATAGGATTTCCGAGGTTGAAAAACTTGAGGATGTGTATGGTTTTGTGTTTGGGGGGGGGGTCTATTCTGTCTGATGCTGGTATACGTTTTTAAATGTTCAATATAAGATTAAGAAGCCAACTAAGCGCAGCTCAAGCGGCATGACATGCCCTTTGTTGCAGGAGGTTATGTGCCTGAATCTCACAATCTCACATCAACAGTGCATTAGGGGATGGATTTTTGACCTAAAATATAGTGACTCAAATTCACCATGCAATGACGTGTGTTTCCAGCACACAAATGCTGAAGAGTTCACAGAAATAGGCACAGAAGCTTGTTGTGTCTCTTTCTCCCATTGAGGGCATTGGGGGCTATGATGTAAGTAAGCCTACGGGCCTTTCACCCCCCAAAAAGGAAAAGAAATGAAACTATAAGATAAAGAAAAATATAGAAGTAATCTACTGTTCATAATGCAAATTGTTTTCACATCCTTCTCACCATCTAACTCTACTCTTACGAAAAGAGCAAAACTTCTATTTTATTATCAAGGTGGCACATAAAGGATTGGGGTTTCTTGAAAAAGTGTGTGATTAACGAAACATATTTATCACAAAAGAAAAAAAGATTTATGTTGAATTGCACCCTTGGTGCAAATTATATCAATTACAAATCATCTCTTAGGAGATGGGGGGTGTGTTAGGGGGGCGACTTGTTTTTTTTTTGTTTTTTTTTTTTGTTTTTTTTTGCCGGGGGGGGTCTACACTTCATAATCAAGAATGTATTTTCATATGCTAACATTTTAAGGACATTCTTTATTGTTTTGTGTTTACTACTTGTGTTGATTCTAATATCGTTTCTTGAAAGCTTGGGATTGTCTTCCCCATAGAGCTTATATATCGGGACTGTCTGCACAAAAATAATCTTTTTGGAAGTAAAATATATGGATGATATCATGTATGTTCTTATGAAGACATATAGAAGAGGTAATCAACATTGAAATCTGGCATGGTTCCACTTGAAGACATCATAAGCTTGTCTGATATGAAATTTTTTGACAGGATGCCTGGTGAACATGTGGATACATGAATATAGATATTTAATATATGCAAATGTCTACATATCAATATCTATACCTACTCCCCCACACAAAAAAACTCCTACAAAAAAGGATATAACTGTTCAAATGCCAGGCGGAAAAATACGTTTAGAGAAGCATGTTCAAATTGTGTGCGTTTTACTAACAGTACCAGGAAATCTTAGGTTTATGTGCATGTAAACTAATTTACTATTTTCCTGTCATTTCGGAGTAAGTCTTTTCTAGCACTGTCATTATGGTTTTGTTTACTTAAATATTTTAAGATTTTCATGAGCCAATATAGATAGTCATACTGGATTATAGGGGGAAAAAAGTTGAAACGTGGAATAATTGTCATTGCAGTTTTGTTATTGCTCTGTCCCAAAACCGCGGATCTTTCCCTGTATTTTCCAGAAGTGCATCATCAATTTTCTACCTGAATATATGAGACAGTTTTCTGAAAATATCAGAAGGCCAGAGTCTCTTATTTCCTTTAGGTTCCAATTTGACACTGAGTAAAAGGACTAGGATTGATAATTACACTGATGTATCTGGCCTACACCAACATCCATGGATGTGTATCCATGTTAACTTTGCATACACCTTTAATATAGCTTCTGGGGGTGGTTAGGTCTTTTGGCAACATCTTTGCCTTGGAGAAACATGCGAATGTGTAATTTCCTTTTTTCTCTAAATTGCTTAATCAGTCTGCCTTTTATGATGCCAGCTTTTATAGTGTTCTGATCCAAACTGACCCTCAGATGGCAAATAGCAGTTCTTAAATTATATGCACAGGTCTGTCCCATTTGTTCTATTTAAAATTTTTGTATATCATGTCTTGTTATGTATGTGCAATCATTCGTCTATTTGTTTTTGTCATTTTTGGTTTTCTGACTGAGATTTCATTAAACTAGCTGTCTGACAACATCTTCATTATCTTCCCATTCGATCATCTAAAGTTCAGTTAGTTTTTCATCTAGTAGTAAACATATATATGGTAATAGGTTTCATAATTTAAAATTTAATCAACTGTCGTTCAGTTAGTTTTTCATCTAGTGGTAAACATATATATGGTAATAGGTTTCATAATTTAAAATTTAATCAACTGTCGTTCAGTTAGTTTTTCATCTAGTGGTAAACATATATATGGTAATAGGTTTCATAATTTAAAATTTAATCAACTGTCATACTTGATCGTCTATTCTTTTATGTAAACAAGCTTTTCCTTTTGACTACACTGTTCCTGCTATCAGTTGTGAGTGGGTGTAGTGGCCGAGTCACTAGAACTCTGTTAGAGCTCTCATCATTGTATTTGGACTTGGTTTTAGGCTAATGCACTTTCTATTTGTTGAATTTTTGGAAGTGAGCTATCATGTTGGCGCTGTAAGAGAGAGCTTCTTCCTGCAAAAATCTCACGAATACTTTCTTACTGTTACCGTTAAAGATTGTTGTCTATGTTTTCTAGGAGGAGGAGATGTCAATGCTACTGTTATTGTAGGGGAAGTTGATTTAATTGAAGAAGTGGTTTAAGAGGAACTATGAAAAGAAAATTAGTGACAACGGGGTTTTGACTGGTTTTTAGTCCAAAGCACACAGTACTCTTTGAATTTCATTTTGGTGATTTCTGACAGGTATGTGATCTACATCGGTTGATGTTTAAGTTGTAATTTCCCTTGAAGGGGTTTAACATAAATAAAACGGGCATTTGAGAATTTTCCTTGGGGTTTTAGGGTTGCAAGAGGGTTTAAATAGTCTCGCACTCATGTTTCTCACTGGATAGAAGATGAAGAGCAAGATAGGAATGAGTGCAAACAGTGAGAGAAGGGAAGTGGAGAGAACAATGGGGTTTTACTTGCAAATCAATTGAAAGAAATTGGTACCGATCAAATGGGTGATAGTTCTCACCAATGGGGAAGTTTGTTAACCAAAGAATGTGGTTTCATCGAGGAGTGTACTGCTCCTTGAAGTAATACCTTGTGGGTTCGAGAGAAGGATAAATATTCTGTGTTGCTAATCAAGTAGATGAGTTTATGCTGTTGTATTTCATAGTATTAGTTGAAATCTCACTTCTTCGAAGGGATGCAGGCCTAACATGTGCAAACCATGTATATCCAATGTGTTGTACCTCCATCTTTCCTGTTGTTTTCTACGGTTTGATCCAATGATGGTGGCGGTGTCACACCTTCGCAGTTTGTGAAATACCTTATACTATGTAATGTTATCCAACAATATGACGGGTGATATTTGGTTGAGAACGGCGCGAATGCGGCACGGGCGTCATAGCTATGTCATCATACTTGGTGGTTAATGTCCAAACATGTGCATTGGCATATCGATTTTTGGTTGTAGTTCTTTGGCACAATCTGTAGAAGATGCCCGATAGTTCTTTGGCACAATCTGTAGAAGATGTTCGATTAGCAACATGTCAACATGTATGAACTTGGTCCTACATGTTGCATATATCGGTCTGAAGGGAATCTGCCTAATGTTTCATTGGCCCCTTGGGGGGGGGGGGTGATGATGACTTTATAGCTGCACATAAAGTTCAAAGGTTATCTGCTTTGCTTAGTATATCACTGGGGTAACATAGGGAGCCACGCCTGGATAACTGTATGGTCTGCTCACCTAGGCAGCCATTGGAATGTCCGGGCTTGGATGGAGGCACCTACCTAAGCTAAAAACACTTATTTGGTCTTCACAACTGCTTCGATGTTTGGAAAGTTCTACTCCTTATCTCTTAAGAAAGAAAACTGTTCTGGGCCTGATTTGCTTGACTGGATCCCAAGGATCCACCTCAGGGATTCTGTTTTCCCAGTGGATTTGAGAAGTCCACATGAATGGCTTGGTAATTTGATTCATCACATTTGGACTAAAATATTCATGGTTACTATCTAAAAATGGCCCAATTTCATTGGATCAGAGTGAGGTTCTTACCACTCCCACTCTTCACTAATCCAAAGTTCATCTTGGATAGAAAATTATCATTGCATTGAAATTACTCACTTTTAGTAGAGTTAATGTGGCATCCAAAAAACTTTTAGGATTGCAGTTCAGAAGATTTCTACAAATTGGTTGCATTTTTGGTGCCAGTATGTTGGTCACCATCCTGGCAGTATGACTGATTTTCCAAATTATTTACTCATGCAATGTGTAGACGTTTGATAATGGTATGAATGATCTCAAGGTAATTCGCTATATTGACACACTACTTGTTGCCAGTTGAACTAATATTAATCTCAATTCCTGCTAACTTTTGTCTGACACTTTTAAAGTTTTGTGGCTGTTTGTAACTTGATTTCCCTTGTCCCTTAGTCACTGTGTCTTTATATCCTTTGTTATGCTCGTGCGAAGAGTGTCAAGTAATTGGGACACATATTGCTAACTATGATCGTGCCTCTACACAACCTCTCTCTATCTGTGTGGGTGGGTGGGGTGGGGGTTATTGTGATTCATAACCTCAACCGGTATTGAGATCATATTTGTTTGCATTGCAGGATCTTTCACAGCCGAAATCTGAAGCTAGTCCACCTGATGGGGTTTTAGCTGTTCCTCTTTTGAGACATCAGGTTTGGTTGGGTTCTTTCTTGACTTTTAGAATTCTAATGCATCAGCTGGCGATTCTTAATATCTTTCTCGGCAAACCTTTTTGGACAGCGAATAGCTTTGTCATGGATGGTGCAGAAGGAAACTGCCTGCTTAAAATGCAGGGGAGGGATTCTTGCTGATGATCAAGTTAGTTTATCCCTTGTTTTCTGCATAATGGATTGTGCTACAGAATATAAGTTAACTTATTGTCTTTCAAATTTGTAGGGACTGGGTAAAACAGTGTCGACAATAGCACTCATCCTGATGGAAAGATCTCCATCAACCAGATCTCCTACAGCGATAAAGAACGAGGATGAATTTGAAGCTCTGAATTTGGATGACGACGTCGATGATGCTGAGGTTATCATGAAACAGCCACGTCATTCTATTCCTATGATGTTGAGTGAGCCAGTCAAAAAGGAGAACTCTGTTACAGTGGTAAAGGCCAGGCCAGCAGCTGGAACCTTGGTGGTTTGCCCCACCAGCGTTCTTCGACAATGGGCTGATGAGTTGCAGGCAAAAGTTACTAGTATAGCCAATTTGACATTTTTAGTATATCATGGAAGTAACCGAACAAAGGATCCCAATGAGCTTGCCAAGTATGATGTTGTACTTACGACCTATGCTATTGTAAGCATGGAGGTCCCAAAACAGCCACTTGTTGATAAAGATGATGAAGAGAAGGGTAAGCAGGATGCATTCGGTTTTTCCAGTGGACTTTTGAATTGCAAAAAGAGAAAAGACCCCCCAACATCTACTGTAAAAAATCGGAAGGGCACAAACAAAATGGATGGTTCATTGGTTGAATCTGCTGTTCGCCCTCTTGGGAGAGTTGGATGGTTTCGTGTAATATTGGATGAAGCTCAAAGTATTAAAAATTACAGGACTCAAGTTGCTAGGGCATGTTGGGGGCTGCGTGCCAAAAGAAGGTGGTGCCTGTCTGGTACGCCCATCCAGAATGCAATTGATGATCTTTATAGCTATTTCAGATTTCTCAAATTTGATCCATATACCGAGTACAAGTCTTTCTGCTCGGCAATTAAGGTACCAATAAGCAGGAATCCAACCAAAGGATACCAAAAGCTCCAAGCTATTTTGAAGACAATAATGCTACGCCGCACAAAAGGTGAACTACATTTACTTGACTTGATGGTATTTACTGTTATAACTTCTGAATTTGAGCAATTTTAGAGATATAAGCTCAATTTTTGTATACTTTACCGGTTCTTTTTAAGTGGTTTCAGCAATTGTTAAATGGATTTTGGGTTTTGATTGTATTTTTTTTAAGTAAAAATATTCAAATCAGAAATTGTAATGCTGATTTGCTGAAATAATTGTTACCAATGCAAAAGGACTAAATCTTGAGGTGGGTTTATATGTAAAAAGAATTATGTTTAAAGCCCATGTTTGGTTTCATGTCAGTTTGATGCTTGTATCCTAATCTCATATGTTGATCATGAGGACCAGATCTAGTTGGCTAAACCATATGTACTTATAGCCACGTGAAATTGTTTCATGAGCAATTAGCTAAAACCAAACTAAACCTAAATCTATGCGGAACATAACCAAGGTTCAGTTAACTTAAACCTTAACCTGATCAGCATAGGGATATACAATAAACTAAAGATTCATTCCTCTACTCCATCAGTCCCTTCAGTTGTCACCATCCACTCTTTTTGGAGGTGATGACTGCTGTGCACCCACGCCAACCACACGACACGATTTATGCTTCCATTCATCTTCTGTTTACTTTTTTTTCTGGTGGTGGAACTGTCAGTAATTGGGGGTAGGGTAGGGTCATCATTCGTTGTGCTTGCTTCTAGTATTTCATCTGTTTATTGTTTTTCTTTTTGAAGTTACATTAGTATCTATTTACATTAATCAGTATTAATTTTATAAATTCTTTGTTTTTGTGACTTCCCGAATCTGTCAATGCCATAGTTTTTGGATTCAACCGTGCTTTATGAGAATATATTTATACCTATATTGTTCTACATATTATTTTATCAAATACCCCCCCCCCCCCCCCCCCCCCCCCCGTGAATTTCTTTCGACAAGATATTGAAAATGCAATAGAAATATAGTCAGCATTGCCGAGTTGATTCTTATTGACATTCTCATAAGTGTTTTGTTCTTAGTTTGGTTTATAATGACCACCTTATTCAGGAATATAGATGAGTGCATTACCTGAGCCTTTACATCCATAAGCGCTAGATTGTGGAGCGCAGTTTAAACTCAAGAACTCTCTTCAGAAAAATTATCCACAAGTCTACTGGATCTGTTCGTGGCATTTTTTGTCAGGGCACCGTTGGCCAAGAAAGACATCATGATTTAACCTGGAAGATCATATGATTGGAAAAGAACCTTGTCAGCCTATCAATTGAGACTTGTGAACGGCAAAAAACCTTGTCAGCCTGGCAATTTAGATTTTAGACTAGTGAAATGTTTACACAAACACGACTTTTCTTGCACTAGGAAATAGCCCAGATGGCTGAAAATCACAATCTGCACTGTTGAGAATTGTTCACCTGTAATTCACGATTCAAGGTAATTTGTAATGCAGAACCACCAGATGCCTTGAATTGTAATTCTAAGTAGATTGAGATTAGCGGTGCTTATTATTATGATTATTTAGGAGTTCTTTTTAGAATAAAGAAATCAGAATTTGAAGTTTATGAGTTTGATCAGGATAAGGACTTGTTAGAATTTGGGCTTTTTAATCCTTTACTTACTATTTAGTTTGAAATAAAATTCTAGTTGATTTAGAATATTCTCTGTAAGAGTTGTAACTTTCTTAGATTAGAATTTAGTTAAGTTAGACTATTATGGTTTATCTATATAATTAAGACCATTCTGCATTCAAATTTAGGTTATTGATTAATGTAGTTTAATTGTTGGAATGTTGAGATTTTTTGAGGCTAGTGTTTGGTAAAGGGTTGATCTTTTGTTGTCCTTGATAGAGGCATGCGTTATCGGTTCTCTGACTCTTCTTCTCCAGTTTCTCCTCCATAAAAAGACATGCGCACCAGGAACATATGCGTCTGCTCGTTCGTCTATGTCTCGATTTTCTTCCATAACTTGATCTAGCAAGCTCCGCTAGACCAGCTGATTTTTATTCAAATCAGTTCTGAAATGTTCATCAGATCCAGATGTATGTCAGGTTCAGATTTGCATTAGCCTCGAGCTCAGATTCAGACCTATAAACAAGTTCAATTTCAGAGTGAACTGCATTTAGAATCAAATAGGAGCTTATCTTTTCAGGCTAAATCTACGTTGGATTTGGTCCATCCAGTGGTGACTAGCTTGTCATCTTTGCATCACAGAAATCTCCCTTGAAGACTTGCAGAGTTGTTTCAATCAAGTTTAGAGAACACGGTTTCGGTTTTTAGGAGTTTGAAAATTTTCTAATTTCAGTTAGTTTCTCTCGTTTAGGAGGGTTTGCAGTCCGTTTCGAGCGTTTTGTTTTGGGTGGGGTATCAGTCTTGGTTTCCTTGTTAGTATCAGTCCAACTCATGATGATAGCATTAATCTTGGGATAATAATAGAGATCTTGACAGCAACTTTCGTGAGTTACACACACACACACAGAGTTATATACTAGATTCATAGTTATACAATGCATACACATTTCATGATCATAAGAGTATGACTTAGTGTTGGTTGTCACAGGCCTACTGCACAATACTCTTTCCTCATATGGACTTGGGACCGACAATGAAAAGCGGAGTTAAGCAATTAGGAAAATAGTTATCAACATGATTCAAGCCTGTGCGGGTGAAGTGAAGCCCACATGATTTCTAGTCTTGCCCGATAACCACTTCTGTGTGACAATGTTGCTATGTATTAGATATATAGTTATACATACAATTATCTACTAGATATATATTTATATAATATTTTTAGTTGAAAGTTCTCTATCAGTCTTTCACAAATTTATTAATATAAACTAATAGAAGTGCATGACACAAAGAGACACAAACATGAACTCATGATTTTATTCCCTATACACGAGTACTACTCCTTTTGCAATATCACAAAATGAAAAAATATAAATCAAAATGCAAAAAATAAAAACATCTCCCTCAAGATCATTGTCATCTGGTTGTACATAATTGTGAGGAGGATAGTTATATTGTCTTTGATCGGGCCTTTAAAAATAATATCATCATGGTATCATCTGTAGAGGGCCAACTCTGCTTGATGAAAGATATGTAATGGTTGTCTTGACTGCTATATTAGGTACTGATATTTGAACTATACATGTCATGTCATGATTATCATAATCTTTATAACATTAGAGCACATATACAATATCGAATAATTATCATTATTTCCAGGGTTTTCATTGGTATATGATTTATGCATGTCAAAATTATTATAAGTTTATAACTTCCATAACAATTGGAATGTCAATACATAGGATGATCAGTATGCAATTGCATTCTGAATGCATCGTTTCTCTTGTTTTTACTTTGTTGCTGATTATCGTGATCTCCGTACTTGTACACTTGATTTGTATTATTAGCACGGTCTCCACTGCTTTGAGTATCACAATTTTATTCTGAAGCATTAGAATCTTTACCAATGAGATGTTGATCATCGAGCGATGAATCATCATTGCTATCTTTGAAGAGCCGCTTTTTTGCTTATTGGGTAGCTTCTCTTGACCTTGACTTGGTTGTGGTTGAGCGCTTTTTATTCCATCAAAAGTGTTTTGTTTAACCAAAAATTGTCTTTATCATCTAGCTGTATCTAGCTAACTGACTTTTGTTTTAATTTATTTCATCAATGGATCATTCATGTAAAAAGTGTTATTTAAGTCAATTACTTGACCATCATTTGTTTTTTATGCTGCATCTTTCTCTTGGCGTCATGTTATAATACATAAAAATCAACTTTTGAAGATTTTTCATTGATAATCTATTCATGTTTTTGTATGAATAAATGAGAACGTGGTTCAATTTTATTTATAGTTAGAAAATACGATTGTTTGACTCTGATAGAAACCAACTAGATATGAAATTATATTGATGGAAATAGCGATAAAGAGATAATTTTGGTTACACTTGATAGGGGCAACCACCCTCCCAAGACGCCTAAAGCGAGGACGTCCGCACTCTCCTAAGATATACCTAAGAACTCTATCAAAACAACTCAATAATCAAGCATCCTAGGGCCCAGCTACAACCCTCTCCTCTGATACAATTTACCAAAATAATCAATTACTCAAATGCCCCTATTCTAATAAAATAACCTAAAAGGCCCCAAAAGTGGGCCGGACCTATCATTACTCCGCCCCCAAAAACCACCTTGTCCTCAAGGTGGTGCATGAAGTCTCTGGCGGTCTTACTCCAAGTCGTGATCATCATCCACTTATGGCTCTTCATCCTCCATGATATCCTCCTCGTCATCACCGGCTATCAGCACTTGCAGCTTCCGCACCCCACAGTGGTGCCTTGGGGTGAACCTCTCATCGCATCTGAAAAACAACCCTTTCTGTCTCTTCTCCCTCGTGTCGGCGTCAGTCATCCGCCTGAACTGTCCCACTGCTGGCTGTGCGCTGCTCTTCTCCTCAAGTTTCTCCTCACTCACCTGATCTGTCCCTGTGGTAGCCTTCATCCCTCCTGGCACATGTGATGACCAGCGCTGCACCTAACCACCATACCCATTCCTAACTCTCCTCTCCTCAGCCCGAGCATCCTCGACTATTTGTGCCATCTCCATGACTTCTGACAGCCCCCTGGGCTTGTATGGCCACACCCCCGCACAAAGACTGGGCTTCAGCCCCTTCATGAATGTGCCCACTAGTGACTCATCAGTGACTCAGTGCACTCGCCCCAACAAGGTCTCAAACTTCTCAATATAATCCTTCGCTGGTCCTTCCTGCCTCAGGGCGAATAACTGCTCTGTGAAGATTTCCCAGGTGGGGATTCCGAAACTTCTCCAAAATAAGATCCTTCAGCTCCTCCCAACTGCGAAAATGATGCATCCTCTCCTTCCACTGATACCATCCCAAAGCTCTCCCCTTCATCCAAATGGCCGCGGTCTCCAATTTCTGGGCCTCCGTCATATGATAAGCAGTGAAATACATACCTCTTAGCGCGAAACAGCCACGCATGCGGATCCTTCCTGTCGAACACGAGCATCTTTAGCTTCCTTACTCTGCCATCACCCTCAAAATGTCCCTGGTCTGGTCTCCCTTCGGTGCGTCTGTGCTGGTGATAATGCTGTCATCTCTTATTATGTGTCTCATACCCTCTATGTGGCCCTCCTTCGCAGGCTCCGTAGTCCCCTCGTTGCCCTCCTGGTTGTCCCCCATAATCTTCCCATCCACCTCCAGCGCGAAAGTCACCTCCGTGAACTTCTCCACCTTCCTCATAATGGTTCCTCCCACCTCATTCGTCTCTGTAATAGTAGTAGTCTCCAGCCTGCCCGTGTCCCGGAAACTCAGGAGGACACCCGAAAATGATCCTCAGGCCCGTGGCGATGCAGCGGAACACCTGGAAGTCCAGATCTGCGATTCGCACGCGCGCCGTGCTCCAAAGTCACCCCTGGCAGCTGCCAGGGGTGCGCCCAGGCCTGTCCGGCCCCTGGCAGGCCTCGCCAGGCCCTCGGGTGGCCCTGGCTGGGTCGACCGACCCTGCCGAAGGCCGGCTGGGTTCGGCCGGCCCTGCCGGCCACCCCCGAGGGCGGGGCCGTGATCCCCGCCCTCACCCGTTGTCGACCGCCCCCTCGGGTTGAGATGGGGGGCGGCCGATCTCCCTTGACTCTCCGTCTTTGTTCCCCATTCTCATCGATCCTCCAGGGCTCCTCCTCATCATCCTTGAAGTACTCGTCGGCATCTGAAAGTATCCCCTCATCAAAAGATTCCATCTTTTCCTTTCCCTTCTCCAAAAGTGGGACCTTTTTTGAAGAACTAGGGTTTGCGTCGCCGATCCCTAATTTTCTATTGAGAGCCGTAAGTTGGAAGACGATTTGAGTAAGGGTTTCCTCCGTCCGATCTTGTTTAGCGGCGAGTCGATCCACCGCCGTCGTCAATTTAGCGATCGACTCGCTATTTTCCGCCACGGTTTTCTTCACCTCCTCGATCTCCGCATGATTTTTCTCCTCCGCATCGCTTCGATTCTTGCTCCTTGTTGATGTCGTCATGGATCGTAGTCGCTCTGATACCAAATTGATAGAAACCAACTAGATCTGAAATTATATTGATGGAAATAGCGATAAAAAGATAATTTTGGTTACAATTGATATGGGCAACCACCCTCCCAAGACGCCTAAAGCGAGGACGTCCGCACTCTCCTAAGATCTACATAAGAACTCTCTCAAAACAACTCAATAATCAAACATCCTAGGGCCTGCTACAACCCTATCCTCTAATACAATTTTCCAAAATAATCAATTACTCAAATAGCCCTATTCTAATAAAATAACCCAAAAGGCCCCAAAAGTGGGCCGGATCTATCAAACTCAAAACACGTATAGCTAAGTGTGTAAGATTTGGAGCTTACTTATTTCCAATGAATGGTTACCATTTTGCAAACAATTTTTTTTTAAGTTAGAGAATCTTGATCCGTTCATGTGAACATATAAAGTTTAAACTTCTTATAGATATTTGGGGTGATCTGCCTGTTGCCATACGTGCTTTTTGGGATCTGAAATCACCAAACTTCATTTTATATAACATCATCTACAATTAATATTTATAATTTTAGAATGTAGTTAAATATATCGATTCTAATATTAAAAATAAAAATATTAAAACAATTTACTTATCTGTCAATATCAATTTGCTTTAAGATGTTTGGTTCTAACCTGTCAACCACAAATCTAAATCCAAACAACACTTTATTATCATTTGTTACCTAATTGAGTATTTGAAAACAAGGATTTAACAAATATACTACAATTCAATTATAAGATGTAAATATATTATCCATATCACATTAAACTAAAATTATAAAATACAATTTTGATCGTTAACCTGAATATCCTGATGTAACAACTTATCTCATCTTCTACCGATCATATTTTATCATTTCATGTAGTCTCTACCGATATTCTTTTTAATGTCATCTTTTGGTCTATGACCTCATAAAGGTAACCCATCTTATAGCTGTCATTGTTATCAATCATTCTTAAAAACTCTCATGATAACATTTGTGATGTCTTGTCAGAAGTCAACACCGTGAATTAGATTGTACACGTCAGTTGTAACAATCTATCTTCAGTTTTGAGCTTTGGAAAATTCTTTGACCATTCTCTTGAGATGGTCATTTTTCTTAAATATTCTCGATGCATATAGATAGGGTCCAATATAATAAAATGAGTTGTAAATCTTATGATTGGATTAACTCTTTTTTATCCGTTTCTTTTATCATTATGTTGATCACTTAACCTTTGTTGTATATAATTCTGGTTATAATCTGACTTTATGCGATGGTATTTTTGATATTTTCGTCTTTTGACATATTAAAAGCTATCAAATTAATACAGTGCATCGCACATAGAGACCAATACACATGTCTTTTTACATTAGAAATTATCCACCTGATTTGTTGTTTGCTCCATTGTTAATAGCTATTTAGACAACTTTATGCTTTTCAATTAGATCTATATATTTATTCCTCAAGTTAATCATGAATGGATTATTTTGAAAGTTATCGGTTACATCCATAGAATTAAGAAATATTGTCTATTATATCGAATAAATAAGAAAATTAATATTTTTTCTTCTATACTGTGAAGTCCAGCCTTCACACATAAGTGTGCAACCAAACTTCCCAATGAGTATAAAAATTTTAATATGATCTTTCATTTCTTAGTCCAATTCTAAACAAGCGTTAGAAAGCTCACAAGCAGTGGTTGGTGAAACACCACGATATACTTCTGCAAAAGTATCTACCATGAGTTGGAGTATAACTTATTGGTTACATGGCGTGGAATGTAATTGCCGTACATAAATTTGGCAATTTATTTGCCTAGATTTTTCTTGATATCTATTAAATTCTTCATTGCAACCGTTATAGTTGTCTGGTATTTGCTTTGCTTCTTTAAAGTAAAAAAGGTCAGAACTAACTGAGTTATTTTTAGAAAACCAGTCGGTCTACTAGTAGGGTCAACATGAACTGGATTACATTTTGAAAGATTAGACGATTCTGCTCGCATTCTTATATTAGATTTACTTCAACAAATTCTTACATACGAGCTCTTAAGCTTTTCTAATATCTCTCTTCTTCTTTGCCTCACCCTTATCTTTTCATCTTCGTCTAAGTTTGCACCTTTAAGTATAGCTAGTAACTCTTCCTCCAGCTTCTTCTCAAATTTTAATGTTTGCGATTCTTTTCTCTCGGAAAATATGTGCTTTCATGTTTGTTCTCACTTCATTTGACGCTTCGGTTCATGTCATTACATCCCGGGTAATTCCAGCTAAATTTTCCTTCGGGTGAGTTAAGCTTCCATGCATTTCTTTACATTAATAATTGCATCATACATCTATATGATCCTTTGCTATTATTTTAGTATAAGTCCATTCAATATCTAATTATTTTTTTTAAAGATTTTCGCAATACTTATCTCAATTATCATTTATATTTGGAAACCATATATAATGAGTTAATAAAAAAAACTTAAACTGTTATCATAAACTTATTACGATATCAATTGACATTTTTATCTGAAAATAACATATAATGTGTTACTAAATATGATAGTGACTATGCCTTGTTAAATAAATTATTTTAATGATAAAAAAATTTAAAAGTAACACAATGCAAAAATTAAAGCATGGATTTTTATAAACAATTAATAATAAAATAGAAAACTATTTCTAAGCATTAAAATTGCTTAACATCTAAACATTAAAATTTGTAAACTTCTAACGTTGTTTCTAAACAATTAGTAACATCTCTGAATATAACATCAAAATTTGGATTTTTCTAAACAATATTACACATAAATATCTTAACGTGTTTTTCTTGCACTAAAATACTTCAAAGTTTTCAGAACTTTACACTTTGTTACTTTACATCACTTAACTGTCAGAATATTTTAAAGGATATTTCTACTGGCAAAAACATGATTTTTATGACTGTCATGCCATTTTGTTTATTAAAATTTACCAAAAAATCACGACAGTAAAATTTACCAAACTATTCCTTTTCCATCTCAAACCTTAAAATTTATCCCGTTATCCGTCATTGTTGCCACCACGTCTTTTTTCCCATTAGTCATCCAACTCCTCGTTTTTAATGCCCCTGAGGAGGCGTTGCTATCTCAAGTGAGGCAGTAGTATCGATCCCCTCTCCTCTCTCCCTAACAACCCCCTAACAAACAACAAATCCCATTAAATTAAAATCATAATAACAAAAACAACCCAACAAAAAAATATAGAGAAGCAACTTTTGATTAAACACATCTTTTTCTTGTTTTCCTTTCCCCCGCTTTTGTATTTTTGATTTCTTTGTGAGGTGGGACTGAATAGTGGTTTAACTCAAGATAGTTTGGTCTTTGGATCCCCAAATATATCTCCACCCTTAAGATACCAAGGCCATATACTCCATTTGCTCCGCTGCCACCATTACCATCAATGCCATCTCGTTCTCTCTATTATTTCTCCTTTACCATTACCAAGGACAAACCAGATATTTAATCTTGTTCATTAACGCCGTTGGGTAGAAAAGTGTAATTCGGTTCTTTAAGGTATTTAATATAAGAAAAATATTAAGGTAGTTTTATGCAACAAAAGGAAAATTTTAGGGTATTATTGTGCAATTAAGCCAATGTACATTCACAATTATCAGGTAATAATAAGACTAAATAAGACTAACAATTATTAGTTAATAATGGGCTAACAACTATTAAGAAATATTTGTTAACAATTATTAGTTAACATTACTTAACAATTGGTAGTTAATGCTTAATACTTAGTACTTAATAGCTAATACTTAATAGGATACAATTATGATCTAAATAACTTCTACAATAAAAAATTATTAAATACTTAATTCTTAACCCAATACTTTATACTTTATACTTAATACTTAACAATATATAAACTTTAATACTTGATAATCCAATTTATATCCTCTGGCACATACTATATAACCCTATAATACTTAATACCCGATCTATAACCCTTAATACTTTCGCATGTACCGCACGTGACCAAACCCGCTTGCGAATGTGGCTAGGGGCTATAGTGTTGTCTTGTCAGCCTCTAGGAAAAAAATTGAGAGATTTAGATCGGAAGCCGAAGTCGAGTTCATCACAGATGTTGAGATCAAAGGGCATCATATGAGATTGAGATTGGAGAGCATCATCACCATCGAGATCAGGCTACAATCCCGTCTCGAGAATAAAATTAAGAGATTGAGATCAGAGGGCTAGATCGAAGTTGATAATGGTAATGGAGTTGACATCGAATGTCGAGGTTGGGGTCTCTTCTTCGATAGGAGACTGAGATTGATCCCATACCCGATTGAAGCAGCTTTGGATCGAGGACTAAGATGGAAGACTGAGATCGGAGATTTATATTGTGGGAGGAAGAGAAACAACAGCAGAAAAAGCATTGGATGATGCAGTCGATGATATCTCAGTCTCCCAGTTACCAAAAAAATGCAATTAACTCATCTTAAATCTGGTAATGTTGTTGAAGTTGTTTTGATGTTCTTTTCTTCACGCCAATGCTGTCATCGAAGGTAAGTTTTTTTTGTTTTTTTCCCTTTTATTTAGCTATATTCCAATTCTGTTAATTTATAGCAATTTAAATACTCTAAATACAATGTTAATTCATAATATTTGATCAGGTAATTCATGATATCATTCCTGTGTCTTCACGGATGGAATACCATTGCTTTCTTTTTTCCCCTTTCTTTGATCATTGTTTGGCCTGGAACAATACAATTTTGGCTAGAACAGAAAACAAACGGTACTTTCAGATTGGCCACCATCGAGACTAATTTGAAACGGCTGAAACTGGAAGATTTTGGTTGAAACCTATATCGTTGGTTGTTTTTGGTTGAAACCTCTATCTTTGGTTTCAATGATCTATGTACATTCAAAGTTTATGAATGAGTATGACAAATGACTTGATCTATTTGAAGGCTTTAAATATGTCAACAAGGCTTTAGGCGAGTCAGTATTTTGCTATGTCTTTAACAAGTTCTATTATTCGAGGAGCCGATGAGAGTCGGAAGTTAGTCAGTTACTAGGACTGTTCGTGTTAAGTCCGCAATTATGAAAAATGTAGCTACGAATTGTAGAGGTCGTTTTTCAAAGATGTGCTCACTGTCATCATCAACCAACACAATGTTTGATACCTTATGAATTGTATTCACATCGCTATTCATAGGTCCTCTGTGCTGGTAGTGATCCTCAACTTCATCTTTCATACTTGATTTTGAAGATGCATGTTATCGTGCTAAAGAGATGTCAAATTCAATTAACTAGTCATCGACAAGGATGCTCTCTTCAAAAGGTGAAGTCTTGATGCGGATCCTTCCTTTATATTGTAGTTCTAAATAGATTGAGATGCGGTGTTATCACTGTTTTTGTGTAGGAGTGTGTTTTTAGGATTAGGGAAATTGAATTCTAGTTATACAAGATTTTGATTAGGATAAGATCATAGAATTATAATTTGTTTTTATCTTCTATTTGACTTGATATTAGTGGGTTAGGAGCTTTATCTTTTTAATAGTTGTGATTTACTATGATATGTATTATGTAGGACACTTTCTCCCATCAAAATTTGGTGTGTTAGACATTTACTATGATATGTAGGGCGCTTGTATATCCTTGCCAAACACATCTCAAAGTGCAAAAACCTTTATCACTTGATTAATATGTTAATATTAAGTTGTTATTATATCCTTTTAACAAATGAAAATGTTTATATATCATTCTACATTCTACTATTAGGTGCTTCTGTAAATAACTAGTTGCATGCACTCATATGAGTTGATTACATGTTTGTATCCGTGTGCCACAATAACATGCGTTTTCAACCATGTCTTTATGTTTAAGATTTGGATGACGGTCATGGCTGACACCTTGCATTCATGTTTACGAGTCATTGGTAATTTAGTTGGATACAATTTTTATAAAGCTGGGAGTCTTATGTTTAGTTTTTATACATAGGAATGTTACAAACTTAAATAAATTTCAGGTTAGTGATCAACCAACTTTTAATTATTAAAATATTGAGATTTGTTTGAGGTTAGTTCACTTTTCTAAATGTCGGATGTCAGACTCTTGTCGGCTTAGAAAATAAATTATCTGATGGTGGACATTGAGGATATAATGAGGATATCTAGTAAATATCAAAGATATATCACGGATATTTAGCAAATATTGGATTGTCATATTGGACAATGAAAACTCACATCTTATACATATCTAAAAATTATATACTTGTATAAATTATGTGCAGATTATACTTTATTTTGTAAATCTAACCTTCAAATCTGTAACCAATGACCCATTGCGAAAATTTTCCAATATTAAACATTAAATAATATTATCCTTATGATCTTAGCAACAATAAATAACAGTTTTATTACATTGCTAAAATTTCACTACAATTTCAACATTTAACAACATTCTATAATCAAAAAAATAACTTTATGAGTTTTCAGAAATTTCTACGATCAAATTTTAGAATTTTCAGAAATTAAATAACACTAATAACAACTATCAGAATTTGCATGATCTAAACCCGCTGGCCGAGACAATTCGAGGTGTAATCCAATAGTGCGCCGGGGGGGGGATGAGTTCTTCAATTGATTTTGAAAAGACATTAAGAATTTTGGAAAAAAGAACGGTACTTCTTGTAGTCTTCATTTTCTGCTGCTCGCGTTTGCTTGATGTTGCTGGTTTATGTGGTGCCCGTTGGTGATGTTGGAATCTCTCGTTTTGTGTTTGGGGGGGGGGGATTAAGGCTCGAAAAACAAGCATTAGGTTCTCTTGCTTGCTCTTTAAAACAGTGGGTGCAGGCGGCGAGTAAAAGTGCCACATGACCTCCTCACGAGTTAAAGCAAGGGAAACGATATATATTGGCTGCTTCATGCATCAATATAGCTTTTGGCATATCGGAATGAATCTGATATGTTGCCAACATCCGGCTCCAAATGACAGCCTTAAGAAATCCTGATATATCAGCAGTGTTAGGCCGGGATATCGCTGACAAGGAAAATTAAAAACAGTAACTTGGGTCTTGGTAGGCTGATTTTTCTTCAATTTTGGTTAATGTCTCTGTTATTTGTTTTGTTCATGCTCATTTCAACTTCCTCCAACAAAAGAAGTCTTCTGCCTTTACATGCTGTTGGAACATACCCAATCATTAATATTTGATGCTTTTAAACTACATGGGCACTGGTTGAATAAGTTATGACTGTTTGGAGTACTCTTTTACTGCTCAGGATCTATTAAATCTGTCAAATCTCTTAATCTAGCTGTTAAAATTTTCACCTGTACATTTCTTCAATTCTATATCCATTTGTTTTCCTATTGTTCATAGTTCTATTGTAACATCTTCAGGGGATGTCAACTGATATATTATCTCGTCTTGTTCCACCTTTCTTTGAGCTCCTGTATATTTTGGTGGATTTGTTAAGGCTTGTCATTGTCCCTTTCCATGGCAAAGCCGTAGAGGAGAAAAATCCATAAGCAGATGAAAGCAAAACCACTCATCTTTTTAAACTTTAAAATAGTGCTAATGGTGAGATTTTCATGACTTATAGGCATGCCAATAGCTTTTCATGTTAAGTAGAGAAGCTTAAGGGGAAGACAATCATAACCATACTAGATGGATTAACATATGACAAGTCAACTCCTGCTTTTGTGTTTAATATATTGTTTAAGTTATGATTCCATAACTTGAATGCATAATTGTTGCTTTTTTATGTTAACTAGAGCCTCCTCATAAGATGAAGACAAGCAATACCATGACTAGATGGATCAATACCTTCATGAGTATCATATGGAGCAATGTTAGTTGTACTACTAATTTGGTGCTTGTACTATTAACGCTCTGATATGTTGGGCCACTAGAAAAACGTAAGGTGGGGTTTACATGCTGCTTGTAGTACCAGTAATTCGAGAGTAGTAGCATAACTAGCATTTTTCATATACGGGGAAATTCATATATATACTGAAACTCAACGTTGCAAAAGTGGAAAGCAGAGTGAAAAAAAGGCAAAGCATCATTGAAGCTTTTAGGTTTGAGCGGGGCTCAATATGTAAAAAGTGCCAAGTCATATTTTTTCTAGGGAAAAATAGGGGCAAAAATTATAACAGTAAAGGAAGCAAGGGAAGGAGAGACAAGAAATGAATGAAAATTCTACAAATGTCTTTTTGATGATTAATACTATTCAATTATAGAATGAAGCATTTTAAGATAATAAATCTGCAACAACATTAAGGTTCAATAATGCAACATCAGCATGCGGTGAAAAAGGAATACAAAAAAGAAAATGAAAAATCAAAACTGAGAAACTGCTTCGTTGATATACCAAATTTAAAAATTATCTCTAAAATTGTAATAGCAAGAAGAAACAATAACTTAAAATATGATTCATGCAGTGTGAAATCATTTCAACTCTTTTAGTTGGGATAAAGCGTCTGGAAAGTGCCGCGCGGGGGAATAAGCCCAAGGTGCGCTTACAGTTCTACTTAATAGTATCTGCCCTCCCGGAGAGCTTTTGCTTTAGGCTTCTTTTGAGTGGAAAATAGCATCTTATTCATTGCGCTTCTCTTCCTCGGAACCAAGTGCGCTTTCTTCGGCGGGTGATTTACGATTTGTTGGGACATGTTATTAAATCTTCCAGCGAGGCTAAAGTTCCAAACAACGCTGCAGTAACCCATACCTACCCCTCCTAAACTTCCTCTACTTAAATGTAAGGACAAAAGTAGTTATTTCCTTTTTGTTCTTTCTGATCCCTTGCTGCATAGCTTAGATAAAAAGCATCCTCCCTTGTACTAAAAGGCTATGACCTTATCCCGTCCCAAATCATGTTGTTATGAAATTCCAAACTGAGACGGTTCCTCCCGGGGCCCCGGAGGGGTAATTGACGGTTCGCCCTTACTTAATAGGCAGATAGTTTCTTTGCTGAATCAATCTCTGTCACCTGGAAACCCGGAAAGACACTTTCATTCATGAATCGGGCTCTCGTTTGTCTTGAAGTCTTTCCCCTTTAAGTGTTGTGGGCTTTTTACAACAATGGTGGGATCTCAACCCGAAAGAAGAACCTGACAAATGAAGATGCTAGCAAAGTAAATGAAACTCTGAAAATGTATATTGAAGGGGTGTGAGAATGGATGCGTATCTCTGCCTGTTGGTTATACCAACTAGTGGTTTTGTCCAGTCTCCTATCAGGTGTATAAGTCGACTACCAGAGCTGCTTACTATCACAGCTGCTGGGAGAGCATTTCTCGGCTACACCTTATTTTTGCGCGCTGATGATCATAACCAAGGCCTTACCATCTTAGATGTCTATAATGACTAGTTTTCTGTCATGTGCAATTGCATGCGTATCTCAATAAAAATATTTTATTTACCATTTTAAAAAAACAACAAAAAAGGTATAGCAATTATGGAAGGTGCACAGTTAAATGTTGTTATTATTGTTATCGCTATCATCTTGAAGATAGAGACTCACTTGTTAAATAACATAAATAAAATAAAATTGTGTCCATTCAATTTAAACAAGTCTAAATGGGTCCAATAATTTCTCGTTCCTTTGTTTTAATTTTTAATAGATGACAGATTATAACTTGCGACACATGAAAGAAGCCAGTAACATGGCATGTTTACTAGATAGACATTTAAAAAAAAAATACACTTCCACAATAATATTTTCTTATAGATTAATTATGAAAGCTTTTTTCTTTAGGGGGAGACAGAAAAGAATGCTAATTTGAATGTTATATGTTGAAAAAAAATCATCAGTTTGTAATGGAACTAAATGCTAAAATGGGAAAAGAAGATTCCATTACGCCATTTGCTTATAGGTTATATGACAAACTGTTGTGAAGATATGGTTTTTAGTTTTTGACACATGCTATCATGTGCAATATAAACTTGATATTATCAATTTTTCTCACTTTTAGAATGAACATTTTTTTGTTAAAAAGAATATCAAAGCTTGAATTCTTTTTTCCTGTTCTTTCTAAGTCAGTTTTTATAACATTTTTTTGGTTAGATTGCCATGTTATTGACTGCATAAGATACCTATGGTTGTCTCTAATTAATTATGGTTGTTGTTTTTTGAACCCATGTAGAAATAAATTAACGCATTTGAATATTTACAGGTCATGTGAAAAGATTTTCACACTAAGATGAGCATATTTTACAGAGCTTATCGTTTTAATTCTACATAATGGTCCACAGTATAATTGCTTTAAATTTTGATGAAATTATATGTACAATATGGCATGATTTTTCTCCAAGGAAAAATAGAGGTTGTACAAACTTTTAAATGAAAATTGAAGTAAAATGTAACCGTGTCTTACCTCTCATAGCCCGGTTGCAAATTTAAAGGTTGTAGGCCTGCACTTTAGCATACCTATGCATATTTGTCATCATTTTAGCATACACATGCATGTCCATAAGCACGATGGCTTTTTTAAATTGGATTTTTTTTCTGAAAATGCAGCAGCTGCACAACTTAATCTGTGGTTTCCACACTATTAATGAAGGGCAAATCACATGTTTTTAAAATCTCTCTCTTCTTTATAAACTATGAAGAACTTCTCTGACAATATGTCCAAGATTTCAACTGCTATGTTGGGCCACCAAATGGCTAATTCAGCGGGGTTTCTGCGAGATTCATTGAGCTGGTTCCAGAATTGCCTATTCTCCTGCATGGGGCCCACACGAAAAGTAATTTTTATACATTATCGTGTGAAAGCGGGATATGTGATGATAGGTAATGGGCAAGTACACAAAAGGGTATTAAATTGAATAAATTTTTTTAAATAACATTTGTATAGCTGAAAAATGCAAAAAAATAATAGTTTCTTGTATAGAAAGTGCAACTCCACTAAAATATCCTTTAAAAAGCAAATAACTGATATTTGATATTTCAATCTGAAAAAATCTTTATTCAAGCTTTTTTGTCCTTCCTGAATAAAACAGTTATAATTTATAAATATTGTTCTTTGAATAAAAAGTGATTTGATATTGAAACTGTTGTTTCTGGACTTAGGTAGAAGAGTTATCAATAAATGCAATTTTTCAAAAAACGAGGTGTTTTAATATAAAAACTCTGGTTTCCGGAGTTATGTGCAAGAGGGTATCATAATTTTGTACTTCTCATCTTCTGAGCCGTGGTGGAACTTCAGTAATTTCAAATGTTCTTTTCTTTCCCCTGTTAGATTTGAAAGATTAATTTTACTTGAATGGGTCAGGGATGGCCGGCGAGCCATGTCCTGCTACGTCCGACTACAAATCTCTCTTTTCATTAAATATGTAGAGATAGTTGCATGTGTTACACATGTTTTCTAAATTAGTCCTTTCGGCTAACCTCGTTCTAATTAAATGTTTGTCATACAACTCCCTTAAGTTATTTCAATCCACCTCTTTTTATTAATCTAAGTCTATCATGGCACTATTTAGGGTGGTTGGAACTCTTGCTCATTGGTAAGTCGTAAGTATATTTGGTTGCTCAGATTATGTAGCCTACTCCGTTTTTAGTAGCAAAATGGTATTCCTCTTACTATAGGTACCCAATTCACTTTTATAGGCTAGGGATTATGAGGCAGGTGTAGCTTACGTCCTTCAGTCTGTGAATTTTACTCTGTGTTAAAATTGGGCTGCATTCAACTCAAACTTGCTGTTGGTCACTGATATTGATAATTCTTTTTAAAAAAATTAGAAATTCTTCTATGATGGCTCTTAAATGCTGAAAGACATGCGTTCTCTTTAAGCATGAAAATTTATCTGATGGTTAGATTAACTCCTTTCTATCCTCTCCCTAAAGGAAGAATTCTTTCCTACATAATTACATTAATGTGTTAATTCGAATAAGTTTCAGTTCTAATTTCCTATTATATTTGCCCATGGGGCTTCCTCTTGTTAGACGTATTAAAGGGTGTTGGAACTAGGCATTGTGTCCGCTTTTGTAATGGATGTGCTGAGCCCACTTGTTCTTTATTAATGTGATTTGTTTTCTTCTAGGCACTACACTTGATGGTAAGCCAATCATTACTTTGCCGCCAAAGACAATCTCACTAAAGAAGGTAGATTTCTCAGCGGAGGAACGTGCATTTTATTCGAGGTTGGAAGCTGAATCTCGAGAGCAGTTTATGGTGAGTTCTCTTCTTCTTTGATGAACACAATTTAGGGGGCTTTTCTTCATTTTCTTGGATGGATTAAAACTACTGATCCTTTGCCATGCAAACATGTGGCTGTCTTTTTATGTCACCATCATCTCCTTTTTATTCACCATCCTCTTTGTCCATTTTGTCACTCTACTAAACTGCATATATGTATACCGTTATTATTCTTCTGATCAACTATTTACCTTTGTATTTGCTGAAAATTTCAAGTTGCAAGTATCAAGTGTAGTGCTCTTTCTCTTGGGCAGGAATATGAAGATGCCGGGACAGTCAAACAGAACTATGTCAACATTTTACTGATGCTGTTGCGGCTTCGGCAGGCTTGTGATCATCCTCTCCTGGTAAAAGGTTTTGACTCAAGTTCTAGTCAGAGGTCATCCGTGGAGATGGCAAAAAAACTTCCAAAAGAGAAAAAGATTACTCTTCTGAGTTGTTTGGAAGTTTCATTGGCAATTTGCACAATCTGTAATGTAAGTGGTTTTTCTTTCTCCCTAGAAGAAGTGTTATCTGTCAAATATCATTTGTGACACACATGATTCTTATTGTCGGTTTCTTATGTTGATATACGCTTAAAATATATACGAAACCTATGTTGCTTATTAACTGATGGTCAGAGAAGATCCTTTTGTTATGCCTGGATAACATTGAAGTTAAATGTTAGGATGCTTTCACATATTTGGAAGCTAGAATTGGTGATTCCTTATTGGGCATGCCTATTGCTTTCACTATTTAGATGTCTCCGACTTGCCATCTTGGAGCATTCAACACGACTGAATGAAAGGTAGATGCAGCTTATAGTGTCTTCAATCAATGTTCTCGACATTTGCGGTCTATCATGATAAATGCTGGCATGGTATATCACACACATATTATATAATAGGGGGCTGTTATTGTTCATTTATCTGTTTATCTATTATTTATGTTTATTGGAGAAATTGAGCATTATATCCATGTGTGGATCTGATCATATTATTGGTTTGGTTGGATAACTTGAATGTGCTTCTTTCAACATGATCACATGTAGTTTCTACACTTTTGTCAGATAGGTGGCAATCACAATACCACATTTACGGTAGGGTACCCTTGTATATTCACGAGCACATATCTTTTGCCCATGAATGTTTTTTTAACTATTTGCTGAATGTCCTAAGTGTTGCTTGACACTCTCTGGCATGCATGGAATTCTCATGACTGCCTAGAACCGAATCCACCATTTAGATCCTTGATTGCTTCAAGGGGCATGCAAAATGGACACACACAATGTAGATCCACAATCCCCTGCGTTTATCTGCCATAATGTGCATAATATAAATAAAGTCATAATCTTTGGATGCTTCCTATCTCATCTTGGCACATTATGTGACGCTATTTAAAGCTGTCCTTTTTGGAAGTTCTGAAGGAATTTGTAGGAAATATAATTTTTCAATTTGGTCATACCAAATGCTGCTGATCAAGCTCCATGAAGGAGATTCGCTAATTTAACATTTCATGATTAGGTTAGAATGTTTAGTGTTTGGTTTAGTTCCGAGTCAAAGCAGAAAGTCTGACTCCATATTTGATGAGTTTACCACCAAGTCAGATTTGTAGACTGTTTAATTTGATGTTCTCACTACTTTGTTAGTAATGTAATCTAATTTGTTGGTTATTGTTAATGTGAACTTTTGGTATAATTTTGAACTTGTGTTTGTTCTACTTGATCAATGTCCCAAGTAATGGACATCGTTGTGTATCTGTTTATTTACTTCTCATTTTGCTGTGGTTTGTACAACTTCTAGAACTGGGTTTGTTGATACCTGAGAAAGAAATATGTTGTCGCAAAGTAATTCGCTTTTTATTCCCTTGGACTAATGTACAAGTGGTTAGTGGGTAGCTTGATGTTGACAACAATCAGACTACCGTTGCCACAATGCCTGTACTGTTTCTAGTAACCTTTATCGACAACATATGTAATGTGTATTTGATTCAGTAATTTGTACCATTTAAATAACTATCATGTCTTGCATTCTGGCATCTTGCAGGACACCTTTTTTTGTAGTTCATGACTTCAAGTCTTAACTGTTTCTTTTTGCCAGAAGGCAGCTCAGTGTATAGATAGGGGTATGATTTGGAATCACTTAATGTGTGGCCTAAGGGTGAGGGGGTGGGATAATTGGTATATGCAGGCCGGTAGGAGGGTGCTGAATATGGTGGGTGGTAATGTCTTGCTAGGATATAGGAAAGTTGAAGTGAGCTAGGGAATAATTTTGAGGTAGGATTGTTGGAGGAAACATATGACACATGGAGAAGGGGAGGCATGGAGAAGGGGAGGCATGAGCTTTATGTCAAATGAGGCATGTGCTATTGCTGGCAGGGAGTGATTAGTCTTTGGCAGTGTTTTAAATATCAGATATCGGGATCATATCAGTTGGTTGATTTTCATATCGGATGGTAGATATCAATGGATATATTGGGGATACACGTCAATACCAGATTGCTTATATAAGACATTATTATACAAATCTTATTAACTAAAGAGTAGTTATGACATCTTAAATATTTAAATTTGATTATATCACCAATCTATCATCAATATGATTAAACATCACAACGAGACACCAAAATGAACATTAACATATTTCAAATAAAGCAATAAAATATAAATTGAATATGAAATGTATCAAATTATAAATTGAATATGAAATATAAATTAACAGTACGAGTGACATCATATTTGTATCCAATCTATTAGACTGCTTACTATATTTAACATGACTTACCTATCCTACCGAACAAACATAAAACATTCATAAGAAATTAAGATAATAAAGAATGTGAACCTTGTCAATATAACGAGTGTAGTGATTTGATAACAAAACAAGCATCAAATATTACAATAACTGCTTAATATTATAATAGAAAATAAAACACATCGAATATTACAGTTATTACATGACAATAGAAAAATAAAACACAACAATTTAATTTTTTTGCAATGTCAGCTCATATCGGACCCCTATATATCGGTTGTTATTAGCCTAATATATCAGGCATATCGGTCGATATGGTTTGATATCGGGTTAAATTTTAAAACCCGATATTAAAGATCGTATTATATTGTTTGCTATTGATACTGATATATCGTTGATATTTAAAACAATGATTTTTGGATAAGCCTTTTGGATGCAAGTAAATGGAAAATGCGAGCCAAAAGTTGTGGTTGTGCTGGAAGTACACGAACAATACTGCAGTATGTTGTGATATGATTCCCCGGATTTGGTTTTGGATGATGAGCAAACATAAATAATGTATACTAACTTATTTGTGAGCGCAGTTATGGAGATCGTCGCCAAAATATCACGTACATCAAAAGCGACGTCTCAAGACTTCTCAATACGCATGTTCATGTGCCTGAAGCTTCGTTGAAGCTCAAGGAGCTATATTGAGGTCTAGAAGAATGAAGATTGAAGTTTTGAAGACGGCTCGTAAGGTTTATTTTATAGTCTTCTAGCTTCATAGATTAGAATGTTAAGCCTTGAGTAGGACTTACATTATAAACTGCATTTCGCTCATATCTTATAGCTAGGATCTTAGTAGAAGTCCATACGATCTTTCCTGAAGCTTCGCGCTTCGATTCGCGACTTCTGGTGCATGTTAGTTGGTTCACGTAGAAGAGCCAACCGACTAGATGACGATCTAGTCGGTCGGCAACTCTACATGAACCGACTAGAATGCCTCCTCCAATTTCAGCTCAGTTACTGTTTACAGTTAGTCGGTCAAAGAAGGTTCAACGACCGACTAGTTGTGAAACTAGTCGGTTAGGAATCCTTCTTGGACCGACTAGTTGAACTTCCATTTTTGAGCCTGAGCTACTGGTTCGAGTTAGTCGGTCAAAGAACGTTTGTCGACCGACTAGTTGAGAAACTAGTCGGTCAGCACTTGTTCTTAGACCGACTGGTTCAATTTGTTTCCAGCTATTCCATTTCGACTCTTAGTCGGTCAAAGAACACTCACCGACCGACTAGTTGTGAAACTAGTCGGTTGGAAAGTATTCTTAGACCGACTAGTTCATATTGCCTGGAACTTCACCTTTTGGCTGTTCTACCATTAGTCGGTTCATGCTGTTTGACCGATCGACTAGTTGGTGAACTAGTCGGTCAGTCAACCTTCTTTGACCGACTAACTGGGTTCAGAATAGAGCCGTTGGGATTCTTTCAAACTCGTTTTCTCTTGCCCCTTTAAATAGAATTCTGATTCGTTTGAAGAGAAGTAAGAGGTCCATTATACAAGCAATTTCAGACCTAAGAGAAGAGCTCTCCCAAGCTAATTCAAAGCTCTCTCTCCCTCACAAGAATCTCTCCCTTCACTCTTTGAGCCATCTTCCTCAAGAGAGATTCTTTCCATTGTGAGCATCTCAAGCCAAGAGCTTGATTCTAGTCACCATACTCCACCCTAGGCTTCTATTGCTGGTCATCTTCTTGAAGCTAGGGTTTGGTGGCATCATCTTCCTTAAAATCCCTCCTTGCCCTAATTTGGTAAGATTTACTCAAGGCATAGGATTTTGTAGGTAAGTGTTTATTTCATTTCATATTTGAATTGTAAGTTTCACTCTCGGTTGTGAGAGTGTGGTTGTGATCCCGGGTTGTGGGAGTCACAAATTATTTTGTGTATGATTTGACTTGTGAAGGTTTTTCACAAGTACTTCATAGTGGAAATCTTGAGTTAGGGTTGCTAACTCAAGTATCCGGAGGGGATCCGGGTGGTTGGGACGTAGGATCACCGGAAACAAGTCGGGGAGACTTGGGTGGATCCGAACCCAGTAATATTGTTTGTTTGCGTATGTTTTATTTCTTGTTGATAGTTGTTTAATTCTGCATTGTCGTTTGTTTATTGCACAATAGTTAGGAATAACTCTCTTAATTATTTTAAGTACTATTCACCCCCCTCTAGTACGTGTGCAGTAGCTACCACATGGCACTACAATTGGTATCAAAGCCAAGGTTAAAGCTACAAGTTCAAAGCTATGACGAACAACGACTACAACGTCTTCAAGGATCGTCAAGGAGCTTCCTCAGTTTTGGAAGGGCGATCTTCATCTAGGCCTCCTTCCTTCAACGGTACCAATTACGGGTACTGGAAATGCCGAATGGAAACGTTCCTTCAGAGCGCTTCACTTTGGAGAGCCACGATGAATGAATATGTCGAGCCCTCCGAACAAGATTTCGCGAAGTGGACTCCCGCGGAGGTCTCCGCTGAGGTAAGTAATGCCAAGGCAATGAACGCCTTGCAATGCGCATTGGAGCCCGAGGACTTCAATAAGATATGCACATGTAAGAGTGCATATCAAATATGGAACTCCCTCCTCATCTTACATGAAGGGACGAGTCGGGTAAGAGATTCTAAACTCGTGGTAGTGAATAAAGATTTCGAATTATTTCATATGCTGCAGGGTGAAAAGATGAAAGAGTATTATGCTTGATTCGTCGACATCACAAACGAGTTGGAAGCTCTTGGGAAGACCTACACCCAAAAGGAGAAAGTCTCGAAGATAATCGATGGACTTCCTTCTTGTTAGGAGAAGCGTACCTTCGCCATCGAGAAAGATAATGCCATGAAAACTTATACGGTTACTCAACTAATGGGTACCTTGATGTCATACGAGGTACGCAAGGATAGCAAGCTCATGATGAAAGAAAAGATGAAGTCGTACTTGAAGCAAGACGAGCCTAAGAAAAAGGCGATTGCATACAAGGCCGCTCCATCTACCGATGATGAGGAATCGGAAGAAGAATCGGACGATGAGTTGGACATGGAAGCTTTGGCCGATATGGCAAAGAAGTTCCTCCGATTCTTCCGACAAGGTAAGTTGAATTGTAAATCTAAATTTATTTCGACTAATGTTTTTACTCCCGTGTGTTACAAATGCAATAAGCCAGGACATATCAAGCCGGATTGTCCTCTCTACAAACACAAGGGAAAATGGAAGGGATCCAAGCACGACAAGTCAAGAAAGCACAAGAAAGGGCTTGTCGGCACTTTCACCGACTCCGACTCCTCAAGTGGAGAGTCGGACGATGAAAGAGTGGAGAAAGCACACACGTGCTTCATGGGAAAAGAGGATCGTGATGAAGAGACTTCCTCCGATGAAAGAGAGGATGGAAGCGAGGATGAAGGCGAAGAGGTAACCAATGATGAACTTAGAATAGCCAATGAACAACTATGGAATAGGTTTTCTAATATGGCTACTAAGTTTATGAAGACTAAAAATGAATTAGATAGTCTTAAAAACTCGCCTAAGCCTTTCATCGTCAACAACGACACCGTTGTTGATGGGTTGAGAAATGAGATTGAAAATCTCAAGTCTCAACTTGAGCATGTTCATATCGAGGATTCGGATGAACATGTGATAGCGGATTTGACGTATCAAATCTCAACTTTGAGTATTGAGAATAAAAATCTCAAATCACGTGTTTGTGCACTCGCATCGCAAGTATCCACTTTGGATGCTTCTTTGCATTCTCTCACCGAGAAGCATGAGAGCACATTAGGCCGAATTCATGAATTCAACAAAGGTAAAGGCAAGTTGGATGACATCCTAAATGACTTACCTCCGGCCAATCATCACATTGGCTTGGGGTATAAGATGGGAGAGTCATCCAAATCGTCCGCCACCTTTGTTAGGCCATCTTCCGATGCTTCTACTAGTGGAAGTAAACACGTCATGGGTAGTTCTTCTACCAATGGTGCTTCCGCTAGGAACACGCCCCCTTTTGGAAAGAAACCCACTTTGGGTGGACTTCCAAAGAAGGGTCATGCTTTCATGTATACCATGCCACGTAGGAACACACATCCTACCCCACAGTTAGCACAAATGATGATTTTTATGCTCCGCATCCACGAGCACGTGCACACCTTGTGAGACACACTCATGCACGTGTTCCTCCACATTCATATGTTCATCCTCATTCTCATATGAATAATTATCGTCATGCACCATTGCATCGCATGCCATATGCTTACCCACGACATGCATCACATAGAAATCAACAACATATGCATGTTCCCAATATGATTAGGACTCCCAAGACATACACTATTTGGGGTCCGAAGAACACAAGCATGCATGCTAAGAATTTGTATGTGAAATCGTTTATAAATGATGTTATTTTGAATGATGATTATGTTGGGAAATCAAGTTCCTCTTGGACTTGGTTTCCGAAGGGTTAGTTCCCTTTGACCCTTCATTGCTTGGTACCATAAGTTTAATTTCATTTTATGGGTACCAAAGCAATTGTGGTATGTATGGGTTACATTTAATTTGAATTTAGTTAGCTAAATTTATTGCCTAACCCATAGGATCCAAAAAGATTTTTGGATACCAAAATAATATTCTCTAGGTTAAATCCACCACGAGATACCAACCCTACCAACTCCGTGATTTGCAAGGATTTTCATTCGATTGGAGTTGATGGTGCTTGAGTAATGCACCAAAGTAGGGGGAGCTTAATGTTGTAAGTATGTTCATACTTTTGATTCATATTGGTATCCATTGGTAGAATATATTACAATTGGTATCATTTTTGCTTCATTTGGTATGCTAGATTAGTGTATGCCATTGTTATATGATGTTCTATCTATTTTTAGCATAACATTCTTGCATCCTACATTTGGTATTTACATCGGATTATTTTTGTCTCTGATGTTGATTTCGTCGTTCGACGATTTTATGGATTTAATAGAATTCTTTCTATGGAAACATAGAATTGTTTTCCATGCGTTCTATTGATTTTGGGGAGTATGTTCCAAAACTCAATAAGTGAAATCGATTTGAGTTTTGATGTTTTCGGATTTCGTTTTTCGCCTATGGCTTGATGATTTCGTATTTCGATTTTCGCCTATGGCTTGGTGATTTCGTTTTCCGATTTTTTTGCCGATGATTTTATGATTTCGGTTTTCGAGTTTCGCCTATGGCTAGATGATTTCGTATTTCGTATTTCGCCTATGGTTTGATGATTTCGGTTTCCGATTTTCGACTTTGGTCTCCTTGACACGCTTTGCTTTTATTCGGTATTTTGCATTTGATATTTTGCATTGGTGTTATTTTGGGCCTTGGTCGTATTCTTCGACTCCCATGCGTTGTTTTTTAGCCATTGGTTTTGTCTCCTCCCGCTCTTTTTGCTAATGCCAAAGGGGGAGAGATATAATAATATGACAATGTGCTAATTAATAATTCAAAGGAATTTACCATGAATCTAATTTGATGTGTTAGATTCAGGGGGAGTAAAGATATAAAATGGATTTAGATCCTATATGTCAATATGTGGTTCATATTTCATATCTTCCCTCACTGCTTGATGCATATGAATATTATTGAATATGGAACTAACGTGTCATCAATGCAGGGGGAGTAAGTAAATTTCAATTGAATCATTATTATTGATTATTATTTATGTTGGTTTGTCATCACCAAAAAGGGGGAGAATGTTTTGATATGATTCCCCGGATTTGGTTTTGGATGATGAGCAAACATAAATAATGTATACTAACTTATTTGTGAGCGCAGTTATGGAGATCGTCGCCAAAATACCAAGTACATCAAAAGAGACGTCTCAAGACTTCTCAATACGCATGTTCATGTGCCTGAAGCTTCGTTGAAGCTCAAGGAGCTATATTGAGGTCTAGAAGAATGAAGATTGAAGCTTTGAAGACGGCTCGTAAGGTTTATTTTATAGTCTTCTAGCTTCATAGATTAGAATGTTAAGCCTTGAGTAGGACTTACATTATAAACTGCATTTCGCTCATATCTTAGAGCTAGGATCTTAGTAGAAGTCCATACGATCTTTCCTGAAGCTTCGCGCTTCGATTCACGACTTCTGGTGCATGTTAGTTGGTTCACGTAGAAGAGCCAACCGACTAGATGACGATCTAGTCGGTCGGCAACTCTACATGAACCGACTAAAATGCCTCCTCCAATTTCAGCTCAGTTACTGTTTACAGTTAGTCGGTCAAAGAAGGTTCAACGACCGACTAGTTGTGAAACTAGTCGGTTAGGAATCCTTCTTGGACCGACTAGTTGAACTTCCATTTTTGAGCCTGAGCTACTGGTTCGAGTTAGTCAGTCAAAGAACGTTTGTCGACCGACTAGTTGAGAAACTAGTCGGTCAGCACTTGTTCTTAGACCGACTAGTTCAATTTGTTTCCAGCTATTCCATTTCGACTCTTAGTCGGTCAAAGAACACTCACCGACCGACTAGTTGTGAAACTAGTCGGTTGGAAAGTATTCTTAGACCGACTAGTTCATATTGCCTGGAACTTCACCTTTTGGCTGTTCTACCATTAGTCGGTTCATGCTGTTTGACCGATCGACTAGTTGGTGAACTAGTCGGTCAGTCAACCTTCTTTGACCGACTAACTGGGTTCAGAATAGAGCCGTTGGGATTCTTTCAAACTCGTTTTCTCTTGCCCCTTTAAATAGAATCCTGATTCGTTTGAAGAGAAGTAAGAGGTCCATTATACAAGCAATTTCAGACCTAAGAGAAGAGCTCTCCCAAGCCAATTCAAAGCTCTCTCTCCCTCACAAGAATCTCTCCCTTCACTCTTTGAGCCATCTTACTCAAGAGAGATTCTCTCCATTGTGAGCATCTCAAGCCAAGCGCTTGATTCTAGTCACCATACTCCACCCTAGGCTTCCATTGCTGGCCATCTTCTTGAAGCTAGGGTTTGGTGGCATCATCTTCCTCAAAATCCCTCCTTGCCCTAATTTGGTAAGATTTACTCAAGGCATAGGATTTTGTAGGTAAGTGTTTATTTCATTTCATATTTGAATTGTAAATTTCACTCTCGGTTGTGAGAGTGTTGTGATCCCGGGTTGTGGGAGTCACAAATTATTTTGTGTATGATTTGACTTGTGAAGGTTTTTCACAAGTACTTCATAGTGGAAATCTTGAGTTAGGTTTGCTAACTCAAGTATCCGGAGGGGATCCGGGTGGTTGGGACGTAGGATCACCGGGAACAAGTCGGGGAGACTTGGGTGGATCCGAACCCAGTAATATTGTTTGTTTGCGTATGTTTTAATTCTTGTTGATAGTTGTTTAATTCCGCATTGTCGTTTGTTCATTGCACAATAGTTAGGAATAACTCTCTTAATTATTTTAAGTACTATTCACCCCCCCTCTAGTACGTGTGCAGTAGCTACCACAGGGCACTACACAGTAGAATTGTTATGATTATTTAGTGGTGCGGAATATGAATGGGTTGATGTGGTGCCATTCCAACTTGGATTCAAATCCGTGACTGAGCATGAACTATACAACCTATGTTGTTTACAACATATGCTATGTGAGTCTTCAGTCAAAACAATGGGTTGTGAGCATGTTGCATGCAAGGAATAAGGTTTCGGTCGAAACCATGTAGTTTCGATCGTTACGTTTCGATTTCAAAAGGGGACGATACGAAATTGGGGTCGAGACTTGGTTTCGGCCGGCTTCGGATTTATTGAAATTCTAAAACTTATATTATGAAAATGTAAATAATTCATTAAAATTCTAAAATTTTTTATAGATGCATTGTAATGAGAACACACACTTATTCAGAGCGGAAAATTTAAACGGAACGAACAAAATTGTTTGAATCCTATTTTTCAAATGGCCGAAACCAAGACCGGGTTCTTAAACCTTAGTTACATGGGCACGGACACGGATATGAATGTGTCGTGGTAATGATATACAACATGATGACACGTAAATAAATTCTAAAATGCAAGGTTTTAGGTCTCGGTTTCGGTCTGGGTATCGTTCTTTCCAAAATTTAGGTTTCGGTATCAGTATCGGTCTCGCCCCTTTCGACGGGTTCGGAAGCAAGTTTCGGGTTCGTCTGTATCGCTGGTTTCGACAGTTTTGTTTTAGGTTTTGGTTTCGGAGATACTTTAAATATGTATATACTATATACACTTAGTGGTGGTTTCGGAGGTTCTTAAATCTAAACCTATCAAATACTATTAAATACTTAACATACTAAAATATTAATCATATACTATTAAATACTAAATACTACATAGATAAACTAAATTTGAGTTCACAATCATATCAAATACTAAATACCTAAAGTTTGGTACTTAAATACTAAATATTAGATAAATAAATAGATCCTAAAACTTACCTTGCACACCCACCATTTTACCTTGCCCACATACCACTTATTTAGTTATTTACAAGTTTGCCAAAAAAATCGCTGGGCGTTGCTTTGCGCACCCTCCGTTTTACTTTGCGCACATACCACTTATTTACAGGGTTGCCACAAAATATCTGCTTGATATGCGCACCAACTGTTCTACTTTACGCACATACCACTTATTTACAAGTTTGCCTTTTTAAAGAACGCAACATCTCCTGAAATGTGACTTGGTCCTCTCTCTCTCTCTCTTTGCTCTCTCTCACTCTCACGCTAGATGGTCGAGGCGGGTCCATCGAGGCAGGAGGCAGGTTTGGCGAGGTGGCGACACGATGAGGTGAGTTCAATTTTTTCAGCATCTTCCTTCTGTCCTTTTCTTCTTTTTTCAGCAATTTTTTCTTGGTTCTGCCTCTTCTTCGTCTAATTCTTCATCATTTTCAAGCCGAACCCTAGAGTTTTTCTCCTCTCTTTTAATCGAGCTTTCTATGCAACCTATTGATTCACGAAATTTTTTGGATTTTTTTAGAGAATTTTATTTAATTACACATGCTTCTTCCTCCGTCTTTGACCGGTACTGAACGGTATCGGTCAGTTTCGGCAGGTATCGCCCGAAACTGACCGATACTGTTCAGTATCGGCCGATATTGAAACTAACCATTGGTTTCGGTATCGTCAACTGTCGATACCGATACGATACGGCCGATACCTAATGGTATCAGCTGATACCTCAAACCCTGCTAAAATGTATACTTAAATATATATGTATTGCGTCCGATGCATGTTTGATATGTATCAGACTTGCATTCAATACATGTTGGATACACCATGGATTTATGGTTGAAACGTTCATGCTTCCTTGGATCGTATGCTATTTACTCCTTTTGATGGTGCTGTGTCCGTTAATTGGACACAAGTCTTGTAGGTTTTGGCTCTGTAACATTTGGTCTCGTGTGTAGTTGTGAGGGTTAGGACACTTAGCTGATACATATCAGTGTATAATTCTATGTGCCGGTTAATGAAGCATTTTGTGTTGATATCGATTGCAATTAACTCGTTCATAAAGTTTACATGATGAACTATGCGACAGCGGGTGCAGTTGCAACTCTGTTTTGTCTGAGATTGGTTGTTATATGGGCTTTATAAGCAATGGTGGATACAAGAACATATTCGGCTGACATATGGGTAATGTGGACTACTGTTGCGTGACTTGATACATCCAAGATTTTTATTATGGCATTCTGTCTACTCATAAGAGCAAAGAGCAAAGCTGATTCATGATGGATCTGGTCAGGTTGGTGGTTTTAGCAGATGCCAAAAGGCATTTGTGGTTTGCAGATGCATGGTGTATGTGGTAGGTAAAGGATCTATTGATGTGGTAATGGCCACTTCTCCAAATATCAGCTTATATGATTTATCTATCAACATATGTGTTGTTTTATGGAGATTATGAATTAATACAAAGAATGCGAGAGAGATTTGCAGATGTTTTTTATTGTCCCGAAGAAAACCTACGATAGAGTTCCTAGAGTGATTCTCTGATGTGCCTTAATAAAGAACGGTCTCTTTAATGTATGTTCCTTTAATTCAAGACATGTATCGAAGAGCAGTCATTAATGTGAAGGAATAATGGATAATTTTTCAATCACCATGGGATTACATCAAGGTTTAGCTTTGTGTCCCGTTCTCTTTGTTATAGTGACAGATCATCTCATTAGGCATATTCAACCGTGGTGTTTGATATTTCCAGAAGATACTAATTTTATAAATGATACCAAAAGTGATCTACAAAGTTAAAATTTTGGAGGTAGATATTGAAGCCATGATGTTCTTGATTTAGTAAGATCAAGATTGATATATGAAATGTAAGTTTAGTAGAGTGAGACACAAAGATCATAGCATGGTAAAGCTGGATGGGTAAAATATATCGGTAGGTAAGTACGCCAAGATATTTCAAGTCAGCTATACAAGATGATGCATGAATTAATGAAGATGTTAATCATAAATCAGAACATGATGGTTAAATTAGAGAGCTGCAGCATGCGTGTTGTTCAATTAAAATGTATAATTACAGTTAACAGGTAAATTTCATCAGACAATGATTAAACTAGGTTTTTGTATGGTATATGGTATTAGGTTTCCATCAAGCACGAATAGAGTAGTGTGTAATAGAGATGCGAATTGACGCATAACAGAAGCGGAAAGGGATGTGGTGGGGATTAGTTGAAGAAGAAAATCAGGGATTTGATAACTTTTTCACGTCTCGCGTCTCGCATCTCGAAAGTCTTACGATCATCGCCTCACATATGGAGATTTTTCGGACATCTCGTTCATGTAACCAAGCCAACTCTCGCACCCCAATATAAAAGATTTAATTTTTATAGAAAAACTATAAGTTCACACCAAAATTTCAATTTTTCCTTCATTTATATCTATAATAAATAAGTTTGTGGCCTTTATATAGGCTTACAAGTTGGGTTTTAAAAACCACATCCTATATGAGACTAAAACTTTAAAATAATTAAAACACTCAAAAATAATAAAAGACTTAAAAGGACGAAACTCTATCTAAAACAAAAAGCAAAATAAAAAAAGAACTTTATCTCAATTTCAATTAGATCTTTATTATTCTCTCCGGTTTGAGAACTTCATCTCCTGATGAGTATCGATAAGAAAAAGCATAATCGAGCAGAAATAAACAATACTGTATAACTGGAGAAGATGCGCTTATGAACTTTGAAGTGTAGCAGAATGTAGATCCCGCAAACAAATATCTTCTAAAAAGTTCTCCCAAATTACAAAAGAAATAAAAGCCTATATAACTTGTTAGGATGTGGAGGATTTGGGATGACAAACTCGATGTGTTCAATTTCCTCAACCGGTGTGTCCAAGTGCTGGCATATGATCAACGCATGTCTTGAACTTTATCTCTAGCTGAAGATTCATCTCAAGTTTGGTCTCAAACTTAATTTCTGCTATCAAGCTCTAACTTGATTTTGGTTTCAATATATGGCTCATGCTCTTGTTTGACCTTCGAAGGTTTCTTCCTGCTCAGTTCATTGGAGTTCAAACAATTCTGTTGAACGACCAAAATCTTTGGTTGGGAAGATTTCAACACAATTTTCTTCCCTTTAAATATGAATGTATGTGTGTTTAACCTTTCAGAACTTGTCACATCTATGTTGTATATCCAAGGTCTTTCTAACAAAATGTGTGCTGCATCTATGTGTATAATATCACATCAAATGTGTTCATGATAGCTCACAAATTGGAGAGGCATTAAATACTAATGGGTAACTAAACGAGTAGGCTTATTAATCCAAGTGACTTTATATGGTCATGAGTGAGGCTCAACTGTTAGGCCCATCCTTTCTCAGGCTAACTTGGTGATAACATTACTACAGCTATATTCATCAATTATTAATTTGTAAGACTTACCACCTACCTTGATTTAGGTATAGAAAATAATGGTCCTTTGTTAATCTTCCGCATCTTCAAATGTGGGATGTAGACACCTAATAATATTAGCATGTGCACCGGATTCATATAAATCTATATCAACATTAGTTCATAAGTTTCTTCAATCATTCCTTTAGATTGTTTCACATGTAAGGTGCCCATGTCTGAGGGTGATGACAGACGTAAGTAGTGACATAGCTATGGTTTGAGATGGCGGGACAGTAAAAAAAATATTTTTTGTTTTTTCTTCTTTTCCCTCATTTTTCCTATATTTTTCCTGAATTTTTTATATCTCTTTTGTATTATTTTTAATCTCCCTTTTTTGATTTTTTTTCCTTTTGTCGATCTACCATTTTTTTTTCTATTTTTCTCTATTTTTTATTCCATATTTTCTGATTTTTATCTCATTTTAGAAAAATCTAAATCTATGTGGAAGAAAAAAGAAGTTTTTTTGATAGGGAAAAGATGAATAACAAATTAGGTGGGTTTTCTAAAATCTTAATGATGAGAAGATGATAAAAGAAAGAGAAAAAAGCAGAAAAAAAATAGGATTTTTAAAATATTTGATCTGTAAACAAACTAAAAGAAAAACTATTTTTTGATGAGAAGAAATTAAAGGAAAAAAGGTTTTTGGACTTTGATCTAAAATCCAACTAACAAAAAAAGTTTTTTTTGATGGGAAAACGACGAAAAGAAAAAGACAATTCAGGTTTTGAGCTCTGATACCACGTTTGACGTAGGATGGAAGCGGTGAGGGATGTGATGTGGATTTAGTGTAGTTGAAAATTATGTATTGATAATTTTTTGAGTTTTGCATCCCGGAAATCTTATGATCGCTGACTCGTATGTAGAGATTTTTTTGGACATCTCGCCTAGGCAACCAAACCCATTCTCGCACATGAATGCAAAAGATTTAATTTTTACGAAAATGTAGAGATTTATATCAAAATTTCAATTCTTCATTCATCTATATCTCTAGTAAATTAGTTTGGCCTTTATATAGGCTTACAACTTGGGTCTCAAAAATATCTTATGTGAGAAAAATTGTAAAATGACTAAAACACTCAAAAATAAATAAAAGATTCTAAAGGACTCAAACTTTATCTAAAACCATAAATATAATAAAATAAACAATAGAATTCTATCTCGATTTCAAATTGGATATATATCACGAATGTTACGATGGGTGTGTGGAAATATTAGAAAAGATGAGCTAACAAATGATGATATCTAAGCAAATGTAGGCATTGTCCTTATATAGGATAAGATGAAGAACATTGTTTGAGACGGTTTAGCCATTTATGCTGTGGATTTAGTGATGTGCCTGTTAAATAGACAGAATTTATAAATGTTGAGATCAAGAGAAAGAAGGGTTACGAAAGATCTTGGTTTGACGGAAAAAAAATACTTTAGAGTGTAATGCGTAAAAAAACGAGTATCCGACATGATCGCGATCCGACATTCTTTCGGTTGAGTTCAGGAAGCTAAGTTCAATTTTTGAACTGAAGGTTAAGATGATGATTATGTATGTATGCATGTATTTGGAGATTCATATCTATTGAGTGGATTAGCCCTGGTCTTGCTCTAAATTTTCTATTCTTCCTCTAAATTTTTTTCCTGCGTTATTTGGCTATAAAATTTGCTGATCGGTAATAGTTCCTTGTGCATATATCTGCTTTTGTTACCATTGCTTTGTTTGTTTTACTTTTGCTCATTTTATTTTATTAGGTTTGTTTATTTTACGGGAGATACTATCTATCATCTTAATGGAATAGATATATTGTTCCTTCTAGTTGACACCTCACATTCTTTATAGGACCCTCCTGAGGATGCTGTAGTTACTATATGTGGACATGTATTCTGTAACCAGTGTATTTGTGAGCATCTTACAGCAGATGAGAACATCTGTCCTTCACCTAACTGCAAAGTTCAACTTGGTGCTGCTTCTGTATTTTCCAAGGACATGCTAAAATTCTGTCTATCTGTGGAACTGGGTGATGATTGTTGCTCTGGTAGTTCTAGTTTTGAAATGGGGGGCAAGCATAAGACCTTCGACGCTAACTTGCCATCTGATTCGTCTAAGATAAAAGCTACTCTTGAGATTCTTCAATCACTGCCGAAATCTCAATGTTCCTTGGGAAGTAATGTCGAAACATCCGACGGTGAATCTTCTGATTCTTCAGCCAATACAGCCAATTCTGTTTCGGAAGGATCTTCAATGGTTTCAACTGGTGAAGAGCATTTTAACTTAAAGAGATGTTCAAATAAAAAAGTGTCGGAAAAAGCTATTGTCTTCTCCCAGTGGACTAGGATGCTGGATTTGTTGGAAGGCCCATTGAAAGCCTCCTGCACACAGTACAGGAGGCTTGATGGCACAATGTCCATTGCTGCTAGGGAGAAAGCCATAAAAGATTTTAACACCCTTCCAGAGGTCTGGCTAAGGAATATTTCCATGCTTTTTTTCCTTTGCTGGTTTTGTAACTTTATTGGTATTATTATCTTAGTACTCTATGCTCATTCACTCTAATGTTTTGCTAGGTTACTGTCATTATCATGTCTCTGAAAGCGGCAAGTCTGGGGCTGAATCTAGTAGCTGCTAACCATGTTCTTCTTCTTGACCTGTGGTGGAATCCTACAACTGAAGATCAGGCGATTGATAGAGCACACCGGATTGGCCAGACACGTCCTGTAACTGTTTCTCGGCTAACAATCAAAGACACAGTAGAGGATAGAATACTGAGTCTCCAGGTATCTTTTGTCTGCTTTATTTTATATCATCCATCCTATCATTTTGAATTAAAGAGCTGATTGGAGACGACTTCAGTTTCTCTCAACAGTAATTTCTTTTCACTACCCTGTTATACTCAGTTTGGCTAATATATATGAGTACGGATTAGCCAACTAACACATTTTGTAGCTGAGTTTTGTTTTAGGTACTATTGTGATAATCATTACTGTTGGAATATAAAAGAAATAATGCGACGGGGTGTACTGCTTATTCTATCTTTATTATCAAGACAGTATGATATCACCAAGATTTATACCAGATGTCAATTTAAACTAGTCACAAGTGATTGTGAATCTTTGGTTTTTGATATTGATCTTCACATTGCATTACATAACGGCCCAGCAATTGTCCTGCTTATTCTATCTTGTGTCTTGTCCATTGATCTTTTCTTTTCTTATAGTACATGCATATCTTTTGTTGAATCTTATCATATTTTAAGTCTGTTTTATAGTCTTGTATCATCTTTGATTGTTTGTTAGGAACCAACAAAGATACGATTTTTAATTGATAAAACAATGGAAATAACAAGATATTTGAGCACAAAAGAGGTGTGCTCTCCTCCCAAGACGCCGAAGAGGACGTCCGCACTCGTTTAATCTAAGATCTAAACCTAAGGACGCTCAATAGAAAATATCCAATATCAAGCATGAGAAAATAATAGACGGCTACCCAATATATATAAGAATAACTCGGGCAAAGGGGGCATGCGGTCAGCCATGGGCTTGGGCTCATGGTGCGGCTGGGATTAGACCCGCCTGGGTCTAACAATACTCCCCCAAAGAGCCACCTTGTCCTCAAGGTGGCTCCTGCAAGTCCCGGTGGAGCTAATCCGAGTGGGAGTCGTCCTCCCCTCCGATTCCTTCATCCTCCACGTCATCATCCTCGTCGACTTCCGCTATCAACACTTGCAGCTTTCGATCCACACAGCGGTGTCCGGGAGTGAAGCGCTCGTCACATCTGAAACAGAGCCCCTTTCGTCTTTTCTCCCTCATCTCTGCATCGGTCATCCTTCGGAATGGGCCGCCAGCTGGTGGGGGGTTGTTTTGTTCTCCTGTCTTCTCGAGTCCCACCTGAACTGCCTCAGTAGTTGCCCCTGCTCCGCCTGATCCAGTCGAAGAGCCCCGCTGTAACTGTCCACTGTAGCTGCCCCCTCATCTCCTATCCTCAGGCCGGGAGTCCTCCACCATCTGCGCCATCTCGATGACATCTGAAAGCCCCCGAGGTTTGTATGGCCTCACTGCAGCTCGAAGACTAGGTCGCAGCCCCTTCAGGAAGGTGCCCTCCAGCAACTCGTCCGACACCCCATGAACTCGTCCTGCCAGTGTCTCAAATCTCTCGATGTACTCCCACACCGGCCCCTCCTGCCTGAGGGCAAATAGCTGCTCGTGTAGGTTCCCCAAACGGGTGTCTCTAAACTTCTCCAGCACCAAGTCTTTCAGCTCCTCCCAGTTTCGGATCTGCTGCCTCCTCTCCTTCCACTGGAACCACCCCAAAGCTCTCCCCTCCATGCAAATGGCTGCTGCCTCCAGCTTCTGTGCCTCGGTCATGTGGTGCGCCACGAAATATCTCTCTGCTGTGAACAACCAGGCGTATGGATCCTCCCCAGAAAATACCGGCATTTTCAGTTTCCGGACTCTGCAATCTACTCCAAAGTGCCCCTGCTCGGGCCTCCCCTCCTCTCGGTGATGTGGGCGGTAGTGCTGTCTCCTCTCGTCTTGAGTCTCGTACCGTCTGGATGGCCCTCCTCCGCGGCCCCCATAGTCTCCTCGGTCTCCGTGCCCCTCGTCGACTCCAAATCCGCCCTCTGGCCACTCATGGTAGTCTTTGTATCTCCCCCCCGACGCCTGCTGTGTCTCTCCTGGTGGTGGGGCGGTGGCTGCCACCTTCCATCGTCAAATCGAGGGTCGAGAGGGTCCCGATAGCTCTCGCCAGTCTCTGTGCTCCTGAAAGTCCCCGGGTCGCATACCGTCCTCGAAGTCACGTGCCGAAGCCTCTCGACGCGGCTGCCCCTGCTGAAAAGTGTCGAAATCGCCGCCAACAGCCCCCGTGAAGTCGCGCGTCGGCCTTGAAAAGTCGGCGGGGCCACGGCCTGCCAGGGGCAGGGCCGCCGGCCCCGCCCGTGGTTCCTGGGGGCCCCAGCGGCCCCCCCCGTGGGTCGGGGGTCACGCCGAACCCAGGGGGTTCGCCGGACCCCCCCGGTGGTCCTGGTGGCCCCAGCGGCCCCCCCGTGGGTCGGGGGGTCGCCGGACCCCTAGGAGGGTTCGGCGCCCCCAGCCGAACCCAGGGGGTTCGCTGGGCCCCCCGGTGGTCCTGGGGGCCCCAGCGGCCCCCCCCGAGGGTCGGGGGGTCGCCGGACCCCCAGGGTTGGTCGCCGCCCCCCTGGCGAACCCGGGGGTCGCCCGGAGATCCTGGGGGCCGGCGGGCCCCGGGGGTAGCTGCTGCCCCTCGCCTCTTTCGCGTGCCCTCGCACGGGGTTCATCGGGGTCGCCGGTCCATCTTTGGGCTTCCGCGGCCTTTCGCCTAACTTCTTCTCGATAATCGACCCTCCACGGCTCCTCGTCCTCATCATCGGCCAGATCCTCCACCAAAAAACCGTTTTCCGGATCAAAGCTCTCAACTTTCTCCTCCTCCTTCAAAGGTGCCGCCTTTTCCGCCGCCTTTTCCCCCGATTTAGGGTTTCTTTCCCTTTTGTTGTTCGCCGCCAACTGATTTAGGGTTTCCATCAATTGCACGAATTGTTCGTCGTACTTCGCTTGATTTGTCGCTAATTGGTTGATGGAAGCCGTCAACTTTGCCATGGATTCGTCGTTGGCCGCCAACGATTTCTTGATCCCATCGATTTCGCTCGTAAACTTTGCCTCAAAGCCTCAATTTTGTCGTGCGATCTTGTCGTAGCCGCCATGGATCGTCACGCGCTTTGATACCAAAATGTTATGAACCAACAAAGATACGATTTTTAATAGAGAAAACAATGGAAATAACAAGATATTTGAGCACAAAAGAGGTGTACTCTCCTCCCAAGACGCCGAAGAGGACGTTCGCACTTGTTTAATCTAAGATCTAAACCTAAGGACTCTCAATAGAAAATATCCAATATCAAGCATGAGAAAATAATAGACGGCTACCCCCCTATATATAAGAATAACTAGGGCAAAGGGGGCATGCGGCCGGCCATGGGCTTGGGCCCATGGTTCGGCTGGGATTAGACCCGCGTGGGTCTAACAGTCTTGTCCATTGATCTTTTCTTCTCTTATAGTACATGTTTATCTTTTGTTGAATCTTATCATATTTTAAGTCTGTTTTATAGTCTTGTATCATCTTTGATTGACACAATGCTATGTTAGAACTTAGAAGAAATAACCGTATTAAAGAAGAATGAAATTTGGGATCTGGTTGATATTTCTCTAAATAAGAATGTAGTTGATTTTAAGTAGGTGTATAACGTTGAGACCAGATGGGTCGCTAGCCCAGTTGAAGGCATGCCTTGTTTGTTAAAGGGTGTCCGTAGACTTGTAGGGTTGATTATCAGGAAACTTTTTCCCCAGTAACTTAAGGCGACTTCAGTATGTTTTCTATTCTACATCACATCCATCCATCATTGGTTGTTACATCAGTTAGATATGAAGAATAATTTTCTCAAGTCATTTTTGATGAGGTGTATTCGACGCAACCACCAGAGTTTGTTGCTTAAGGGGAGCCGGGAAAGATATGCATATTGAGAGTCATTGTATAGTTTGAAGCGATCTCCTAGAGCAGAGTTTGGGTGGTTTGCGGAAGTTATGAAAGACTTTGGCCTACAACAATGTCATAATGATTATTTTATCTTTTATCGTTACTATGATGGTAACAAGATTTTTTGGTAGTATATATGGATGTCATTGTTATTACTAGTGATGAAGTTAAGGATATCAAGTGACTAAAGGTGTTAATTAGTAGAAATTTAGACAAAGGATCTTGGATCTCGTTGTTCCTTTCTATGTATTGAGGTGGCTTTCTTACAAAAAATTCATCCACTTAACGGAAATATGTTCTTGATATTTTGATAGAGATTGAAAGGTTAGGATGTAAATCTGTTGATGCTCATATGGATCCTAGCTCCAAACTTATGTTATACTAGGAAAAACAATTACATGACCACGGTGTGTAGGATTGTAAGAAAGCTAATCTATCTCACTGGACTAAGCCAGAATTATCTATGCATTGTTGTTAGTCAGTTCATATCTGATTCTCAAACTAGACATTAGGATGCAGTTGTTTGGATTTTGAGATCTCAAGAGTGTTCATGGTGGATGTTTCTTTATTCGAACTGTGGACTAATTTGGATTATAAGTTTATCAGATGCAGATTGGACATGCTCATCTGATCTCAAGTCCTATTTAAAGGAGGTAATCTCTTATCATAGAAATGTAAGTAACAAGTAGTCTTAGATCGAGTGCTGAGTCTGAATATCGAGCTATGATGACCACCACTTGCGAATTGGTGTTGATTCCATAGTTGTTGAACTTGGACTCCTTGTATATATTGCTATGAGGCTACACTGTGACAATCGAGTAGTTGTCCTTGTTGCAAATGATCTAATTATTTTGAGAGAACTATCATATTAAGGTTGCATGTTACATTGTTGAAGAGGATATTGACAAGAAGTTTATTAAGACAAGCTATATTAGCTCAGCAAATCAATTGGCTGACATGCTTCTCTAAAGAATCCGGGAGAACATACTAGGCATGCATTTTATATACATTTCTATTATACAAATGAGGGTTGTGGAGCCCGTTTTTGGCTGGGACAAACGACTAGCCCAGGTTGCGCCACCTCATCTACTTGGGGCCTAACGGGGGTGGGTGGGGTTTTGGGGTTTGTTTGTGGTGGGGGTTTGGGATTTGTTTTGCGCTTGGTCCTTACTTTTTCTCCTTTTGCCTCCTGACGCTTCTCTTATACACACCCATGCTTTTTTCCCGCTTTTATCCTTGCTTCTCTCCGCATTTGCTCCCGGGCGACGACTGCGAGGGCACATGCAATTTCTAGTACATAGACACACACACACACACACACACACACACACATAGTGGCTTAAGAGGGAGTGTAAAAATATAAAAGTAATGATGTAAGGGTGTATTTTAGAAAAGTAAATATATAACAACAACAATAATAATATAAGGAGAAGAATAGACTAATCTCTCTAACTCTTCTTCGAAAATTCCTTTTATCTTTATTTACAACTATTTATTATATGAGTATCACCAATCTGACGCGGCTAACACCTATGGTTGTTAGAATTGTTTTTATATGTTAGGCTGTTAGCAGACGTTGTCTTTTGGGAATCTGAATCATCTTCTCATATATACTCTTCTTAAATGGTTACCTTCAGCGTACAAGAAACTGACCATTATTTTTATTTTTCAGTCACCTATAGTATCTGTCTTTTTGGGGATGTGCTAATCAATGTTCCAAATATCAGATATTAGACTTGTGTTGGTTTGAAAACTATAATATCAACTTGCATATACTGGGAATATTTCGGAGATAATTGACTAGATATTGGAGTGGGATGTTGGATGCTAATATAGATTTCATATGCATGCCATGAACATGTCTGACTATTTATAAGCCGTTTAAGCTTACATAGAAGCATGGTTAAGTCCACTTACCTCAATACATGCACATGTTGCCGGTTGCAAAAACTTTCCTTTTTAAGAAGTCATGTACCCCATCAACCGACAAACCTTCAAAATATGATAACAAAGTCGATAAATATATTTTGCAAATCTATAAACAAAAGAAACAATACATAAAATTAACACGTAACAATTCATCCAATTATAGAGTAGAAGGTTAACAATTACATAATTTGACCAACTAGCAAGCATTAAGCAACAAAGCTCCGGACAGTATTACCATAAATTAAATATCAAATAATAAACATTGAACAAGATCAACAAATAAAATGAAGAATGAATGAGTTCAATCCATACCGATGACATATTGTGTATTCAATAGGAAATGTTTCATAAGAATCTAAGTAAATTTATCATAAAAGCTCTAGTATGATCATCAGAAGTCATAAGTTCATAATAATATCACCAATGCATCAATTTTGACAGGAATTTGCACACAAAGTGACTGTAGCATCATTCCTCAGTCCATGCGGGTACTAAAGATTTCATTTAGTGATTTTGTATCTTCCAGATATCACAAGTTAGTGAAATTACCACCAATAAGACTTTTTGTTCATTCCTTTCTGGCAGATGAAGCCAAATTCATATTTTTTGTGTTTATCTTACATGCAGTTGAGGCTGGAATCTTAATTGGTATATGAAGGAAAAAAAAATTAAAAATCAGTTTTCATTAATTTGTATTCAAGGTTGTAAAGAAAAAAGTGAACATATTTGTTTAAAAAGTAAAACTAACGTTATTATTGCATTGAGGTAGCTATTGCTGCTGTTACCGTTGCTGTTGTTGCTATTGTTTCTGCTGCTTCTGCTGTTACGGTTGCTGTTATCACTGCTGATGTTGCGGTTGTTGTAGTTGCTGCTGATGTTGCAGATGTAGAGAGTAGTTGAGATCAAGATTGTAGTTGAGATCAAGATCGAGAGAGACTTGAGATCAAGATCGAGAGAGACTGAGAGGGTTGTGGAGTTAAGAACGAGATCGAGAGAGAGCTGGTGTTGCTGTTTTCCGTAGGCATATTATAAAGTTGAGATCAAGAGATAGAGAGGGCTGCATGGTCGAGAACGAGATTGAGAGAGGGATGCGTAAGTTGAGAATGAGATTGAGAGAGGGATGCGTAAGTCGAGAGAATATTAGAGCTGAAAAGTCATCTTTAGCACTTTAGTTTGCTTATTGGGTCAGATCCAACCTGAGACCCATTAGTTTAAAAAAGTATTGACCTATATTTTCAGCAGTCTGTAGTGGATAAAATATCGGCCAATATCCTCTATGAATCTGTAATTGGGTTTAAATCGGAAACCGATACCAAATTCGGTAGCTGGCACTCAAAAATATCACACATGCAGCTAATATTGCCGATATTTGACCAATATTTGAAACCCCGGTCTCATTGCTTTTGTAACTTATATTGTACCTCGGGCAATTACTGCAAAACATTGTAGCTATCGTATCATCTTAATAGTTTGTATGAACTTTTGTAGTCCAGGAGGCTTTAAGCATTTGGTACTTTGTTGCATGAGCTTAAACTATTTAATTAAAACCCACGTATACCAGTACAAGCTGACTAGCATTTTATGTTTTGTGGCACTGACTTTTTGGGTGTCAAATTCAGTTTGACATGGTATTGTAACGGTTTAGCCAATTCTTATGTGCAAGGCAATCAATTTTGTATGGCTCTCTACTTCCAAGCTACAAACCTATTTGATGGGAGAACGCTTAAATACATGGCTTGAAATTTTGGTGTCAGTATTGGTAGCGGCTTTTGCTGAAGGATTATATTGTTGGCATTGCTAATATCAAACTATTTCTGCATGGTTTTACCAGCACTTAGAAAGAATTAAGGATTATTAAACAAAAAAATGTTCAAATAATTAGCAACATTTTGACATATTTTTCTAGTGTTTGATAGAATATTTAATGCAGTTGCTTTAAGAGGGAGGAGCCTACTAACAATTGAATGAATGCACTAGTTGACCATTATCTAATATTTTATAAACTTTGTTGACTGTGATACATGGATTAAATCAAAAC
>CM061140.1:35460284-35553064 GCA_030789695.1 Scilla litardierei
TCTGCACAAGTTAGATACGAGGATGCCAAGCCATTGGACTTCGACATTGCATTGGTTCCTCGGTTCGAAGGATCGGCGGCTGAGGGATCGGCAGCCCTACAGTCGAAGCTTCGGATAGCTCGGACAGCTCAACTCGGCACTTCGTTTGCTCGGTCTTTAACTGGAAGCTTGGCAGTACGGAGGGGGCCCACTATAGGGCGGCGCCCTATCTATTGTAGAGTTGCGATAGGCTTGGAATTCCGTAAAAGGGAGGGATTCATATCTTTTTTTAAGAATCCCTCCCAGTGATGACACCTATTGTACCCTAGGGCTACATATAGTGTGTTTTAGATGAGGGTTTCTAATGAGTGGAACACAGAGAGAACTTTGAGCCGCTATTTGTGAGAGCCAGCTTTGAGAGGTATTGTTGAGAGTTTTTGGAGAGAATTTGTGTGTTTCTTCTTCGTTGTGAAGAGGGACGATTTGTATTCATTTTTTCCTTATGTGATAAAGCTTATTTGTGTTCCCTTAACCATTAGACGGCCTAAAGTTGATATCTTTCATAGTGCTCTTGTTGGTTATTTGTTGCTCGTCCTCGTTTCGATCGTGCAACAACCCTAACCTTCCGTGCTCGCGTACAACATTATTAGCATGTATATGGACCCCTCGTGAGGGAATCCTGATTCTGATGTCGGGTCGCTTCCAGACCGTGCTCCTGTCTGAAGATTGTGGAAATATTTGTTTATAATAATAATAATAATAATGTGTGGTGTTGGTTCCAGTCACACGGTGGAGAAAGAGAGTCCACACGTACATAATATGTGATGATCCCTCCGTTATGGGTGGCCACCGACCATCCCTCTGTTTTGCTTGCCGCTGGCACCCTGTAGGGTAGGGACGTCACATTGAGAGAGAGAGAGAGAGAGAGACTCGGACATCACATACAGATAAATATAGATCCTTTCTTTTCTTCCGGTTCGATCCTTCGCTTTCTAGTGTATATGAATCTGCCGCTCAAGGATGCGAGATATTATTGATAAGGACTACTTGATTAATTAGAGGGAATCATTAAGCCAAGGGCACACGGATTATATTGAATTAGGTAATTAACAAATAAGAGGCAAATGCCCTTGAGTCTTAATTTCTGTCACGTTCGTCTTCCCTCCAAGGACAAGAAAAATTTTTATGGGTCTCGTCATTTTGGTGCTGAAACTAAAGATTTTGTTCTGTGCCAAAGGACCGTGGTCCAGTGGCATTATCTCCGCTTTTCAGGAGAACAACTAAAGATAGGTCTTTGATGGATGCGGACTGCAAACGTGTCTCTAATCAGCTTTTAGATGAATCAAAACAAAAAAGATTTGATAGAAATGGCCGTGCCAACAGGCAACTGTCCAAGTGGGTCTATAAGAAATCAAAATAAAAGTTAAAATACATTGATGCGGTGGGGGCAAAAAGGACAAAAGATGTTCTAAAACAGCAAAAATACCCTCCACAACTAAGGGAGAGGAAAAGTACCCGTAAGCCAAAGGGCTGGTGGTCTCCACAAATAATGATTACTATTGAGAAAACCTTCTTCTTCTACACCAAGAGACATAGGGGGAGAGTGGGAACTCTCTCTCCTGTTAGGAAGATAGAGAAATAGACTAGTTTGTTTGGAAAAGGACTAAAATTCAGGAAAATATGTTCGAGGCTAACGCGCTTCTGTATACCGTGAATGTACGCATCGTAGTAGTAGTATTATTAGCATGTATATGGACCCCTCGTGAGGGAATCTTGATTCTGATGTTGTGTCGCTTCATGTATCTTTCAGAATCCGGACTGTACTCCTGTCTGCAGATTGTGGAAACTTTTGTTTACTGCCCCCCTCCACCCAAAATAATAAATAATAATAATACTAATCAAATGTGCCAAAAAAAGGAAAAGAAACAAAATAATAATAGTAATAATATGTGTGGTGCTGGTTGCAGTCACACGGTGGAGAAAGAGAGTCCATACGTACATAATATGTGATTATCCCTCCTGTTTCAGAGTGTTTTCTCACTACAAAGCGTTGACCGTGGACAACCCGGTCAACGTGGTCAAGGGGCCCGCTTGGGTCCCTCGGGGGCTTCGAGTCGGTGCGGATGGGGCGAGAGGAAGCCTCGGCCCTGGTTGAGACGCTCGGCCTCGGACGGTCGCGCACGGACTCGGAGGTAGGACGACGAGGGGTAGCCTCAGCCGTCCAGCTAGATGGGTGGTCGGCGAAGGGCGAGGGGAAGCCTCGGCCCTGGGCGAGACGCTCGGCCTCGGTGGGATGTGCTCGGCCTCGGCGGTCGGACGATGAGGGGAAGCCTCACTCGTCCAGCGGGGTGCGCAGTCGGCGAGGGGCGAGGGAGAGCCTCGGCCCGTTGATCAGATGTCCTCCTGCGTAGACGAGAACGCTCGTCAGGGGGCCGGACCTTGGTTCCGGCCAAATCCCCTCCGATGCCTAAGTCAGACAGAGATCTGAAAGAGGAGACCCGGCGGAGACGGTTCGACTCGTGAGGAGATCGGAACGGCGTCTCACGGCACGAGCGGGGGAGGAAGGAGATGGAAAGGAGGAACTAGGTCGTTGATGGAGTACCTTAGGCCTTAGATACCTGAGATGCGGTCCTTTTCTTCGTTGTCTCCCTAGCCCTTTTGTAGAGCTCCATGCGTGATTGCCTCTGGCCCACGTCCTACGCCCGCCCTCGATCGTGCCCCCTCAATCCGCCCTTCCACCGCCGCCTCCTGCGCCATGCCAGCACCTCCCCATTATCGCCATTTAGTGGTCGCGCGATCGGGGGAGCGGTTATCGCAGGAGTGGGCGAGTGACCAGCGGGTTATCGGGGCCGGGTCGGATCGACATTCGAGAGGGCCCCTTATTGGGCCTTGTAGAGTGGGCTTGAAGGCGCAGATGGGCTCTCGGTCTGCAGCCGGGCTCCTGGGCTCGTGTCTTTTGGGTCTCGGTCAAATAGGCGTAACAATTGTCCCCATCGGTCGGGTCGGTCGGCCTTGGCCGGTTCGGCTCGGCCGATGTGATTTCTGCCGAATTTGACAAGCTCGCCAGTCGATGCCGACTTATTTATTAGTCGTCATCATGAGTTGGCATGTTCGATATTTTTAAGGCGCGGGCTCCGAAGCGCCGTCGGTCCTCTGATGTTGCCACGTGTAGCGGCAAGCTTATCCTCACCGTTCGCGGGATCGTCTTAAGTTGAGAAACCGAGGGGTTCGTGAGCCGCCATCTCGCCGTCTTCTTTTTTGCGCTGATCCCTATTCTTCCTCTGCTCTGCCTCATGTCGTCTTCCTCTGCTACGGGTTCGGGTCGTCCGGAGCGTGACGCCGCTCTGGCGGGTAGCCTTCCTTCGGCGATCCGTCGGCACGGGGGCGATCTTTCTAGGGTGCCCACAGAGGTCTTGTCGTGGCCTTCGTCGATCTGTGCCACCGCCATCGGAAGTCCGCGCTCCGCCTACCTGCTTCCGCCCTATTCGGCTCGTGCCCCCGGGGCTGACGAGCGGGTCTGCCTTCCTGGCTCCAACGAGGTCGGAGTATACGAGAAGTGTTTCCGCTTCGGGCTTCGTTTCCCGCTCCATCCTTTTGTCGTCGAATTCCTTCAGGCCCACAACGTGTGCCTGTGTCAATTCTGTCCCAACGCCGTCGGGCTCCTCGTCGGGTTCATTGTTGTCTGCATGCTGAGGGGAGTGGCGCCCTCCCTTCGTCTCTTTGCCCAGTTCTACCGGCTGAGCCACCACCAATCAGGGGCGTGGATTTACATCAGCTCCCGCCCGAAGATGACCCTGGTGTTGGGGTTGCCGAGCTCCTTGAAACGCTGAAAGGGGGAATATGTGTTTTTCACGTTCCCGTCGAGTGTACCCTTCCCGGTTTGGTGGGAGGCGGCCGGAGCAGTCATCCTCGATCTGGGTGAGCCGACGGTCGTCGAGCGGCAGATGGCGAAGGACATGCTGGCGATTCCTGCGAGGGAGCGCTCGATTGACGTCCTTCTTAGTGACCATAACTTGCGTAAGACGGTGTGGCCCCTGGGTAAGTTCTTCCGGGTATTCGCCATTCGAGGTTGCCTGGGCTCTGCTTGGTCTCTCATTTCTCCTTTGAGTGCAGGTGGATTTCCCCCTGGTCCTTCTCCCGCCAGCACTCACGTGCAGGTCCCCGATCCGGATCTGCGCCGAAGGGATCATGTGCTGGAGGTCCGGAAGAAGCAGCGGGTCGTGCCTGCGACAGGAGGCTCCAAAAGGAAGAAGGCGTCGTCCCCCTCTCTCCCCTTGCTGGGGCCTTCTAAGAGGATCCGTGAGGGGATTGAGGGGGTTGATGCCCCGCGGGCTGCTGATCAACCTCAACCTGCCCCTGTTGAGGTCGCATGGCCGTGGGTCGGCCCTTCACCTCTCCCGGACGGCTCTCTCCCTGATGCCTACGACCGGTATCTTGGCGCGTTCCGCTCTACTCCTGGCGAGTTCCCTTCGTCGGGGAAGGGTCTTCTTCATCCACGCTTCCCTGTGGGGGAGAAGGAGTCGGTGTTTTCGAGTCGTGGAGCCGCCGCTTGAGTGGCCGAGAACAGTTGTCTCCCTCCCGATCAGGTGGTGTTGGACGGAGTCAGAGGTGACTGTTTGGCCACCTTCGTGATTCAGGCTGGCCAACAGGTAGAGTGTCTCTGCCCGTCCTCTCTTCCTCCAGCCGCTTTCGCTGTCTTACCTTCGTTGCCTTGGTGCAATTGTCCTCGGTCGGTCTCTCAATGAGGCGTCAATTCGTGGCGCTTCCCAAAGCCAAATCCGATGCCTGGCGAGGCCCTGAGACCCCCGGCGAGGAGGGAGAGGCAGGTCAGCTAGAGGAGGCGCTGGTCCAATCCTTGCAGTCCCGCATAACTGAGTTGTCCTCTGCTCTGGAGGATGCGGACCGGGAGAGGGCCTTGGCTCTGACTGTAAAGTCGGAGGCCGAGGCGCGGGTCGCCGAGGTCTTGAGTGGCGTCGACGCGTCTGGGGGAGTCGAGCAGACCCCCGTCCCCGCTGTTGCCTCTGAAACCTTGGAGCTCTCCGATCGTCTTGAAGTGTCGGAGGAGCAGGCTAGGGTCCTCCTTGCTCAACTTGACGAGAGGTCCCGGGAGATCGAGAAGGAGAGGGCAGAGCACCAACGCCAGATCGAGACCTTAGAGGCCCGGGTGCGTGGGCTCGAGGAGGTGGATCCGGCCCGGATCGCTGAGGATGCCGTGGCGGAGTATGCCACCTCCTTCGTGGAGATCGCCTTGTCGAATGCGTTCGAGAAGGGCTTCGCCCGGTGTCAGTCCGAGATCCAACTGAATTTCCCGCTCTCGGGGGTCAACTTCGAGGCTCTCCGGATGTACCCTGACGCCGAACAGAGTGTGGGGAAAGACCCTAGTGGACCGCCAGCCTGTGGCTCCACCGGTGCCCCCGGAGAAGGATGAGGGAGGGGAATGCCCCTCGGCCTCTTCCTGTATATCTTTTGGCTTTATCTGGAAAGGAATGAATTTAAAATAAATTTATTTCATAGGAAATGATACATTTACTGAAAGTACTTGCGTAAATATTCCGTATTCCAAGTGTGAGTGAGAATCATCCCCTCCATATCAGCTAGTCGGTAGGCTGCGGGTCCGAGGACCTCGACGACTTTGTAGGGTCCCTCCCACCTAGCCGCGAGCTTCCCTTTACGAGCGGTATCAGTGTTGAAGCCCGCTTTCTAGAGGACCAGGTCCCCGAGGTGGAAGCTTCTTCCCCGTACCCGAGCGTTGTAGTATCGGGCCACCTTCTGCTTCAGGCAGATGATGGTGGCCAATGCCTGCTCCCGTCGCTCGTCGAGGAGCTCCAGACTGAGCTCCAGACCCTGCGAGTTCCTATCTTCGTCAAAGTATTTGAGGCGGAGAGATTCTTCGCCCAACTCGACCGGTACCACCGCCTCGGCCCCATAGGTGAGCATGAACGGGGTCTCGCCAGTGGCCTTCTTGTGGGTCGTCCGGTATGACCAGAGTATCCCGGGGAGCTCTTCTGGCCAGCTCCCTTCGGCGTCTTTTACTTTCTTCCGGAGGGGCTCTATGATGCACTTGTTGGCCGCCTCCGCCATTCCGTTGGTCTGGGGGTGCGCTACAGAGGCGAAGAGAAGCTTGATTCTCCATTCCTCACAAAAATCTTTAAACCCTGCAGAGTCGAACTGCTTCCCGTTGTCCGTGACGATGGCCCGTGGCACTCCGAATCTGGAGATGATGGAATTCCACACGAAGCTTTTTGCTTTCTTCTAAGTGATGGTGGCCAGCGGCTCGGCTTCGACCCACTTGGTGAAGTAGTCTACCGCCACAATCAGGTGCTTCCGCTGCCCTCGTCCCGGTTTAAACGGTCCGAGGATGTCGAGCCCCCATTTCGTAAAGGGGATGGGGCTCACGATAGGAATGAGCTCTGACGGGGGTGTCGAGATGTGGTGGGCGTACCTATGGCATTCTTGGCATTTTTGGACGTAGCTTGCTGCATCTTGGGTCAGGGTTGGCCAGTAGTATCCCTGCCTCAAGATCTTCTGGGCGACTACCTTGCCCCCGTGGTGATTCCCGCAGATCCCGTCGTGAACCTCCCGTAGGAAGTAGTCAGCTTCCTGCGGTCCGATGCACTTCAGGTATGGGAGGACGTCCGTCTTGGTCCAGCGTCTCCGGTAGAGCGCCCCTTCATGGATCACGTATCGGAGCGCCTTTCTCTCCAGGGTTCGGCGTTCGTCCCCATCGGTCGGTACCTCTCCATGAGTGAGGTACCGGATGATCGGGTCCATCCAGGTGGGTTCTTGGTCGATCGCCATCACCTCGTGCTCCTCCGTGCTGGGGGACTGCAGGTTCTCCACGTAGATGGTGCGGCCCAGTTCCTTTGGCGAGGACGAGGCCAGCTTTGACAACGCATCTGCCCGCGCATTTTCTGATCGCGGGAGGTGCAAGACTTCCACGTCCTTGAACTTGGACATCGCCGCTCTGGCGACAGGGAGGTATCTCTGCATCGCCTCCTCCCGTGCCTCGTAACTCCCCAAGAGCTGGTTGACAATGAGCTTCGAATTGCTGAGGAGGCGGACGGACTCGGCCCCGAGCTCCAGGGCCAGCCTCAGGCCGTTGATCACTGCTTCGTATTCCACCACATTGTTCGTGGCTGGGAACTCGAACCGCAACGCGTATTCCATAATGTTCCCTTCCGGAGATCGGATGGCAATCCCGGCCCCGCCCCCTGACTGTGTGGCCGACCTGTCCACATGAACTATCCATGCTCCTGGATCCCCTGACTGAAAGTGGTTAGCCGAAAGAAAGGACAGGGGTTGAGCAATTACCGTCGCCGGGCCTTCTTCCTCCGGGGGGCCATTTCCTTCCGTTGTGCACTCGGCGATGAAGTCGGCCAGGGCCTGCCCTTTGATGGCCGTACGCGGTTTGAATCGGAGGTCGAACTCGCTCAGTTCCACTCCCCAGTTTAGCATCCTTCCCATTCGATCGAATCTCTTGAGGTTCTGCTCCAGTTGCGAGTCGGTCAGGATCAGTATGGTGTGGGCCTGGAAATAGGGTCGGAGCCTTCGTGCTGAGAGGACGAGGGCGTACGCCAGTTTCTCCATGGACGAGTATCGCATATCCGCCCCCTTCAAGACCCGGCTCGTGTAATATACCGGCCATTGCATCCCACCGTCCTCCCGGATCAGCACCGAACTCACAGCTTCCTCCGCGCACGCCAGGTAAAGGCTTAGCGACTCCCCTTCCCGTGGTTTGGACAGGAGAGGTGGGCTGCGGAGATACTCTTTGAGGTCTCCGAACGCCCTGGAGCAGCCTTCGTCCCAAAGTATCGTCTTCCTATTGTCTGGAGGTTCCGCGATCGCTTTCCTTAGGACCTTGAAGAAGGGGAGCGATCTTTCCGCTGATTTTGAAAGGAATCGCCCCAAGGCTGCGATGCGCCCGTTCAGCCTCTGTAGCTCTTTGATCGTCGTCGGCTCGCGCATGTTGATCAGGGCCTCGATCTTGTCGGGATTAGCTTCAATGCCACGGTTAGTTATCATAAATCCCAAGAATTTGCCAGATCTTACCCCGAACGTGCACTTCGCAGGGTTGAGCCGAATGTGGTGCCGCCGCAACCGCTCAAAGGTCTCCCGCAAGTCGGCGATGTGGTCTTCCGGTCACCTTGACTTGACAAGCATGTCGTCGACGTAGACTTCCAGGTTCCTCCCGATCTGGGAGCTGAAAACCTTGTTGACCATTCTCTGGTAGGTGGCCCCCGCGTTCTTCAAACCAAATGGCATCTTCTTGTAGCAGTAAGTTCCCCGGTCCGTCGTGAAAGCTGTCATCTCTTCGTCCCGGGGGTCCATCTGGACTTGATTATATCCGGAGTAAGCGTCCATGAAGCTTAGCATCTCGTATCCCGAGGCGTTGTCCACCAGGTGGTCGATGCGCGGCAGGGGGTAGCTGTCCTTGGGGCAAGCCTTGTTGAGGTCACTGAAGTCCACGCACATTCGCCACTTCCCGTTGGGTTTCTTGACCATCACCACGTTCGACAGCCACTCCGGGTACCAGACCTCTCGTATGAAGCCGGCTTCAAGGAGACGCTCCACTTCCTCGGAGGCGGCCCTCATCTTCTCGCCGCCCAGGTTGCGCTTCTTCTGCCTAACCGGCTTGAAGTTGGGGTCGGCGTTGATCTGGTGGACGACCACCTGGGGGTCTACGCCGGGCATGTCTTCCGGTGACCAATCAAAGATGTCCAGGTTCGCCTCCAGGCATTCGATCAGCTGATCCCTCAGGTCTTGGCCCAGCCCTCTCCTGATCGAGACGAACCGGCCCTCGACGTCTGTGACCGGGATTTGCTCCTGCTCCTCTGCAGGGGCGGGCCTAGGCCCACTCCTCAAGTCGAGCGCGGCCATCCGATCGGCTAGACGATCCTCGGGACCTTCCTCCGCCAGTTGGTAGCAGGTACTCGGTCTTCCCGCGTCGCCTTCGACTTGCCCCATCCCCCCCGGCGTTCGGAACTTGATAGTCTGATGGAGGGTCGAGACTACCGCGCCGACGGCGTTGAGTAGGGGTCGGCCGATGATCCCATTGTATTCCGACCCGATCCCCAATACGATGAATTTCACCGCCAGGGTCACTGAGCCCGGGGCGTCTCCGAGCGTTACCGGGAGATGGATTGTGCCGATGATGGGGGTGGAGTGACCCGTGAATCCAACCACGGGACCCGAGCGAGGTCGTAAGTCTTCTTTCCGCCGCCCCATCTTCTCCAGGGTCGACATAAAGAGGACGTCACAGGAGCTGCCGGTGTCGACAAGCAGCCGTCGTACCATGGTAGTGTCTATGACCACTGACACCACCAAAGCCACGTCCGAGCTGCGCGCTGTTACGGACGCACTCGGCCTCCCGACCGGTGGGGAAGGGGAGGGCTTACGATCCTCCTCGCGCCAGGCCCGTGCCCATTCTTGCCAACGATGGCGGGCCCTGTCGCCCCGCGTCAGGGCCTCGTTCTCCTTTCACCGAGATGAGGGAGGTCGCGTCATCGCAGATGTGGTTTGTTTCTTCGTGGGACGTTTTTCGGTTCCCACAGACGGCGCCAGATGTTTCAGAGTGTTTTCTCACTACAAAGCGTTGACCGTGGACAACCCGGTCAACGTGGTCAAGGGGCCCGCTTGGGTCCCTCGGGGGCTTCGAGTCGGTGCGGATGGGGCGAGGGAAGCCTCGGCCCTGGTTGAGACGATCGGCCTCGGACGGTCGCGCACGGACTCGGAGGTAGGACGACGAGGGGTAGCCTCAGCCGTCCAGCTAGATGCGTGGTCGGCGAAGGGCGAGGGGAAGCCTCGGCCCTGGGCGAGACGCTCGGCCTCGATGGGATGTGCTCGGCCTCGGCGGTCGGACGATGAGGGGAAGCCTCACTCGTCCAGCGGGGTGCGCGGTCGGCGAGGGGCGGGGAGAGCCTCGGCCCGTTGATCAGATGTCCTCCTGCGTAGACGAGAACGCTCGTCAGGGGGCCGGACCTTGGTTCCGGCCAAATCCCCTCCGATGCCTAAGTCAGACAGAGATCTGAAAGAGGAGACCCGGCGGAGACGGTTCGACTCGTGAGGAGATCGGAACGGCGTCTCACGGCACGAGCGGGGGAGGAAGGAGATGGAAAGGAGGAACTAGGTCGTTGATGGAGTACCTTAGGCCTTAGATACCTGAGATGCGGTCCTTTTCTTCGTTGTCTCCCTAGCCCTTTTGTAGAGCTCCCTGCGTGATTGCCTCTGGCCCACGTCTTACGCCCGCCCTCGATCGTGCCCCCTCAATCCGCCCTTCCGCCGCCGCCTCCTGCGCCATGCCAGCACCTCCCCATTATCGCCATTTAGTGGTCGCGCGATCGGGGGAGCGGTTATCGCAGGAGTGGGCGAGTGACCAGCGGGTTATCGGGGCCGGGTCGGATCGACATTCGAGAGGGCCCCTTATTGGGCCTTGTAGAGTGGGCTTGAAGGCGCAGATGGGCTCTCGGTCTGTAGCCGGGCTCCTGGGCTCGTGTCTTTTGGGTCTCGGTCAAATAGGCGTAACACCTCCGTTATGGGTGGCCACCGACCATCCCTCTGTCTTGCTTGCTGCTGGCACCCCGTAGTGTAGGGACGTCACAGATAGAGAAATGGAGATCCTTGGACATCACATGTAGAGAGAGAGATATCCTTTATTTTCTCCCGGTTCGACCCATGGCCTTCTAGTTTTCAATAGGCCCCTGCTAATTGCAACGCAAACAATGCGGTGCAGGGTCTTGTCATTTGCTATTTTGAGAAAAATGATTAAATCATAGGCCTTGAATTTGACATTGGTCTTAAAATTTTTTCCGAAAAGAGCAGATGAGGTACAATGCACCGCATTCAGTGCGGTGCTTTTAGCAATTCTCTTTCAATATCAAATCAAGGCGGCAAGAACTCGTAAGCATATATGAATCTGCCGCTCAAGGATGTGAGATAGGGAGTTTGCTACGTGTGCATACCGTTTTACTTTTGAGCACAACCAGAATTTCAATTATTTACAAGTTTGCCATTCAAATTTTCTCACCGTGCACAAAGAATTTTAATATCAAAGCTGTTCCGTTGTGCGCGGTGAGTTTTAAAACAACCGCTGACGGATTCACCAGCCCACCGTCGTCGTCGACCGCCGTCGCCGACGTTCAGCAAGGAAGAAGAGACTCTTCAGCATCGGTCTCGTCAAAGGGACAGTTTGGTAAAAACTACTTTAGCTTCAGAGTGTCCAGCCGTTGACGCCGTAGTCTCCGAGGACCGTGCAAGCCTGCTGAATCATGTTCATCAGCACGATCACGCTCTCCATTGTCGACATGTTTGATCAAATTCGAACCAACATAACACTAACCATGAACTTTTTGATAAACGAAGCTGCTAGAAATGGAGAAGACGAACGATAAATTCGAGAAGCAGGTTGTTGGTCTTCTTCTCCCTCTCTTTATTTCTTCCTCATTGAGGGAGAAGAGACAGTCTCGTCAGAGAGGCAATTTAGCCAGTTAAAGTACAGCGAAGAATAGACTGTTCAGCGTGTTCAGCTGCGATGGCTTCGCCCCATCCTCCATCGTTGCCGCCGGCGATCTCTGCTTGAGTTGGTTCGCGGGGACAGCGAAGGGAGGCGGGGGTCGACGAGGGTAAACGATGAGTAAATTTTGAATCACAAGCTTGTAAATAAGTGGTTGTGCGCAAGTAAAACGGTAATGTGCGCGTAGCAACTCACTGTGAGATACTTTGGATAAGGTCTACTTGATTAATAAGAGGGAATCATTAAGCCAAGGGCACACAGACTATGTTGTATTAGGTAATTAACAAATAAGAGGCAAAGACCCTTGAGCTATATATCTTAATTCCTGTCACGTTCGTCTTCCCTCCCTGGACAAAGGAAAAAATTTATGGGTATCGTCATTTTGGTGTTGAAACTAAAGATTTTGTTCTGCGTCAAGGATCGTGGTTTAGCGGCATTACCTCCGCTTTCCAGTAAGACAACTAAGGATCGATGCTTGATGGACGCGAGCCGCCTTTAACCAGCTTTCCAATGAAACAAAACAAAAAAAGATTTTGTTTTGGTGATAGAAATGGCCGTGCCAACGGGCAACTGGCCAAGTGGGTCTATAAAAAAAAATCAAAATAAGAGTTAAAATACATTGATGCGGTGGGAGCCAAAAAGGACAAAAGATGGAGAGGGGGAGGCAACATTAACCAATCTGGTGAATGCAGCGGGGAGGAAGGGGATACAGGGAGGGCAGTAATAGCAGTAATAATATAGAGATATGTACACAGCCAGAGGGAAAGAGCGGTGGCGGGGACAAAGAGATAAGGCCTGCGCCAAAAATCCAGTGAAGCACATCAATTTTCTGTTATAACCAACGCAGAGAGAAACAGGTGGACGATAAGGCAATGGGATTAGTCTCGTAGCCTCTCTTTTCTCTCTCTCCCCCTCAACGCATTCCCATCCCATCTACATTACCATCATTGATCATCCAACCCAAACCCGAAGGCAAAGGCAAAGGCAAAGAGCAGAAAGGACGTGTCAGAAGCCGTTAGAAGATCTGCATCAATGTTAATATTGATGGGCAGGCCTCCAGCAGAGAACACCAACCCTGCACTACTTGAGCGGCGGCAGCAGATGCAGCAAGCCGATGACCATGACATCGTCGAATGGTTCCAAGGCATCGCGGAGAACGCCGGCTTGGCCCAGGCCCAGACTCTGAAGCGCATCATCCAACTCAATCACAACACCGAGTACCTCTGCAAGTGGCTCGGGAGCCTCCACCTCGACCTCGATGGACTCGATGACGCCGAGCCAGAGGTGCTCGAGGCGCTTTACACATCATTGGTGCCTCTTTCCTCCCATGCTGACATCGAGCCCTACGTCCAGAGAATCGCCGACGGAGATGGTTCCCACCTTCTCACCCGAGAACCCATCACCATGCTCTCTCTCAGGTGTGGGCCATTAATGGTTAATTTACTGCCTTTTCAATCGAGGAATATGCGTTAAAATTTTATATGAATCACCTGAATCCACTACCCCTGTAAATTTCGTACTGTACTAGTATTTACCATCAAGCCTTCCGACCTGCAGTTCAGGGACCACAGATGGACGGCAAAAGTATGTACCGTTCACTCGATTCAGCTCTCAATCTACCCTTCAGATCTTCAGGTTGGCAGCCGCATACAGATCAAGGTACTTTCATAATACGATTACTTAAACATTATGGCGTGCAAAATTTGTGCATAATATAATGTTTTTCATCCCTGTTCTGTTCAATAAAACAGAGTGTTTCCGATAAGAGCCGGGGGCAGGATTTTGGAGTTCATATACAGCAGCAAGCAGTTCAAGACCCGGGGGGGGCTAACAGCAGGGACGGCCACAACGCATTACTATGCCAGCGAAGAATTCAAAACAAAGCAGAAGAGCACGCGATCCTTCACCTGCAGCCCACACGAAGTCATCGCCGGCGGAGACTACAAGCAGTCCACCTACTGCCACCTCCTCCTGGGCCTCATCTTCTCCGACGAGGTCGAATTCGTCACGTCCACATTTGCCTACAGCCTGGTCCAAGCATTCAACGCCTTCGAAGAGTCATGGCAAGAAATCGTTGATGACATAAGACGAGGCAGCCTGAGCAGCAGCAGGGTCACTTCAACCGAGATGAGGAAGTCTGTGTCAGAGCATCTGACGAGCCCAAACCCAAAGCTGGCATCAGAGATCGAGAGGAAATGCAAGGATCTGAAGAGGCGTGATTGGTACAGCGTGATTCCCAGGCTCTGGCCAAACGCCAAGTACGTATATTCAATAATGACGGGATCGATGCAGCCATACCTAAAGAAACTCAGGCATTATGCAGGGGACGATATGCTGCCATTAGTGTGCGCAGATTATGGGTCCACCGAGAGCTGGATTGGTGTCAATCTGGCACCGTCCGATCCCCCCGAGGCAGTCAAATTTACCGTCGTCCCAACATTTTCCTACTTCGAGTTCATTCCTCTCTCAAAACCATCAACATTCGCCAACACTGCTAACAACAACGTCGTCGTTGACGATTTTGAGGAAGGTGAGCCATTGCCATTGACCAAAGTGAAGATAGGGGAGAAATACGAAGTAGTTCTCACCACGTTTACAGGTAAATTAGCAAACCACACTCAAACCCATCTCTCTACCAACATATACTTTTATTTATTCGTGGAAGGAACAGGTCTTTATAGATACAGGCTGGGCGATGTCGTGGAGGTGGCGGGCTTTTACAAAGGAACCCCCCAGTTAAATTTCGTTTGCCGAAGGAAGCTAATCCTTACTGTAAACATCGATAAGAACACCGAAAAGGACCTGCAGTTGGTGGTGGAGAGAGGCTCCAAGCTGCTGAGTCAGAAGACGAGAGCAGAGCTCATCGATTTCACGAGCCATGCCGATGCGACTCACCACCCAGGCCACTACGTGATCTACTGGGAAATCAAAAGGACGAGCGCAGAAGAGCAAGAAGAAGACGAAGACGACACCCTGCGTGAGTGTTGCCGAGAGATGGATGCTGCGTTTGTCGATCACGGGTATGTTGTTTCGCGCAAGACAAACTCGATTGGGCCGCTGGAGTTGAGGATCGTCGAGAATGGGACCTTTCGCAAGATACTCGACTACTACATCGGAAATGGCGCTGCGATGAGCCAGTTCAAGACGCCCAGGTGCACCAACAACCAAGGGTTGCTTAGAATTCTCGACCGTTGCACCGTCAAACACTTCAGCAGCACTGCATATGGATGATGATTGCTGATGATGGAGATACTAAACCATGCCAAGCTAATATTTGCTATCTAATTTTACAATTAATGACTTGTTACCAAACCTCATCATTAATGTTTAATTGCAATATCTACTTATCTCTAGCATCGAATCGTCTGCATTGTAAAGGAATGAGCAATGAATTTCTAATTTGAATTCAAAACAGCTCGTCTCCAAGATTTGGATTGCCATCTGGCATACGGTAATGTTGTTCACAGGTTTTTTTTTATCTTCTCTGTATTTCTAAGCGAATTTTGTAGTTGGGACATTTTTACAGTTGTTACTTCAATTTTTTTCCCCTTAGTTTACCTTCTTGCAGATTAATAATTTCAATGATTTTTATTTATGTTTCACTAAAATTTCATTGCTGATGTTCTGCTACCTTTTCTATTGTAATTTTGCTTCATGACTGTACGTGGTATTTTTCAGGAGTGCCACTATTTGTTTGCTTTTAACTATTATTGAATGAGGTTCTCATTCTTCCATTATTCTACTTGAACTCATTTTTATTAAGATGTTTGTTAGAAATCAAGAGAATGAGTAACCATGGCACAAAGTCATGGTTCTCTATTTATTCATAATAGTAGAATATGAAAGGACATGTGATACCAAAGGTCCCTATTAGTATGTTTGATGGGGATTAATGGGGGGATAAAGATGAGCTCATTCATAACACTCCCCATTATCCATCCATTACTTTGGTCTTAGCGTATAATGCTAAAGGGATGGATACTTCTGGATCCAGAGTAATCGTGTTTGCCTCGTTAAAACATTAGCTGTGGAAAACCCAGTGGGAAAAATCAACAACTTAAGGAAAAAGAGTGCAACCCACAGGTTACTCCCCATGATCTGTACAAGCTTCAGGCTTGGAGGTCTTTCAGCTTTCATTAGGGGTGGACACTTCAGGGTCCTGAGTTAAATGAGGTTGCCTCATTAAAACCTTTGGATATGGAAAAACCAGTGGGAAAACCCATAGCTAAGGGAAAAAAGTACAACTCTAATATCAACTCCCTCTGATATGTACAAGCTTCAGGCTTGCAGATCTCCTATGTATCTATACAATCATTTCCTATTCGTCTATACACCCATCATGTTCTGAAAGCAAATAAAATCATCATTGATCTATACAAGTTTTACTCATATCTAGCGGCTACTGGAAGATAGTGACGCTCTAGAGTGGTACGCTCTTCGAAGTCGGTAGATTACTCCACGAATGAATTCTTTTACTCAGTCTTCATTGTGTCTGCAAGGTGCTGCTGGACCTGGCTGAGCGTATTCTAGACTTGCTTCTTGGATGATGAGCTTCTCAGAAGATGTAGACTTTGGAGAATGATGTGAAGATCTTTAGGAGGTGGCCGACTATTTGTGCTTAGTCATCGCGATGATCTGTAAACCTGCATATGCGATATATATTCCTTGATCCTTGGAAGTTGCGCAGGAGCAGCTTATCCTTGGTCAAGTGGTGCTCTCCAGGGCAGCACTGTACCTGGCTAACAGCTTTACTGCAGACGTTCTAATAGAGACATGTGTAGTTGGACAGATAAAGGAGTGTATCTAGTACACTATGTTGAGTATTGATTCCCCGGATTTGGGTTTGATGATGAACAAACATAAATATCGTGAATTAACTCTTTGTGAGCGCAGTTATGGAGATCGTCGCCAAAATTCTACGTACATCAAAAGCGACGTCTCAAGACTTCTCAAAGCGTGTGATCGTGTGTATGAAGCTTCGTTGAAGCTCTAGGAGTATTATTGAAGTCAAGAGATTCGGATTGAAGCTTTGAAGACGGTTCGTCAAGTTTATTTTATAGTCTTCTAGCTTCTTTTCGTAGAATGTTAAGTCTTGAGTAGGACTTACACTATAATCTTCATAACGCTCATATCTTAGAGCTAGGATTATCTTAGAAGCCCATACAAACTTTTCTGAAGCTTTACGCTTCATTTCGCGGCTTCTAGTGTATCTTAGTTGGTTCAAGAAGAAGAACCAACTGACTAGATTGTCATCTAGTCGGTTAAGAATCCTTCTTGAACCGACTAGATCTCTTTGCTCAATTCAGCCTAGGCACTGTTGATTAATTAGTCGGTCCAAGAAGGTTCACCGACTGACTAGTTGTCAAACTAGTCGGTTAGGAATCCTTCTTAGACCGACTAGTTATACTTTCATTTCTTCAGCCTAGTTACTGTTTACTGTTAGTCGGTCCAAGAACATCCATCGACCGACTAGTTGTGAAACTAGTCGGTTGGAATTTGTTCTTAGACCGACTAGTTCTCTTGTGTTCAGCCTATTATTTTTCAACTGCTTAGTCGGTCAAAGAACACTCACCGACCAAATAGTTGTCAAACTAGTCGGTTGGCAAGCTCAATACGATTATATGTCGCAAGACACATCGGGTCATCGCGACACAACGAGATATCGACACCACCCAAAGGCATGGGAGCCTTCCCCTTAGACTGACGGGAGGAATGGCGAGAAGTAGATCGAGGAGGAGGAGTAGGAGCCTTCTCGGTAGGCTCGGACTCCGGGATATACTCTTCGTCAGAGTCAGGTGCAGTGGGAGCACGGAATGGTCCAGGGGTCACAGTCTTCTTTTTAGGCTGGGGCTTGGGTTGAGATTGAGATGTGGCTCTAGGCTTGGAAACGACAGTCTTCTTCTTCTTAAGGGGAGGCGAGGAAGAGGAGGGAGAGGTAGGTGCACGAGTGGATTTGGCATGACGTTTGGGTTGAGTATGATGACACTCACTGCTTGAGACCACTGTCTTGGGGACACCTATTGTCCTCACGGCAGAGATCTTAGGGTAGTTGATTGGTGTCTCCTCCTCTGGCCTGCTACCTTCTGATATCTCCGTGGATAATATCCACGATCTTGACCAGACCTTGCTTGCTGAGATGTTCCATGTCATCCCTCCCGCCATGATTGGCGTTCCCTCGAAATCTTTCAAGCCTAATGCGTAGGTCATTAATCTCATTCTGAAGTCGTGTCTTCTACCGAAGTACGGCTCCTCTAGCTTGCCCTCTCAGCCGTTCCTCAAGCTTATCTACGCTCTTTTTATGGGGAGCAAGATAAATTGGGCCCACATTATCTTAGATAAGATGGACTCCTTTGAATACATCCGAAAGTCCACAAAGTCAGCCCATATTCCTTATCACTGTCTGCTGACCCTTGTTTTCCGACACTTTGGCGTTCCTCTCCCTCCCGATGATCAGCGTCTGTTGGGTCCTCCCCTGAACGCGACTGCCGTCAAGAAGTCTCTTGTGGCCTTGCGTCACGTTCAGAGGACTACCCCTGCTGCTCCTCCTCCGCTTTCACGCCCTGACTCTTCAACTTCTCAGAGCCGTCAGGAGGCTCGCATTGCTCGATGTGAGGAGATGCTTGCTCGCATCTGCTCTCACTTGGGAATTGAGGTTCCTCATACAGTTTCTGACTAGGAGGACATGGACGATGCTGATCTCGAGGAGCTTGTTGGTTCTCCTGTTCGTGACCCCGATGGTACGTCTGCTGCTGCTACTTCTGCTGGTGCTCCTGAGACCACTCCTGCTGCCACCATTCCTTCGGTGGATACTTCTGCTGGTGCTCCCGAGACTACTCCTGTTTTCACTCTCCCTTCGGTTGACACTCCCGTCGATCCAAAGACTACCACCTCTTCTGCACAGCCTGCTGCTGCTGCTGATCCTGCCTTCGCCTCCTGAGCTAGCGTTGGATGACTCTCCCATGTGCACTTGGATGATCTATTTTTTCGTAAGAGAGTGGGGTAGGATAGTTGCGTGGTTATGTATTTTTGATGGATTTTTGTATGTTTTATGATACTTCGATGTGTGTTGTGAGATATGTTGTATGATGTGCTCCGATCTGATGATCGTTTATATTTGTGTTGGCGGATGTATACATTTTGATGTATCCTTTTATATATATACATCGTGTTGCCATTTACTTCAGTGTGCACATTATATTCTTTTTGTCTCTGATGTTAAATTCATCGCTTGACGATTATATCGATTAAAAGTCAATCTAGTCGGTCCAAGAAGGTTTACCGATCGACTAGTTGTCAATCTAGTCGGTTGATGATCCTTCTTAGACCGACTAGTTTCAAAACTAATCGGTCAGTGATCCTTCTTAGACCGACTAGTGATTATCCATGATTTCACCATCTTCTCTGTCAACCTTCTAGTCGGTCCAAGAAGGTTCACCGACCGTCTCCACTCTCAACAACGTGATCAACTAGTTGCAAAACTAATCGGTCAGTGATCCTTCTTAGACCGATTAAGCAGCTTCAGAAATAGATCTGTTGGGCATTTAATGCCACGATTTTTTGTGACCGTTTTTTCTCTTCCTATATAAGTTTGAGTTGCTTCAAACCAGGTAATCAAGGCTGATTTTAGTGACATTTTCACATCCTAGAGAAGAGCCATTCAACTCCATATCTAAGCTCTCTCTTCTCATTAGAATCTCTCCCTCACTCTTTGAGCACTAATTTCCTCAAGAGAGATTCTCATACATTGTGAGCTACTCAAGCTAAGAGCTTGAATCCAAGTCACCAACTTCACCCTAGTCATCTATTGCTGTCCATCTTGGTGGAGCTAGGGTTTGGTGCTAACTACTTCCTCAAAATCCATTCTTGCCCTATATTGGTAAGTATTTCTCAAGGCATGGGATTTTGTGGTAAGAAGCTTTATATTTCATTCTCTATACTTCTTAAGTGTTGTATACTCTCGGTTGTTGAGAGGGTTGGCTTGATCCCAAGTTGTGGGAGTCAAGATTATTGGTTTTGCTCTCGGTTTGTGAGAGTGTGCTTAGTCCCTAGTTGTGGGATTAAGGTATTTGCGTGTTCCCGGGTTGTGGGATACACGGACATCGATTGTAGGTCGATTGCACTTGTGGGGTTTCCGCAAGTGGGCTAAAGGAAAGCTCTAGTGGTTTTACTAGAGTATCCAGAGGGGATCCGGGTGTTGCTGGATTAGGGCATCGGGAACAAGTCAGGGAGACTTGGGTGGCACCGAACCAGGGTACATTGCATGTTAGCATTGCATTCTTGCTTGGGTTGTTGATCATTTCTTTCATTCCGTATTTGTTGGTTAATTAGGATTTTATTCGGCGTAAATTCCTTATAATTCTATAAAACACTATTCACCCCCCTCTAGTGTTTATTCCTCATAGCACAGGGTCAATACACACTAGAGCTAGGCTGTTCAGGATCTAGGATATCCTCCTCCTCTTCCAGCGACTGGAAGGGGTCATAAATAAGCATTTATTTTTACTAGATTGCAAATGAGCATCTTTCTTCATAAAATCCTGGTGTATGAAGAATATAAAAGGATTCCACCACAAAAGGTGTTTTAATCTGTAAGCCGAAACAATACCCTGTTTTGACTAGGTATCTGATATCTCAATTGTCTCTGTAGGAGAACCTATTAGAATCATATACTGATCTTTGAAGCCTTTATCGAGAAGACGTTCCTACGTCTCTCTTTCATCTCTGGGGGTATAATATACCCTTCTGGAAGTTTCATATAGATATATATATATTGTCGTATAGATATGCAGTCACAACGTCCATGAGCTGCATTTCTTGGATTTTACAGAGACGTTAGGCTTAGTATGAAACAGGAAAATGATCACATTTCCTTCATTTATTTATGAAAACCCAACTTATATTCTACAGGTTTTTCACATTCAGGTGTATGGACTACTGGTCCAAAGACATTGCTTTTCAAGAGTGAGTCCAGCTCTACTCTTATAGCCTCGTCTCACTTTGGCCAATCTATGTGTTTACGCTATAGAAAAGTGGGTTGAACGTCATCGTCGTATTCAGCGACGTGAACGGCAATAGCAAAAGCAAAATCGTCGACGAAGAATGTGCTATATCTGTCCAGTACCTCTCCAGTACGTACTTAATAAAATGATGTTTATCCAATTGTTTCCTCTACAGGGGAAATTAGAAGGGGAGAGGTCGCTGGTCTGAGCTCAGCATCCTGTGGTAGGATCATTTTAGTATATCCATAAATCTTCCTCTTTCGAGGAACTTTATATTATGAACCTGGCAGGCGTCCTCTTTTCAATTGAGGTAAGCCAATTCTGCTGCCGGTGGATTGCATCCATCTTTGGGGATGTCAATCCTAGCTGGCGTGTTGGCAGCGGGGACGTGTGAACGAACAATCTTAGGGTTGTCCGTGAATTTATCAGCCAATTGATTTACTTTAGTCTGAATTTGAAGGATCTTCTGGATCTCATCTTCACACAGAAATAGTATGCGGAACTAATGAGATTATGACTTTTGTGTCCCATGATATGGTCTCAGAAGCTTCAGGATGTAATGCCCTGATAGCTACTGCACAAGTACTAGAGGGGGGGTGAATAGTACTTTAAACTAATCGAGAGTATAATTCCTAATTATTGTGCAAACCCAACCAACAATGCGGAATGAAAATTGACAGCAATACAAGACCAACGCAAACAAGCGATGTAACGGGTTCGGATCCACCCAAGTCTCCCCGACTTGTTACCGGCGATCCTACGTCCCAGACACCCGGATCCCCTCCGGCTACTTGAGCTAGAATCCTCTAACCCAAGTTTGCACTATGAAATTCTTGTAGAAACTACTACAAGATCAAATCATACACAAAACGAAACGAGACTCCCACAAACCGGGATCACGAACTTCTCTCACAACCGAGAGATAAACTGAAATATCAATGTAAATGAAACAATAAAACACTTACCACAAAACCCTATGCCTTGAGTAAAACTTACTGATTTTAGGACAAGAAGGATTTTGAGGAAGAAGAAGGCACCAAACCCTAGCCCACCAAGATGAACAGCAATAGATGGCTAGGATGAAGTTGGTGACTTGGATTCAAGCTCTTAGCTTGAGTAGCTCACAATGAATGAGAATCTCTCTTGAGGAAATAGTGCTCAAAGAGTAAGGGAGAGATTCTTGTGAAGTGAGAGAGCTTAGAAATGAGAAGGAATGCTCTTCTCTTTGATTCTCTAAATCTCAATAATGGCAGCCTTGAATGCAAGCTTGAAGCTCATCAAGTATATATAGGAGAGAGAGAAGAGAGGAGCAAAATTCGAACCGACTAGTTTGACAACTAGTCAGTCGGTGAATGTTCTTCTTTGACTGATTAACTTGTCAACAATACCTAGGCTGAAATATATAAGGATAACTAGTCGGTCTGAGAAGGATTTCCAACCGACTAGTTTGACAACTAGTCGGTCGGTGAACCTTCTTGGACCGACTAATTGGTCAACAGTGCCTAGGCTGAATTGAACTAGGAGAACTAGTCGGTTCAAGAAGGATTTCCAACCGACTAGATTGTCATCTAGTCGGTTGGTTCTTCTTCTTGAACCAACTAAGATGCAAAAGAAGCCGTGAAATGAAGTGATAAGCTTCGGAAAAGTTTCTAATGGCTTCTAAGACAATCCTAGATCTAAGATATGAGCGTTATGAAGATAGTTAAGCAAATCCTACTCAAGGCTTTACATTCTATACGATGAAGCTAGAAGACAATAAAATAAACATGACGAACCGTCTTCAAAGCTTCAATCCGAATCCCTTGACTTCATTAATAACTCCTTGAGCTTCAACGAAGCTTCAGGCACACGATCACGCGCTTTAAGAAGTCTTGGGGCATCGCTTGAGATGTACGAAGTAATTTGGCGACGATCTTCATAACTGCGCTCAAAGAGAATTAGTGCACGATATTTATGTTTGTTCATCATCAAAACCAAATCAGGGGAATCAATACTCAACATTCTCCCCCTTTTTGGTGATGACAAACTAACATAAATATAAATCAATAATAATGATACAAATGAAATTTACTTACTCCCCCTGCATTGATGACTCGTTAATTCCGTATTAAATAATAAACATAAGCATCAAGCAGACGAGAAAAGTATAAAACATGATCCAATTATTGAAATATAGGATCGGAATCCATTTTTATATCTTCACTCCCCCTGAATCTAACATATCAAATTAGATTCACGGTAAGTTGCTTTAAATTCTCATTTAGCTCAACGTCATTATGAATTCTCTCCCCCTTTGGCATTAGCAAAAAGAGCGGGAGGAGATCAACGACAACAATCATGACTAAACAAAAAATCTAAACAATAGAGTCGAAGAATACGCCAACGGTCCAAATGACACCAAGGAAATAATATCGAAGAATTACAAAGCGTGCCAACGAGACCATAGTCGAAAAACGAAAAGAGAAATCATCAAAAATCAAAATCAAATTCACGTATTGAGTAAAGGAACATACTCTCCAATATCAACATTTTTAGCTAATTTAGTGCATCGAAAACAATTCTATGTTTTCATACAAACAAAGCTATTTAATCAATATAATCGTCGAGCAATGAAGTCAACATCAAAGACATAAATACAATGTGCACATGAAACGAATGGCAACACGATGTGTGTGTGTGTGTGTGTGTGTGTGTGTGTGTGTGTGTGTGTGTGTGTGTGTGTGTGTGTGTGTATGAACATAACAAAAAGTATACATCCAGCCAACAAAACATTAACCATACAGCCAGCAGAGAAGTGCACATCATACAACATCAAATGTCACACAAAATATACAAAAATACATCCACCCATCTATCCTAACCCCACTCTCTCACAACAGATATATCGTCCAAATGCTCATGGAGAGTGCTCCAACGAAGGCTCAGGAGGCGGATGTAGGATCAACACTAGCAGCAGGCTGTGCAGAAGAAGTGGTGGTCTCTGGAATGACTGGAGTGTCCACCGAAGGAAGGGTGGCAGCAGGAGTGCTCTCGGGAGCACAGACAGAAGAAGTGCCAACAGAAGTACCCTCGGGGGCACGAACTGGAGAAGCAGCAAGCTCCTCATCCTCAGCAGCTACGTACATGGCGTCCTCATCAGAAAGCATAGGAGGAACCTCAATGTCCAGATGTTCGCAGATGCATGCAAGCATCTCCTCACATCTTGCAATACGAGCCTCCTGACGGCTCAAAGAAGCAGAAGAGTCAGGGCATGAAGGTGGAGGAGGAGCTGAAGGGGTAGTCCTCTGAACGTGACGCAAGGCTGCAAGAGACTTCTTGACGGCAGTCGCGTTCAGGGGAGGACCCACCAGACGCTGATCATCAGGAGGGAGAGGAACGCCAAAGTGGCGGAAGACAAGGGTCAGCAGGCAGGGATAAGGAATATGGGCTGACTTGGAGGACTTCCTTATGCACTCAAAGAAATCCATCTTGTCAAGGATAATGCGGGCCCAATTTATCTCGCTCCCCATAAAAAGAGCGTAGATAAGCTTGAGAAATGGCTGAGAGGGCAAGCTAGAAGAGCCGTACTTCAATAGAAGACACGACTTCAGAATGAGATTTATGACCCATGCATTAGGCTTGAATGATTTCGATGGAACGCCAATCATGGCGGGAGGGATGACATGGAACATCTCAGCAAGCATGGACTGGTCAAGGTCATGGATATTATCCACGGAGATATCAGAAGGGAGCAGGCCAGATGAGGAGACACCAATCAACTGCCCTAAAATCTCTGCCGTGAGGACAATAGGTGTCCCCAAGACAGTGGTCTCAATACAGTGGGTGTCATCATACTCACCCCGTACTCGATTGGCATAGAATAATTTGACGAGTCTGGGGTATGGATGAAGATTCGCCTTGGGATCATGGCGAAGATAATCTAGAAGGCCGCTATAGGAGAGGAGATCTGCAAGCTGAGGAAAGTCAGAGAACTGAACGAAATGCTCCAGAATCAACGGACAGTGCTCAATACGGTTGTACGCCGCAAGACACATCGTGTCATCGCGACACAACGAGATATCGACCCCACCCGAAGGCATGGGAGGCTTCCCCTTAGACGGACGAGAGGTAGATCGAGGAGGAGTAAGAGCCTTCTCGGTAGGCTCAGTCTCCGGGATATAGTCATCGTCGGAGTCAGAGGGTGGTGTGGGAGCATGGAAGGGTCCAGGAGTCAAAATCTTCTTGGGTTTAGATGAGGGTTTGGGCTTGGAAGCAGCAGCAGTCCTCTTCTTCTTGAGAGGAGGCGAGGAAGAGGATGGAGAGGTAGGCGTATGAGTGGTTTTGGCACGACGTTTGGGTTGAGGAGGGTTGGTTGATGGCTTGACGGTCATGGGGGATGGAGTGGTAGGACGGATAGGGAGGCGTGTTTTCGCCTTGAGATTGCGACGAGACAACACACAAACACACGAGATCGAACGAATTAGAATGAGATATGAACCCTAAGTTGAACGAAATTGAACTAAATCGAACGAGATTGATCAGATATGAACCCTTAAAACTGAGAAGGAGAGATAGATGATACCCTAGGAGGAGGAGAAAGGGTCGGCGACAGCTGATGGTGGCTGGAAACGGCGGCACACGGCGGAGGGAGCTGAGGAGACGCGGGTATTAGGGTTTGAGGACGAGATATCGCAACGATTAGAATGAAATCTAATCGGTGCGGATAGCTTTAAATCGATTCAGGGAGACAAAGACACAAATGCCCCTGCAGATCTAGTCGGTCTAAGTTCAAGATCTGACCGACTAGAATGCAATCTAGTCGGTCGGCCAATGAGCTTGGACCGACTAAATGCAAACATCAAGTGAGGCGAAAGTTAGGGCATGAATTAGTCGGTCTGAGTTCAATCACTAACCGACTAGAACTGAAACTAGTCGGTCGGTAAATCAACTTGGACCGACTAAGTGAGTCCAAAAATTTGAGAATGCGAAATTTTGAGTTTTCTCCAAAGAACACTTGGACGAAACATCTAAACATTCTCATACACTCTTATTCTACCCCATAAATACCAAAAAATCTTAAATCCGATGCGCAAATCGAAAATCCAATCATAAATCCAGAATATCACAACAAATCTATCATGAGCATATAGATAACATTATCATGCAGGATTATCAAAAAATATGAATCCTAAATCTCGGATTCACCCATAATCTCCAATTCTCGACGTAACCGCACAAAGGAATCTTTCTTGAGTGGTTTCGTGAAAATATCGGTGATTTGCTTCTGGGTTTCAACATACACTAAAATGAGGTCCTTTTTAGCAACATGATTATCTAGGAAATGGTGACTGACATCTATGTGTTTGGTACGGGAATGGTATACCGGATTCTTAGAGAGACATATTGCACTTAGGTTGTCCACCATGATAGGGCAAGTATCACAGTTTATACTGAAGTCTTTAAGTGTGTGTCGCATCCAAAGAACCTGTGCACATGCAGCACCGGCGGCAATATATTCCGCCTCAATGGTTGAAAGTGATTCGGAATTCTGCTTCTTGGAAAACCAAGAGACAAGAGAATTTCCTATAAAATGGCAAGTGCCACTAGTACTCTTCTTGTCGGATTTGCATCCAGCATAATCTGCGTCACTATATAAGATTAACTCATATGTGCTAGACTTTGGATAAAATAATCCGTAGTCGAGTGTGTAACTTAAATAGCGGAAAATACGTTTAACCGCTACTAAGTGTGATTTCTTAGGTTGTGACTGATACCGAGCACAAACACATACAGGGAACATTATATCAGGCCTACTGACAGTAAGATATAATAAACTACCTATCATACCTTGATATAGATGAATGTCTACTTCTTTACCGCCCGTATCTTTATCAAGATGTGTAGTAGTGCTCATTGGAGTCTTCTTGCCAGAAGCATTTTCCATTCCAAATCGCTTTAGCAGCTCCACTGTGTACTTGGTTTGGTGGATGAAGATTCCATCGTGCATTTGGCAAATTTGGAGTCCAAAGAAATATTTGAGCTCACCCATGTGGCTCATCTCAAATTGGTCCTTCATGACATTAGAAAAATCTTCGCAAAGAGTGAAGTTAGTAACACCGAAAATGATATCATCAACATAAATTTGAACTAAAATAATATCATGATTGGCATACTTAACAAAAAGTGTTGAATCAATCTCACCCATTTTGAAACCCAAATCCAAAAGAAAGTTCTTTAGGCGGTCATACCAAGCTCTAGGAGCTTGTCTCAAACCATAAAGTGCTTTCTTAAGTTTGCAAATGTGATTTGTAAATTTTTCATTTATAAAACCCGGAGGTTGAGAAACATAAACTTTCTCAACGATATCTCCGTTTTAAAACGCACTTTTTACATCCATTTGAAAGAGTTTGAAATCTTTATGGCATGCAAACGATAATAACAACATAATAGATTCTAATCTAGCTACATGTGCGAAAGATTCCTCGAAATCTATACCTTCCTCTTGCCTGTAGCCTTGAGCAACTAACCGAGCTTTGTTCTGGACGACGTTTTGGTTCTCGTCGGTCTTATTCTTGAAAATCCACTTCGTTCCTATAACGGTGTGGTTCTACGAAGGCAATGGAACTAGCTCCCAGACCTCATTCCTCTCATACTGAATGAGTTCCTCTTCCATGGCTAGGATCCAAGAACTATCTTCGCACGCCTCGTTGATATTCTTTGGCTCCACTGAAGAGGCAAAGGCACAATGAGCGAAGACGTTGACTTGAGATCTTGTCTTGACACTATCTAGTATGTTGCCAATGACTTGCTCATGGGGATGGTCACTAACTGTATGAAGCCGTTTGGGAACTCCCTGATCACTAGGAACATTCTCAAAAGAATCATCAGTATGGTTAGTATCAACAGAATCAATAGGATTAGAATTACCAATAGAATCACAAACTACTTCCATAGAGTCATCATCATTGATAATTCTAAGAGGGACAAAATTTTCATTGAATGAAACATGAAGAGATTCCTCGATTGTTGAGGTTCTTTTGTTGTATATCCGGTAGGCTTTGCTACGGGAGGAATATCCAACAAATATCCCCGCATCGGATCTTGGATCAAATTTGTCCAAACTACCATACGTGTTTTTGATAAAACATTTTGCACCAAAAACTCTAAAATATTTAACTTGAGGCAACCTACCAAACAACAATTCATAACAAGTTTGTTTGGTGCCGGGCCTCAAGAGTATCCTATTAAACACATAGAAAGCGGTATGTACCGCTTCTGCCCAAAATTGATGGCCAAGTTGGCTATCATCAAGCATTGTGCGAGAACATTCCACTAGCGTCCTATTCTTTCTCTCAACAACACCATTTTGATGGGGTGTGCGAGGGAAAGAAAAGGTGTGAGTAATACCAACTTCATCACAAAAATTTGAGAAAGACTCGTTCTCAAATTTCCCTCTATGATCACTACGAATAGTGACAATGGTTGTTCCAATGAGATTTTGTACTCTCTTAACAAATACTGTGAAGTTTTCAAAAGCATCATTTTTATTAGTTAAAGAAAATACGCAAGTAAATCTAGAAAAGTCATCAACGATGACAAGTCCATATCGAGCATTCCCTCACTACAAAAAAAAAGCGTTTCTGGTGTCCAATAATTTCGACACTAAAAGGGTAAAAAACCGACACTATAGGGTTCTAGTGTCGGTTTTTTTCTAGTGACTGACCGTCACTTAAAGGGGTGTCTCTAGAAGTAAAACCGGGTTTTAGTGTCGACATTAAGACCGACACAACAACATAGGTTTTTGTGACAGATTAAGTCGACATTAGAGTAACATTCTAGTGACAGATAATGTCGACACTAGAATACTGTTCTAGTTTCGAAATAAGTCGACACTATAGTACTATTTTATTGACGGAACAAGTCGACACTAGAGTTAGGTTCTAGTGACGGAACAAGTCGACACTAGAGTAAGGTTCTAGTGACGTAACAAGTAGACACTAGAACAATTATTCTTGTGTAGGAATAAATCGACACTAGAGCATATGACATCTAGTGTCCACAAAAACCGACACAAAAAATAGATTCGAGATAACTGATTATTGACACTAGTTCCTAGTTTGTCGACACAAAAAACCTGTGTACGCAAAAGCTAATTTCTGAAGCTAGGCAATTTCAAATTCATATTTTTTTCAAATCCATGTTCATAAGTAAAAATGAAACAATAAAATGGATAAATGAAAGTAGAGAGTATTCCTTACATGCATTATGCAAACATTCTCTTAATCAAAATAGTCCCAACATTATTTTTCAAAAAAAAATACAAGCATTCACCAAAAAGTATCTTCTTGCCCTTGTATTCACCAAAAAGTATCTTCACCCTTTAATGTATCATCTCTCCTTGTCCTTATATCACCAAAAAGTATCTTCAAGTTCTCTGGAGCATCCTCTTGTTAAGTATATGTACAAAAAAGTATATTCAAATCCTCTATACCTCTAACCCTACAAACAAACAAAGCATATGAAAATAAGTTAAAGAACACACATGTTATAAGAGTTCTAGTAACATGTCAAAAAACAGTAAATATGGAATATAAATATTAAATATGTACCTAGCGGTGGAGTTCTAGTAACATGTCACACAGTTGTTGCATTTGTAGATCCCTTACTAAATCCTGTTTTCGATTCTCCTCTATAATTTGCTTTTGTTCTTCCTCTCTTCGCCTATAGTCCTCCTCTCTTCTCTGTTGTTCATCCTTTCTTCGCCTATATTCATCATCTCTTTTCTTCTGTTCCTCCTCTCTTCGCCAATATTCCTCATCTCTTTGCATATGTTCTTCCTCTCTTGCAAGTTCTCGTTGACGATATTCCTCTAATTGCTTTTGCATGGACATGATTTGAGAGGATGTAGTTCTATTGGATTGTGTAGAAGTAGAACCATAACGAGTCTTTGCTGTCACACCAGGTCCATAAGAACGTTGATGACCACTATGTTGTGGAGGCATCAGCTGATTGTATGCAGCATCATCTATAGACGTGGGTAGGATTCCTCTATTCTTTTCTGTTGCCACCGCACGTAGTTCATCCTGCATTTTAGACAAGCAATCATAATCCTGATGATAAACATACCAGGTCCATAACAAAAATGTTTTTATGTGAACTAGAATGTTTGGCATAATTCAACCATTACCAGCCTAATTTGTTTCACATCAGATCAATCATGAATCTGTCTTCCCATTTTGTATCACATACCTTTACTATTTGCACAGGTTTTAATATTATGGTGATTATATCACAATAACATGCAAGCATTTCAACATATTATAATGGTACTGGTACATACTTGGCTCGTATTTCCTTTAGCATCAACAAGTTCTTGCAACTGGAGTGCCTTATGTTCGTTGTTCGATGGTGTATTTAAACTATTAAGATTCTAAGACCAACACTGTACATTGAACATATCAAGTCCAGTCTAATGCCTCAAAAGGATTAGCATACATATAAGATGTCAAACTAGAGAATTATCATGGACTAGCAAATCATCTCCTCAGATCTGTATTAAACAATATAAAGAACACTAAAAATTGTTGAAATAACAAAAAAAAATTCCAGAAGCTAGCAAACTAACCTAGAGATGAAGGACACCGTTAACATGTAAAGCAGCTGTTGATGGGAAAGCATGTGAAGTTGATTCATAGCAGCTCTTCGAACCAGCTTCTTTCGCCACCTTTAACCATTGTGAGGTTGCAAAATTAGCAACTTCCCCACAACTGAACCCTGATTTTTCAAAAACATGAATTCAAAAACACACATCAGTTTTCCTGTTTTAAGTTGATTCATAACTTGTATATATGCATACAGATATGATTATACCATGTTTAAAAAACTCTAATAACATTTCTCTACACACACACACACATTGTCGAATGTAACACACACACACACACACACACACACACACACACACACACACACACACACACACACACACACACACAGTGTCGAATGTAATAGCAGACTTAAAGTTTTGCTGGAAGGAACAAACTATCCTGCAACTGCTATGGATGCCTCCATCATCATCATAATGAACACATAGATCAAATATAATTAACACCTGCATGGTTAAATGAAATGGGACGTTATCCAAGATATGAAGTATAGTAATAATTCTTACTTCTTCGACATCTGATCACATATTATCATCTGATTCAATTCAGGAGTGTTTAAGTAAGATGTTATCAACCGAAAATCTCAAATAACATGTAACACAATTCTAGTTAAAAATCAGTGGGAAAAACAAGATGTCAAATTTTTTCTAAGAACCAGAATGGTTCAGTATTCATGCACCAACATGTATGAAATTATGCTAGTACACTCCCCTTAAATAAATTCAGTTCGATCATTATTCCCAAAACCAAAACATAAAGCAAAACAACATTATGTTAAACATAGAAAGGTTAATAAGTAATGTTTAAACCTGAGCCTCAGGGTTTCCTTGCAGCAAGGAGAAATCTTGGACAACATGTTTTGGCACTGAAGAAACGATTGTTGCAGTCTCCCCAAGGTCTGATGCCTGACTAACTTTGATGGGGTCATCAACAGCAGCAGGAGAAAAGTATACCCTGTGAAAACAATGCCAGTGTTGCATTAAGACTCAGAAAACATGCATTTGGCAGTAAGGAATTGCCTACATTATGATGCAGCATACCCTGGGAAAACAACATCAGTTTCATGCCAAGACTCAGAAAATAAGCATTTGGTAGTAGATTTGTCAAAATCTACAGTCGAGAAAGATATTAAACATGCAATCATGGCGTTTCCTTTTCGGCTTCAAGAAATTCAACATATGGAAGGAAAATCAACAGATTTTTATTGCCGTCTGAACAGCGGAAGAGAAAATTTGTCAAATCTTGATTTAACTATAAAAATGATCAACATACAAATGATATATGATAACTAAGCATACAATAAGTTGTAATCGACAGATGTATCATATTGAATTTACATACATAAATATTTATGCATGATGAATCATTGCTTTCCTTTACCAAAACTAAGAAACACCCATTATTGCTTATGCAGGAACTCTTGACAAACGATCATACCTTCTTATGATGATTTTATGCAGTTAAACAGGAGAGTATAACGCAGGTACCCGACACGGTCAAAAGTTTTTACCACACTATGGGGAGAAGGTAGGAGTTATCCAACTTACTATTCAGAAAAGAAGAAATCCATATCAGGTACATGCCCTTTGAGAATGTATTCACACATTACAATAATGCATTTAATGTAAATTTATTCAACAAGAACGAAGTCTCTTTTTGTAAGGAACAATGACAGTTTCTAAAGATCATACATGAGAGGAACATGTCACAAGAGAAGTCAAATAACAATAAACAGAAGATATCAACAATAATAACACCTATCAGCTAGAAGTACATGCGTGTCATAAATTGTATGAAAGAAATGTATTTTATTATATCATGATTGAGAGGTCAAATGGGTAAGTTAACAAAATGAGAATGCCGGAACATATCTTAGATTATAGATAATAATTCAGTGGACTTGTAAGAAGTTACATTTTGCATTATTTTAGGATGAAAGGATGAAGAAGTACTTAAACATTATTCTCCCATTTGCAAACAAAGTCCAGCGAGCGTGTCAACAATGAGATTATGTAACAAAGAAATATATATGGACTGCCAATTTATCAGGGACACTTAGAAAATGCATCGCATCAGTAATCAGTAATTTAGAAGAAATACTTTAGCAGTGCACAGCCCGACCGTTTCCTATATTTGTGCAAATTCCATTTTTGTTGGCATGCTCAAGTGCAAATTCCATTTTTGTTGGCATGCCGCAAATTGGAAGTACTAGTTTGATAATTCTAAATAGTACTTGCACAAAAATTACATTTTAAAATATTTTCAATCGTAGATCTAGTGGAAAGCTAGAGCAAACTTACCGCAAGTCATCCAGGTAATACAAAGTTCGGAAACTATAATTGAGTGATCACTTAAAAACACCCTTTCAATGAACCAATATCCTACGTATCACAAGCCAACACATCATTTAACACCATTTCATTTGTTTACCTCTGCTCTAGATAATCAAAGCAATACTTCACATAGGCATTTTGTCAAACAGTTTGAGAGCAATCCCAAACCCTATCACAAAACCCAATTCTAATTAGAAAAACCATCACAAGTTTGACAGTATCTACAAATTAAAGACTGATATTAGATAGATCTAAACTCATCCTAGTCTCATGCAGGAACCCAAATGGGAAGCTAAAATCTCAAGCCCAAGATGCAATTTTGACCACCAAATCAGAGCAATAGCATCGAGAACTGAAAAACCCATGAATTAATTTCGAAAAAAAGCTAAGAATATTTAGACTTAAGAAATAAAAATACTCACTCTCGGGCTTGCCGATTATCCTGGCAACAGTCTTGGTGGCCGCGAAAAGGACGGCGGAGGTGTCGATTCCCTCGAGGTTGACGATGGTGGAGAGATTCTAGTGTTTCTGAAACTCAAGGAACGGAGCTTGGAAGGGGCCGAAGTGTTGCTCGAGAGACGCGGAGTGAGAGGCGAGAGAAAGATGATCTCTGATGGCGAGAGAAAGATTATCAGGTACTATGTTTTAGGGTTTTCGATGGCTCTACATCAAAGATCAACTTTGTTTGAACTTGGACTTGGAGCTTGACTGCTCTCCTTTTAGGGTTTACGATGACGATCAGCGAGTTTGGGCTTTTGATTGAGCGAGAGGCGAGAGATTCTAGGCAAGTGACTTCCACTGCACGTGCATATGTATAGTTTAATTTTTAATTTTATATATCAGTAAAAAGTATACGTTCTAATGTCGACCAATAAGGTTGACCCAGAAAGTATACGTTTTAGTGTCGACCATCAAGGTCGACCCTAGAAAGTATGCATTTTAGTGTCGACATCTGTAGCCGACACAAGAAAATCACCTAATAGTGTCGACAATTTATCATCTTGTGTCGACAACTTAAGATCGACACAAGATATGAGCTCTAGTGTCGGCATATATGTAAGAATCGAAAAAATGGCTTTTCTAATGTCGACTTTCTTCTATCGACACGAAAAGTATACTTTTAGTGTCAGCAAATTTAAGTCGACACTAAGTTTGGTCACAAGAAACTCACTTTTTTGTAGTGCCTAATGAAGCAACTCTAGTTGGCCCAAAAAGATCTAGATGTAAAAGCTTTAGAGGCCGTTTAGAGGATATGCTCTTCTTAGGTTTGAATGTCGATTTTGGAAGTTTGCCTCGTTGACACGAGTCACAAAAGCTTTTCTTTTGAAAGGTAAGCTTAGGAAATCCTTTTATAGAGTTTAACTTGGATAGTTTGAAAAGTGTTCCAAAGTTAAATGACCAAAACGTAGATGCCATAAGTGTTGTTCACTTGTGTTGGCAATGAGACATTGTTCATGTGATTTTGTAATATCTAAGATATATTTGTCCTTATGGCGTGTGCCAGAGAACAACACATTATTATTATCTTTACACAAAATATGACACATTCCTTTCGCAAAGCTAACTTCGTAACCCTTGTCACAAAGTTGGCTTATTGAAATAAGATTTTGATTTAAGCCTTTAATAAGGTAAACATCACTTATAAGGGGTTTAGAGGGGTTACTAACTTTTCCAACACCAATGATGGTTCCGCTCTCGTTGCCTCCAAAGACCACTCGGTTCCCATTTTCAATGGGCACCACTCCGGATAGCAATTGAGCTTCACCCGTCAAGTGTTTTGAACACCCGCTATCAATTATCCACCCATCCTTGGAGCTAAATTTTGATTTGTTGCTCCTTTTCTTTTTCTTGAGTACCTGACGATAAAAATTATCGTATCATGGTCCCCAAGGTCATTGGGTCCTAAGAGATTAGACCTTTGGAAGCCAAGTCCAATTGGACTTAGACTTCTCAATATAATCATCATTGTGCATTACATTCATGAAATAAGAATTAATGTATGCTTGTTTTTCATGCATGCTTGTGTCCTTCGGGCCCCAAATAGTGAATGTCTTGGGAGCCCTATTCCTATTGAGAGCATGCACATGTGGTTGATTTCTACGTGATGCAAGTGGCCTACGAGGAACTGGCCTAGGGTATGCATGACGTGGATAAGTATACGACACATAATGAAATGGTGGTGGCGACATATGATATGGTGCATAATGGTAATCATTCATATAGTAATCATGTGGTTGAACAAATGCATGTGGAGGAACACGTGCGTGAGTGTGTCTCACTTGGTATGCAAGTGCTCGTGGACGTGGAGCATAAAAATCATCATACGTGTGAACATGGGGAGTAGGAGGTGTGTTCCTACGTGGCATGGTATTAGTGTACATAAATGCATGAACCTTCTTTGGAGGTCCACCCAAAGTGGGTTTCTTTCCAAGAGGGGATGTGTACTTAGTGGAAGTACCATTGGTAGATGAACTACCCATTGGGTGTTTACTCCCACTAGTTGAGGCATCGGAATTTGGCCTTACAAAGGTGGTGGAAGATTCGGATGAATTTCCCTTCTTATACCCCAAACCAATGTGATAATTGGCCGAAAGTAAGTCATTTAGGATATTATCCAAATGGTCCTCGCCTTTGTTGAATTTATCAATTCGGCCTAATGTGGACTCATACTTATCGGTGAGAGAAAGTATTGAAGTATCCAAAGTGGACACTTGAGTTGTGAGTACACAAACACGAGACTTGAGATTCTCATTCTCAATACTCAAAGTTGAGTTTCGAGAACTCAAATCCGCTATCTCGCGTTCATCCGAATTCTCAATGTGAACATGCTCAAGTTGAGATTTGAGATTTACAATCTCATTTCTCAAGCCTTCAACAACGGTGTCGTTGATGATGATGATAGGCTTAGGTGAGGTTTGGAGACTAGTTAGCTCATCTTTAATCTTAGTATATTTATTTACCAATTTAGAATACTTAGACCAAATTTGTTCTTGAGCTAATCTAAGTTCGTCCATAGTTACGTCTTCGCCTTCATCCTCGCTTTCATCGGAAGAGGTCTCTTGATCATGTTCCTCTCTTGCCATGAAGCACATGTGTGCTTGCTCCACTTGTTCATCATCTGACTCTCCACTTGAGGAGTCCTCTTCTGAGTCGGTGAATGTGCCGACAAGCCCTTTCTTGTACCCTTTCTTGTACTTTCGTGACTTGTCGAACTTGGGTGCCTTCCACTTCTCCTTGTGTTTGTTGAGAGGACAATCCACCTTGATGTGTCCTGGCTTGTTGCATTTAAAACACAAATGAGTAGAAGCATTAGTCGAACTAACTTTAGATTTATTCCTAAAGTTACCTTTTCAGAAGAATCGGTTAAACTTCTTTGCCATAAGGGCAAAGGATTCTATGTCCAACTCGTCTTCCGATTCTTCACCATCGGTAGATGTAGAAGGAGCGGCCTTGAAAGCAATGGCCTTTTTCTTTGGCTCTTCTTGCTTCAAGAACGACTTCATCTTGTCCTGCATCTTTATCTTACTGTCCTTCCGTACCTCATGCGACATTAAGGTACACATTAGTTGAACAACAGTATATTTATTCATATCGTTACCTTCCTCGATAGCGTAGGTACGCTTTTCCTAACTCGAAGGAAGTCGGTCAATAATCTTCGCGACTTTCACCTTTTGGGTATAGTTCTTCCCAAGAGCTTCCAACTCGTTGGTTATATCCACGAAGCGAGCATAGTACTCCTTCATCTTTTCACCCTGTTCCATATGAAATAACTCGAATTCTTTATTAGCAACAGTGAGTTTGGAGTCTTTTACCCTACTTGTTCCTTCGTGCAAGATTTGGAGTTGGTTCCAAATTTGATATGCACTCTTACATGTGCATATCCTGTTGAAGTCTTCAGGCTCCAATGCATATTGTAAGGCATTCATTGCCTTGGCATTGTTCACCTCCGCGGCGACCTCCGCGGTAGTCCACTTCGCGAAGTCTTCTTCAGCGGGCTCGACATACTCCGTTAGCGTGGCTCTCCAAAGTGAAGTGCTTCGGAGGAAGGTTTCCATCCGGCATTTTCAGTACCCATAATTGGCACCGTTGAAGTGAGGAGGCCTAGTAGAGGATTGTCCTTCCATCACTGAAGAAGCTCCTAAACGATTCTTGAAGGTGGTATAGTCGGGAGGTGGACGAACGGCCTTGTTGTCGTTGGTAGACATAGCTATGAACTTGGCTCTGATACCAAATGTAATGCCCTGGTAGCTACTGCACAAGTACTAGAGGGGGGTGAATTGTACTTTAAAATAATCGAGAGTATAATTCCTAATTATTGTGCAAACACAACCAACAATGCGGAATGAAAATTGGCAACAATAAAAGACCAACGTAAACAAGCGATGTAACGGGTTTGGATCCACCCAAGTCTCCCCGACTTGTTACCGACGATCCTACGTTCCAGACAACCGGATCCCCTCCGACTACTTGAGCTAGAATCCTCTAACCCAAGTTTGCACTATGAAGTTCTTGTAGAAACTACTACAAGATCAAATCATACACAAAACAAAACGTGACTCCCACAAACCGGGATCACGAACTTCTCTCACAACCGAGAGATAAACTGAAATATCAATGTAAATGAAACAATGAAACACTTACCACAAAACCCTATGCCTTGAGTAAAACTTACTGATTTTAGGGCAAGAAGGATTTTGAGGAAGAAGAAGGCACCAAACCCTAACTCCACCAAGATGAACAGCAATAGATGGCTAGGGTGAAGTTGGTGACTTGGATTCAAGCTCTTAGCTTGAGTAGCTCACAATGAATGAGAATCTCTCTTGAGGAAATAGTGCTCAAAGAGTAAGGGAGAGATTCTTATGAAATGAGAGAGCTTAGAAATGAGAATGAATGCTCTTCTCTTTGATTCTCTAAATCTCAATAATGGCAGCCTTGAATGCAAGCTTGAAGCTCATCAAGTATATATAGGAGAGAGAGAAGAGAGGAGCAAAATTCGCAGCATTAAATGCCCAACGGATCTATTTCTGAAGCTGCTTAATCGGTCTAAGAAGGATCACTGACCGATTAGTTTTGCAACTAGTCAGTCGGTGAACCTTCTTGGACCGACTAGAAGGTTGACAGCAAAGATAGTGAAATCAAGAGATAGAACTAGTCGGTCTAAGAAGAAACACCAACCGACTAGTTTGACAACTAGTCGGTCGGTGAACCTTCTTGGACTGACTAATTGATCAACAGTAAGTAAGCTGAATTTCACAAGAAAAAACTAGTCGGTCTACGAAGGATTGCCAACCGACTAGTTTGACAACTAGTAGGTCGGTGAATGTTCTTCTTTGACCGACTAACTTGTCAACAGTAGCTAGGCTAAAATATATAAGGATAACTAGTCGGTCTGAGAAGGATTTCCAACCGACTAGTTTGACAACTAGTCGGTCGGTGAACCTTATTGGACCGACTAATTGATCATCAGTGCCTAGGCTGATTTGAACTAGGAGAACTAGTCGGTTCAAGAAGGATTTCCAACCAACTAGATTGTCATCTAGTCAGTTGGTTCTTCTTCTTGAACCAACAAAGATGCAAAAGAAGCTGTGAAATTAAACGATAAGCTTCGAGAAAGTTTCTAATGGCTTCTAAGACAATCCTAGATCTAAGATATGAGCATTATAAAGATAGTTAAGCAAATCCTACTCAAGGCTTTACATTCTATACGATGAAGCTAGAAGACAATAAAATAAACATGACGAATCGTCTTCAAAGCTTCAATCTGAATCCATTGACTTCATTAATAACTCCTTGAGCTTCAATGAAGCTTCAGGCACACGATCACGCTCTTTAAGAAGTCTTGGGGCGTCGCTTGAGATGTACGAAGTAATTTGGCGACGATCTCCATAACTGTGCTTAAAGAGAATTAGTGCACGATATTTATGTTTGTCCATCATCAAAACCAAATCAGGGGAATCAATACTCAACACAGGATTCTTTAGACTGCGTGCCTATTTTAATGAGACTTTGCTCATCAAATTCACACTTATCAAGACGTGGTGCTTGATGTGTCCATATTTTCTATCTTTTTCATATCATTATCTCATCGCATTGCATATCATTTTCGCTCCCAAATCCCACTTTTTACTACGATTCTGTATTTCTGACGATATTTTTCAGTTTCGTAGTGTTTCGTAAATTTTCAGGGATTTTGGAGCGACTTGGACCCTTATCCGGGTATGGACACATCCGACGTGCCCATGAGCTCGTTGGTGGGGCTCTGGAGGAGTTTGCCACATTCCCGGAGCCATTGGAGGAGAGAAGAAAGGGAAAGAGCAGAGAGAGAAGTCCAGGCTCAGACCCAGCATTTCCCAGAAAATGCTCTGTCCGAGCCGCTCGTCTGCTCAGACGGAGCCGTATCAATTGCAGCTGAGGTCGGATACGGGCTGACGCGGACCGAGCAGCTCATCTGCTCGGTCAGGTAGCCCCAGATTTCACAGCCCGAGCAGCACCCGAGCAGCTGACCGAGTAGGACATACTCGGTCCGGATCGAATTCTCCAAGTAGCCGAGCAGCAAGCTACACGGGCCAGACCACTGTCCGAGCAGTAGCTGCTCGGACAGAGTAGCCTACTCGGTTGGCGACACCAAGGGCATTTTTGGAAATATTTGAACGAGCGCGCATCAGGCGATTTTGGCAGCGACTGAAGCTCGCGTTTGTAGAATGGCGCATGGATATTTTCACTTAGACGGGGAGTTATGGATTTTTTTTGAGTGAAGCTCCGGTGATTTTTGATAGGAACTTTTGGATTATTTTTCTTGTAAGCGATTTCTGGATCATTTTATGGAAGATTATTGCTTTTTGTTCTTGTCCGGATCTATTATTCGTTCATCCTCGATGTAAGTTCTTTTAGCCCTAATCTCTCAATTGCTAAGATGTTTTGTTCTGTGAAATTGATGATTTTGTCTACCATTATTATCATGCGTGAGTAGATCTAATCTAGGGTTGATGGGTTAGCCCTAGGATTTTAGGTGGAAAATATAGATCTGGATCCCCACGTTGAATTAGGGATTTAGGGTTGTATTTTGGTAGATCCCACCGAATCCGTAGATAACCTGTCTGAGATCATGCCCACGGTCTGTGGAATTGATGTGCTTAAGGGGTATCTATAGATTCGGATAGGGAAATCGATGGATCAAATCAAGGCACGTGACCATGCCCGGCTCGCGCCTTAAGGGGATCCATCGACGAACTATACCGCTACGTTGACGGCTACCGCCATTGCGTCAACGAGAGCCACCGAAATACCCCGCAATTCTAACCCATGAGAGTGGTATGAATTGGGGGATTAATTCCCTAGCCCTAATGCAATGTGAGGATCCTATCCAACATCAACCCTCAACGATCCTAGTGGTGATCCCTAAAGCCCTAGTCCTTTTTATTGATATTACAACCACAACAACCAACCCAGAACTGTTCCCCCGACAGCTACCTTACTTCCATACTTAGAAATAAACTGAGAATCTTTTAGACACTATCACCGTCCCTGTGGGATTCGACTATCTTTTATACTATAGCTCGACACCGTCCGCTTGCGGATTGAGCCAAGAATCGTAGCCTAGGGGCCATACTACGCCTGGCGATCGTGACACCGCCAGGTGGAACCTAGGTGTAGCCTACGGGTGCGTCAAGTTTTTGGCGCCGTTGCCAGGGACGACAATAGTGTTTTTATCTCAGTTTGTTTTTATCTTTGTGAAGTTTGCTAGCATTCTGATCATCTCTCACCTTTCTGCCATTCTCACTCTTTTTCTATTTTATCTGCCTTGCTACTAACATCCTCCTCCAGCTAGCCATTATCTCCTTACCAATCAGGCACAATGGAGACGGTAATGCAAGTGCAGTGGATCTGTGACTCTGATAGCGACTCAGAGGATTTCAGTTTCTCTCCTTATCATTTACATGGCTTCCAAGACTCGCACATGGACGAGTCCATGGTTGGATGCGCGGCTAGAGAACTGATCGATGCAGTTCAATTTATTGGCTCAGGAACCTATGTTGCAGGTAACGCAAATTAGCAACTAGTCGTGGATTATTTAATGAATCAGGTTTCTGATGCAGGTACAATTGAAGATGATATTCAAGTAAGCTTTGAAGAGAACATGATGCACCTTCAAACCATTGAGGCCCCACCTATTGATGCCTACTGGGGAGAAGCTCATCAATTGGAATCACTACACAATTCTCAGATGCTTGAGATATTAGAAAGCATGGTCGCTGACGTATGGGCCCATGGCCCAGTTGAATTTCCTATAGACGACCCAGCTACGCAAGAGCTCTCGGTTTTCATCGCAACCGCTTTCCATAATGCGGACGCCCTGGATGGTGTCACCATAGCTGATGGAATTTATGTGCGGTACAAGGGAGATACATTACGTTTCTATAACGACAGCCCTCCACAAATCTCAGCATATGAGGAACATGCCTGTGAGGAGTACCTAGACTCATCACCATCGCAAAACCACCTCAACCAGGGAAGTACTCCGGACCTTATATTTGGTAGCGAGCACATACCAGAAAACCTTGCTTCTGTTGACAGGTGCGCTACGAAAGCGGAACCTGCAGACCTCTGCCTCGATGCACCATCATCTCCCTGCTCCTCATATGATTCTGCAAATGAAGAGTTTCCACCCTCTGAACCTAAGATCAAGGATGCGTCATTCTCACAAGCAAGAGACGCCGGGGGTACATCGCCCCCTCAGGTAGAATTAAAACCCCTCCCCGCCAATTTGAAATATGCTTTTCTGGGGGAAGATTCCACTTATCCCGTCATTGTAAATGTAGCCCTCACGGAACCCCAATTATAGAGTCTCCTAAAAATCCTTAGGTCTTACAGAAAAGTGATAGGGTATAATATCTCTGACCTGAAGGGTATCAGCGAGACCATTTGTACGCATAGGATTCACCTTGAAGACAAGGATGCCACCTCCATTTAGCCTCAAAGGCGGTTAAACCCCAACATGAAGGAGGTGGTGAAAAAGGAAGTCCTGAAACTTTTAGATGCTGATATCATTTATCCTATCTCTGATAGTAAATGGGTTAGTCTTGTGCAGGTTGTCACTAAAAATGGGGCATGCCAGTCGTGAAAAATGAAAAAGATGAATTAATCTCCACTAGGACTGACACCGGGTGGCGCATGTGTATTAATTATAGGAAACTTAACAAAGCCACTAGGAAAGACCATTACCCTCTTTCCTTCATAGACAAAATGCTCGAGTGCCTAGCTAAACACAAATACTTCTGCTACTTAGACGGATACTCCGAATTTTTCCAAATCCCGTTGCATCGGGAAGACCAAGAGAAAACGACGTTCACATGCCCTTACGGTACCATTCGCTTATCGAAGAATGCCGTTCGGGCTATGTAACGCACCCGCCACGTTTCAGAAGTGCATGACGTCTATTTTCTCTGATTTCATCGAGAATATTATGGAGGTCTTCATGGACGACTTTTCCGTTTATGGCACCGAGTTTGATAGTTGCTTAGCTAATTTGTCTAAGGTCTTGGAACGATGCCAAGATAATAATCTTACTTTGAATTGGGAGAAATGTCACTTCATGGTGACAGAAGGAGTAGTTCTTGGGCACGTCATTACCTCCAAAGGAATCGAGGTTGATAAGGCCAAAGTAGAGGTTATCAAAAGTTTGCCACCGCCTACCAACCTTAAGGGCATCCGTGGTTTTCTAGGGCACGTCGGTTTTTACCGACGCTTTATAAAAGATTTTTCCAATATTGCTCACCCTCTCACGGACCTCCTGGCTAAGGACGCTCCTTTTGTGTTTACTGATGCTTGTTTGCTAGCTTTCAACAGGTTAAAGGAAGCTCTTATCTCAGCGCCGATTATACAACCACCAGACTGGACTCTGCCATTTGAGCTCATGTGTGATGCTAGTAACCAAGCGGTGGGAGTTGTGCTTGGTCAAAGAAAGGAGGGGAAGCTCCATGCTATATACTACGCTAGCAAAACCCTAGACGACGCTCAAAAGAACTACACTATCACGGAGAAAGAGCTGCTAGCCGTAGTCTATTCTATAGAGAAGTTCAGATCCTACCTTCTGGGGTCCAAGGTAATCATCCACACAGACCACGCGACGTTGAAATATCTGCTAAGCAAGAAAGATGCTAAACCACGTCTAATACGGTGTATCCTTCTGCTCCAAGAATTTGACATCGAGATCAAGGACAAGAAGGGAGCAGAAAACATGGTGGCAGACCATTTGTCGCGATTGATTCAGAGGCACGGGGACAACAGCTTTACGATTGATGACTCATTCACCGGTGAACAACTTTTTGTGGCAAATACCGCTGAAGCCCCCTGGTACGCCGACATAGTGAATTATTTGGTGAGTGGGATAGTTCCGCACGGGTTGGCGACTTATTCAAGGAGGAAGTTCCTATATGATGCAAAAAGCTACTTCTGGGACGACCTGTATTTGTTCAGGACGTGCGCCGACAGGATCATCAGACGATGTATCCCAAAAGAAGAAGCAACTTTCATCATGTCGCATTGCCATGATCAGCCATGTGGTGGGCACGCAGCGGTCACCAAGACCACGGCGAAAATTCTTCAAAGTGGCTTCTACTGGCCTACTATATTCAGGGATGCTAACAAATACATAAGGAAGTGCAACAGATGCCAGAGGACTGGGAATATCACAAAGAAGAATGAAACGCCTCTCCACGGTATCTTGGAGATAGAACTATTTGACTGCTGGGGTGTCGATTTCATGGGGCCCTTCCCATCTAGTAATGGCAACAAGTATATCTTGGTTGCCGTTGATTATGTCTCGAAATGGGTGGAAGCCATAGCCACCCCGACAAATGACGCGAGGATAGTTGCAAAATTTTTCAAGAATACTATTTTCCCTCACTTCGGAGTCCCCGGACGATTATAAGTGACGCGGTGAGTCATTTTATCGAAAGAAAATTCGAGGCGATGTTGAAAAATTATGGGGTTCATCACAAGGTCGCCCTCGCCTACCACCCTTAGACCAGTGGCCAAGTGGAAGTATCTAATAGGGAGATAAAAAGCATCCTGGAAAAAACAGTAAGTGCCTCAAGGAAGGATTGGTCGCACAAGTTGGGTGACGCCCTTTGGGCATACCACACTTCCTTCAAGACCCTCATCGGCACAACTCCATACAGGCTGGTATATGGAAAAGCTTGTCACCTCCCGGTAGAATTGGAGCATAGGGCATATTAGGCGGTGAAGAAGATGAATTTTGAATATCAAAGCGCCGCCACCCGACGAGCCCTTCATTGCAATGAGTTGGACAAAATTCGGCGCCATGCTTATAAAAATGCGAAGATATACAAGGAAAGAACCAAAGCTTATCACGACAGAAACATCACGGTGGTTCGCCATGATGTCGGTGACCAGGTGCTTCTATATAACTCAAGACTACGCCTTTTCCTTGGGAAGCTAATATCGAGGTGGTCCAGCCCCTACAAAATAGTAAGCTTATCTCCAAGAGGCGCCGTCGACCTCGAGGGAAAAAAACGGAAATTTCAAGGTCAATGGCCAAAGAATTAAACCCTACAGAGCCGGAGAACCAATAGGACCAGAGGAGACATACTTCCTCGAGGGATTCCCCAATGACAACTGATAAATTAAGGGGAGTCGAGCACACGACTAAAAACGAGCGCTTATTGGGAGGCAACCTGTAACGACCGGTTTTTGTAGTGACTATTTTATATGAATAATATTGGATGATTCCCTCTTTGTGTGTTTTTCCGTTAGAAATCTTTACGTTTAACTTCATAGCGTCTTAATCTTAGAATTAGAGTGATCCTAGGGCCATATGATTCTTCCCGAAGCTTCGCGCTTCGTTTCGGCACTTTCGGTGCATCTTAGTCGGTTCATGAAGGAGAGCCAACTGACTAGATTGCAATCTAGTCGATCGGCAACCCTTCTCTGACCGGCTAGTTCTTGTCAGTAAATTTCAGCTTAGTTACTGTTTACGTTTAGTCGGTCTAAGCTCATTCTTCGACCGACTAGTTCCTAAACTAGTCGGTCAGGACTTGTACTCGGACCGACTAATTCTGAGTCCTACTATACTGTCTAAGTTACTGTTTATGATTAGTCGGTCTAAGAACAATTACCGACCGACTAGTTCCTAAACTAGTCGGTTAATATTCCTTCTTTGACCGACTAATTCTCAGTGCTTAATATCGATCTAATTTCATTCTTAGTCGGTCTATGAACGATCAACGACCGACTAGATCCTAGACTAGTCGGTCGACGGGCCTTCGCAGACCGACTAAATCTGTCTACCTGTACCAACCATGTTCACGGTTTGGCTTTTAGTCGGTGTCAGTTGGACGACCGACCGACTAGATCCCAAACTAGTCGGTCGACCACCCTTCTCTGACCGACTAAACTGCCCAGTAAACCTAGGTTAAGTCGCAACCGCCGTTTCATTTTCTATTTAATCCCTTCGATTCTTTCATTCTTCCTTCATTCTTTCTGAGCCAATTTCTTCCCCAAATCATCCCCAACATTCCTCAAGCCATTTCCTTCCTCCTCGTAGCTTCCCTCTCGCCATTTCTTTCGCCGGCCACCTTCTCTAGGCCGTCGGGGTCTCGATTTCAGCCGTAGCTTCCCAGGATCATTCTTCCGTCGTCGAAGCCAGATCTGTTTTGGCGTCTTTCGCTCGCTACTCTTACGGTTAGTGGATCTATCCCTTAATCTCTTTTAACCCACACCGTAATTAGAAAACCTAATTAAAAATGATTCATTAGACGATATAGGATTCTATTATAAAATCTGATTTGGTGATCGTTCTAATGTTGTTTTGCCGAAACAGTGAACCCAAATTACCGTAGGACACCGATCTTGTGACTCACGTCGAACAACAACTTCGGTACCAGGCAAGTGAAACTTGCCAACCTTACTTTAGGCCATGCTTCTTAGGCCAATACTTGTTTTAGCGTGAAAGAGACTAGACCGTGAAATGATAGCGGTCTAGGCGCAATTTCAATTCTAGCTTGACAACGAAGCTAGAATTTCCCTTGTCATGCCATGTCATACAATTACCTGTCATGTTTACTTTTCTTTAACGGTACGTAATTTCATTTCAATTAATTTTCATGTGCATCCATTATACTTATCTTGTCGCATGTTGCATCGTAGCACACGCTACAAATCCTTGTACAAATCTGTGTTTCCGTGTTACCGGCTAGGCACCCGTTATGCGGGCATAACCCAACGCCATATGTGTTAAAAACGCTTCCTGGCTCGTGATCCAGAAGCGAGCATTACGTGTTCGGGGGTAGTGCCCTGGCTCGACACACGTGGAGGGGTAGGGATAAGCGGTCACTTGAGCGTAAGAGTTGGCCCGTACAGCCACTCTAGCCAAAGGGCGGAATCTCTGTGCACGACGTGCTTATAATTCTTGTACTTGTCATGTAATTGTTTACTTGCCATGTTTTAATCATGCCATAACATAAACTGCTATTGTTCTATTTGCATAATATGTCATATCATACTTTACTCTAGAACTGTTAGGTTGTTGCTGCCTCGTCTCAAATGATGTGAGAACTACTCCCAAGCGCAGGAGATCGTGCAAGTAATATCATGGTGAGTCCAGGTATCGAATCCACGGAACAACTGACCTGCAAAACTACGAACGTCAATCTGAAAAGAGTAATAATACGATGTTAGCCAACCACCTATCAAGCACGAAGATATAGGATCAAGAGTATCAAATAGCAAAAGAAAACGATGTTTACGGTGACTTGGAGAGGGATACAAGTATGAGGATCATGTGTTGGGTTTGATTTCGTTAGGGTGTGTGCAATCAATGAATATCAAAACCTTTTCTATAACTCAATGTTTCGTCCGGTCAGGGCACGAGAACGTCGAAAAGTATGGCGATCAAGCGTATAAAAACGTGCCAAAGAATTAATCAAGTGCAAATAGGGCGAAAAGATATAGGCATCAATAATTACGACACCCTAACTACGTCTACACCAACACATATGAAGTGGATGTGCTACGGTTGTGATTTCATTAGGAGTTAATAATCGCTGAAATATCATGTCTTTTATATAACTCAACGTCTCGTCCGGTCAGGGCACGAGAACGTCGGAAGATGAAACGATGAAAACTAGTCAAATTGGCCATATACGTATCACTAGCAACATTGATTTCATTAAACGATAAACTCAACGATAAGTTCAGATTAGTGAACATAAATAGGCTAGCCTTTTCAGGGCCTAGCCATACGGGATGTAAATAATATCGACAATAAGCAAATACCCAACAAATACGTTGTAGAAATCAATGTTACGAGCAATTTTGACATTATAATAGGGCTAAAGACATGAAATTCATCAATTAAATACTCCTAATTACTTCACAACCATAGCACAAAGATCTTAGCCACGCATGGTGCAAAAACAATCAATTTTCATGGCCAAATACATCGTTATACTAGCCAAATACAATGAAATACACCAAATACGGGGTATAAGTTCAAGAAATTGTCACCAAATCTCCACTTTAGAGCCCAAAACTCCTCTAGAACAGGAAGAACAGCCTCTGGAATTTTTGAGAATTTTTCCTTGGGGTAATACGGCTCCTCGAGCCCCCACATACGCTAGAATACGCCCCAAAACCCTAGAAATACGCTTATATAATAGCATTGCGGGTTTTGGAGGCTTAACGGGTTCAAACCCCGCTTAAAACCGCATCCGATAAGCCGCTTCGAATCCTGGCCGTTAATTTCATGCAGGATTGGCTCACGAAGCGCCATGTGCGCTCCAAAATTCGTGCTCCGCCCGTACCCGCTAACGCATCCGAATCAAACTCGGAGTCGTTATGGGCCGTCGGATCCGCGATCGAACGACCCACAATAAACCACGTCGACGGCTTTAGAATCAGCCGCATCCGCTTCTCGTCTTGGATCCGAGCCGTCCGATAGAAGATGGGCGATCGTGATGAAGCCACGTAGCCAAGCCTGGGCAGCTCTTCGAATTCGAGCGGGGAAGATATTGACCGTTCGATGCGGATCGTACGGCGGAAAATCAACCGCGCCTCGCGAATTCGCGTTCGAAATTGCATCGCTAGCAGCCGTCGGATTTGGTGGTGATAAAATGATATGCTGCCACGTGGCCGAGGAGTTGCCGCCGCTTCGTTCGCTTGGATCGCCCGTTGTGGACCGTCGATCAACATCCGACGGTTGGGAATATTCCTCGTATCTGAAGATAATAACCGCTCGATCTAGCGGGAATTGATCGGATCGCGCCACGTGTCAAGCGATGATTGGGCAGCGGCCGTATAATCGTATTTTCGAGCGTATTTCTGTATTTAAATGGTATTCTGCATTCAAAAATACACAGTAATTAGCACAGATCTCAGAAAAATACAAATAAATAGTCGTTGGAATCGTGAGATCAAGACGGTGCTAGGAAAAATATAAAAAGGCAGAAATACTCAATAAAATTCGTGTTTTGTGCACAAATAGAGTAATTTCTCTAATAAATGATGATGAGAAAAATACGAATGCATTAGAGAACAATTAAGCATCATGTAGGCACAAAATAGGGCTAATTAGGGGGTTAAATACGCAATATTCACTCCGAATCACACCCCCCAACTAGCGATTTGTCAGTCCCTAGCAAAAAGAGCGATAAATACGGATGAGTAATAAAACAATAAGTTCTTTCAAATTGCTCATGGCATGGCTCAATAATACGCATTCCAACATGATCTTCACCATCAATATACACATCCATGAACAAAATCAATCACATGATATTTTCTCTAATTTAGTATGAATAAATAACATACAAGCATCGTTTTGCGCAAGCAAAAATATAACACGTCATTTTTCTCTAGTTTTCTTGCTTCCAAGGAATTGGCATATCAAAATAATCATTCAAGACATGGGTATTGAAGTTGCTTAGTATATTCACCATTTCTTTTCTTTTAATCGTTCCGCGTAACGCGCATCAAGCAACATTCGCAGAAAAATGTATAACTTGGATCGCTCCATCAAATGAGTGAGTTTCCTGTCAATGGCTCCCAAATCAGACGATAATAGGGCATTAGGCCAAAAAGTACCCCTCTGACTGTACTACTCGAGCCAACCAAGTTATTTATTAGTGATATACTTATTCATTCATTTTTCTTCATTTTTCTTTTCCCTTTTTTTCTTTTCCCTTTTTTTCTTTTTTTTCTTTTCATAAGCAACTCAATACCCATTTTTTTTGAACAAAGCATTAATAACCAAGGCCAAATTCCTCTTCAACTCGAAGACTTTTCAAAAAAAATCGTGTATACTCAAGCTTTTTCATCACATTAGCATGCATGAAATAAATTCAAACTATTTCGAGATATTAATCATGACAATCGAAAATTTTTCATGAATAGCATATTAACGGTAATTCATGAAGGAAAAAAAATTAATTCAAGCCATAAACAATTAGCTAGAACTCAGTTAATGCATAATCATATGCATTTGAGGTATACGAAGGAGTCTAAAATGGTGAGATTGGTGGTTATTTCTTTCCTTATGCCATGCTTTTGAAAAAAAATCCTAAGGTCTCATACACACCCCCCAACTAAAGATGGACATTGTCCTCAATGTCGAAAGGGGGTACGAGTTTATTCAAGCAAGCATCCTAGAAAGCATATAAAAATCTACACTACTGGAAAGAACACCCCGTGATCAAATGGCGGATCCCGAATCTTTGATGGTGGAGGAAGTTGTTCAATTTGTTCCTTGCGCTCCTCGGCGAGTATACTTTCTCCACATGCTAAATTGGACTCCAGCAACGTAACTCCCAGCATCTCTATAATTTGGTTACCTGTATCCTGCAAGAGATGAGTCACGTCAATCCAATTTATTTTAAAATTCTTCGCCATAAACACATTCCAAATATAGTCATCAAAATAGGTGAAGTAAAATAGAGCATGGTGATGGCAACTCCCTGAAAAATGTGCACTACGCTCGGTATGATGCTCAGTCAATGTGGAGAGGGACAAATGATTTTGGGAAAAAAACTGAGGGGGAAGATGGTTCGGGCTCCATAGAGATATTCTTTAAACCAATGTCCCTATTCGTCTCCTCCTCCTGTTCATCCAAAATTGCTCGTTCGTTCTCTCTTTTGCACACACTTCCTGCCATGTCAATGTGTTCCTTCGTGACTTCATCGTGGCATGGCTCGCTCGGTATACCTGCAATAGAAGATGAAGTCAAATTAGATTTTGGAAATTGAATTTCAAACGAATTATTTTCTTCTACGCAAGTGGAAATCAGCTTAAGATTTTCAATAGATTGCTGAATCTGCCGACTCCGAGTAAGGAAGTTTTCTTGGAATTGATGGGATGTGGCCTCCTGTGTCTGAATGAGCAATTGAACTTCCTCTTTCAAGTGGTGCAAAGGTACGTCTACACTTTGCTCCCCTTGATCAAGTCTTGAAGGCTCCGTTGAATCGCACTCTGAAGTCTCTTTCTTGATTTCTTCATTCTCTTGTAAAGACTCCATGTAGTTCCACGCCTCTGTCGGCGTCATGACTCCCAGGAACTCTTGCAGCTGTGGTCGTAGTCCACCTAGGAAGGACTCCATAAGCTCTTTCTTTGTAAACCCATGCAGCGGATAGCTCGATATTATGTCTGTGAATCTCCTCCAGGCCTGAAAGAAAGTTTCACAATCATTCTGATTAAAACCAACGATCTTGAGCTTCTCCATCCTATGTTTGTGTGCCTTATAATATTCTGCATCATACAAATTTTCGTGCAATAGAATTTCATGTATTCCATATACTCCATTTTTTAAAAGAGAAAATAAAAAAAATAAAAAAATCCTAGACTATAAGGTGGAAGGATCTCACCGAATGTTCCTCCAAACGAACTGAAATCGTAGATCACAAGTACTGTTGTCCCCGGCAACGGCGCCAAAAACTTGCCTCGTCTCAAATGATGTGAGAACTACTCCCAAGCGCAGGAGATCGTGCAAGTAATATCCTGGTGAGTCCGGGTATCGAATCCACGGGACAACTGACCTGCAAAACTATGAACGTCAATCTGAAAAGAGTAATAATACGATGTTAGCCAACCACCTATCAAGCACGAAGATATAGGATCAAGAGTATCAAATAGCAAAAGAAAACGATGTTTACGGTGACTTGGAGAGGGATACAAGTATGAGGATCATGTGTTGGGTTTGATTTCGTTAGGGTGTGTGCAATCAATGAATATCAATACCTTTTCTATAACTCAACGTTTCGTCCGGTCAGGGCACGAGAACGTCAGAAAGTATGGCGATCAAGCGTATGAAAACGTGCCAAAGAATTAATCAAGTGCAAATAGGGCGAAAAGATATAGGCATCAATAATTACGACACCCTAACTACATCTACACCAACACATATGAAGTGGATGTGCTACGGTTGTGATTTCATTAGGAGTTAATAATCGCTGAAATATCATGTCTTTTATATAACTCAACGTCTCGTCCGGTCAGGGCACGAGAACGTCGGAAGATGAAACGATGAAAACTAGTCAAATTGGCCATATACGTATCACTAACAACATTGATTTCATTAAACGATAAACTCAAGGATAAGTTCAGATTAGTGAACATAAATAGGCTAGCCTTTTCAGGTCCTAGCCATACGGGATGTAAATAATATCGACAATAAGCAAATACCCAACAAATACGTTGTAGAAATCAATGTTACGAGCAATTTTGACATTATAATAGGGCTAAAGACATGAAATTCATCAATTAAATACTCCTAATTACTTCACAACCATAGCACAAAGATCTTAGCCACGCATGGTGCAAAAACAATCAAGTTTCATGGCCAAATACATCGTTATACTAGCCAAATACAATGAAATACACCAAATACGGGGTATAAGTTCAAGAAATTGTCACCAAATCTCCACTTTAGATCTCAAAACTCCTCTAGAACAGGAAGAACAGCCTCTGGAATTTTTGAGAATTTTTCCTTGGGGGAATACGGCTCCTCAAGCCCCCACATACGCCAGAATACGTCCCAAAACCCTAGAAATACGCTTATATAATAGCATTGCGGGTTTTGGAGGCTTAACGGGTTCAAACCCCGCTTAAAACCGCATCCGATAAGCCGCTTCGAATCCTGGCCGTTAATTTCATGCGGGATCGGCTCACGGAGCGCCACGTGCGCTCCAAAATTCGTGCTCCGCCCGTACCCGCTAACGCATCCGAATCAAACTCGGAGTCGTTATGGGCCGTCGGATCCGCGATCGAACGACCCACAATAAACCACGTCGACGGCTTTAGAATCAGCCGCATCCGCTTCTCGTCTTGGATCCGAGCCGTCCGATATAAGATGGGCGATCGTGATGAAGCCACGTAGCCAAGCCTGGGCAGCTCTTCGAATTCGAGCGGGGAAGATATTGACCGTTCGATGCGGATCGTACGGCGGAAAATCAACCGCGCATCGCGAATTCGCGTTTGAAATTGCATCACTAGCAGCCGTCGGATTTGGCGGTGATAAACTGAGATGCTGCCACGTGGCCGAGGAGTTGCCGCCGCTTCGTTCGCTTGGATCGCCCGTTGTGGACCGTCGATCAACATCCGACGGTTGGGAATATTCCTCGTATCTGAAGATAATAACCGCTCGATCTAGCGGGAATTGACCGGATCGCGCCACGTGTCAAGCGATGATTGGGCAGCGGCCGTATAATCGTATTTTCGAGCGTATTTCTGTATTTAAATGGTATTCTGCATTCAAAAATACACAGTAATTAGCACAGATCTCAGAAAAATACAAATAAATAGTCGTTGGAATCGTGAGATCAAGACGGTGCTAGGAAAAATATAAAAAGGCAGAAATACTCAATAAAATTCGTGTTTTGTGCACAAATAGAGTAATTTCTCTAATAAATGATGATGAGAAAAATACGAATGCATTAGAGAACAATTAAGCATCATGTAGGCACAAAATAGGGCTAATTAGGGGGTGAAATACGCAATATTCACTCCGAATCAGTTGCCACCTTCCTTTTGTTTCCTTGCACAATTCTTGTAGACTTGCTGACATGTGCCCCTTCTCTTTGGGTGTCGCATGTTAGTTGCTGAGCCAGATAGTGCAGTTGAGGACAACGAGTTCGTGGAGTTCGTGCCCGACCCTGTTGCTGACGTCGAGTACGAGGACACTGGTGACCAGTCCTAGTGCTCCTTCGTTCTTCTTTTGTTGGTTGTGTTGTTGTCGGTGAGTAGCACCGTTGTTGTTAGTTTCCTTTGTTGGCCATGCTAGGCCTTTTCTTTTGGACTCTTTTGTTTGCCTGGTGGCATTTCTGGTTGTTGAACTTATATCTGGACTCTGAGTTGAATAATTTTTAATTATTTGTCTTTTTCTCTATTATTGTTATTGTTGTTTCAAGTCACATTACAGGGACCTGCTACTTCGTAATATTTGACGCTTATCGGACTTGCGGCTTTGTAGCTTCAAGTCTGAGCGGACCTTCTCACGCTTCGCCTCCACGTTTTTGGACAGCGGGGCGTGACATGTTTCTTTGGTGGCCCATGCAGGTCCTCCGCTGTAACTGTGACCTAAACGGAACAACGATAAGAATGGTAGAATGTCCGATAAATAATTTCAACACCGAGTCATAGGGCTGAGAGTCTGATTTATTTCGTTTTCCTATGTCAATAGATGGCTGGGAGACAGAATACCCGTACTGGTGGTGTGTGCCCCCTCGTGTCGAGGAGCCGGATCGGGAGCCCACCAACGGGGAGATCATGCGGATGATGCATCAGATGATGCAGGTGCAGCAGGGGATGCTGCAGAATGTCCGGAATGTTCCACCTGCTCGAGCAGCGTAGCCTGTTCAGAATGTCCCTCGCTTAGAGCCCGGAGCGAAGCAGTTTCGGGAGCTGGGTCCTGCCTACTTTGATGGGACCGAAGGACCTCTGGCTGCGGATGAATGGACCAGGAACATGGAGGACAACTTGAAGATGTCGAAGGTCGACCCGGCTGGATGGGTTGACTTGGCGAAGAGGCAGCTAAAGGATAATGATCGGAACTGGTGGGATGCCGAGGAGGAGTTGCTGGAGGAGCCGATATCTTGGGCTACTTTCAAGTCCAGATTTGATGAGGAATATTTTCCGAAGGCTGCCAGGAGGGAGATGGCGCAGCGCTTCATTGACCTGAAGCAGGGGAGCTTGACGGTGGATCAGTACCACCAGGAGTTCACTAGGCTGAGTCGTTTCGCACCGAAGATGGTGCAGGATGCTGATGAGAGAGCCCAGAGGTTTCTACATGGGCTTTATTTGGATCTTCAGAGCTATGTGACTTCTTCTGATGTGGAGTCATATCAGAAGGTTTTGATTGCGGCGAAGAGGCGGGAGCGGATCGTGAACCAGAAGAGAGGATGTGCTTCTGGAGCTGGAAAGAGGCATGTGGAGCAGGCCAGAGCTGTGATGAGACCTGGGCTCGGGCCCACTCAGCCGGTACAGTTCAAGAGGCCCGGAGGACCTCCTACTCTGAAGACTTGCCATTTCTGTGGCAAGACGGGGCATGTCAAGGATCAGTGCCAGAAGATGTTGGGGCAGTGCTTGATTTGTGGTGATCCTGTGCATACCATGAAGTACTGCCCGAGGTCCAAGCAGCCATGGAAGGGACCTGTTGTAGCTTAGCCGTTGCAGTAGAAGGCACCTGTTCCTGTTGGACGTGGAGTGCCTCTCGTTCTGCAGAGGCAGGCTTTTTCAGCAGGCTGTTCAGCCGAGGCGACAGGCGTTTTCTGATGACTGCTGTTGAGACCGAGGCGGTGGATGAGGTTATTGCAGGTAACCCTCAATCTAGATGTTTCTTTCCTTAGTTAGTTTTAGTTATTAGATTATGTTTGGTTGCTTGCATATGTTTGTCTGCTTGAATAGAATTTGATTGTTAGGTTGCTTGTTAGGTGTGATTTTGGTGTGCACATTTCCTTCACGAGCCCTCTTCGACTCAGGTGCATCGATGTGCATTATTTCACGAAGCTTCGTGGAGAAGCATTCCTTGTCACTTCCCCTCTTTCCAGGAGTTGGGATATCATTACAGGGAATGGCGTGGTCACGGTGCATCGTGGTTGCAACTCTTGCCCTTTGGTGGTTTGTGGACATGAGCTCTACGCAGATTTTATTGTCCATGACATCATCAACTATGATGCCGTCCTAGGGATGGACTGGCTCGGGAGTTTCTATGCCACGATCGATTGTCGGAGGAAGAAGGTGGTGTTCGAGATCCCTGGACATCCGGTGTTTGAGTTCAGCCGTGGCAGCAGTTCGCTTGGTCCTGTCAGATTTCGAGCCAGACCAGTGGAGTTTGTGGCTATGCAGATGAAGCAGTGTTGGCCTACGGTAGTGCGTGACTTCGACGACGTCTTCCCCGAGGAGATGTCTGGATTGCCACCTGATCGAGCTCTCGAGTTTTCGATCGATCTCATTCCGGGAGCGCAGCCTATTTCGAAAGCGCCGTATCGCATGGCACCAGCAGAATTGGAGGAATTGCGGAAGCAGCTGGATGAACTTCTTCAGAAGGGTTACATCCATCCCAGCGTGTCTCCGTGGGGAGCACCGGTCTTGCTGTTGAAGAAGAAGGACGGTTCACGTCACATGTGTGTGGACTACCGGGAGTTGAATGCGGTGACCGTCAAGAATCTATATATGTTGTCTCACATCGATGATATCTTCGATCGGCTGGGAGGATCGAGGGTATTCTCTAAGCTGGATCTGAGGAGTGGTTATCACCAGCTGAAGGTGAGGAAGGAAGATGTTCCGAAGACAGCATTCAGGACGAAATATGGACACTACGAGTTCGTGGTTATGCCTTTCGGTGTAACCAATGCTCCCGCAGTTTTCATGAATTTGATGAACCTGATTTTCTATGACTTTTTGGATAAATTTGTCGTTATCTTCATTGACGACATTCTGATCTACTCGAAGTCAGAGGAGGAGCATGCGTCGCACTTGAGGACTGTATTAGAGATCTTGAGGAAGCATAGGTTGTATACTAAGTATTCCAAGTGCGATTTTTTGCTAGATAGGGTTGCTTTTCTCGGGCATGTGGTGACTGTAGATGGTATTTCGGTGGACCCCGAGAAGATTAAGGCTATCAGGGAGTGGCCTGTCCCACACTCAGCGTCCGAGATCCGGAGTTTCCTTGGACTTGCAGGTTATTACCGGCGATTCATCAAGGATTTCTCTCGTATTACCGAGCCGATGACCAGATTGACGCGGAAGGATGTATCTTTTGTTTGGTCTGATGACTGCGAGGGAGCGTTTGGTGTTCTGAAGGAGAAGTTGACGTCTGCCCCTGTTCTTACTGTGCCCGACCGGAGTGGAGGATTCGAGATCTTTTGCGATGCTTCTGGCAAGGGTCTCGGTTGCGTATTGCATCAGCATGGGCATGTGGTTGCGTATGCTTCTCGTCAGCTTAAGGCTCATGAGAAGAACTACCCGACGCACGATTTGGAGTTGGCCGCTGTCGTGTTTGCGCTGAAGATTTGGAGGTACTTCCTACTGAGTGAGAAGGTGAAGATCTTCACCGATCACAAGAGCTTGAAGTATATCTTTACTCAGAAGGAGCTCAACATGCGACAGCGTCGGTGGTTGGAGCTCATGGCGGATTACGAGATCGATTTGCAGTATCACCCTGGCAAGGTGAATGTGGTTCCGGATGTGTTGAGTAGGCTTTCAGTGGTGAGGTTATTGACTTCGCAGCGGAGATTGCAGCAGGATTTTTGCGAGTCCGGTATTGAGATTGTTCTGCCTGGAGAGGTCTCTTCATTGATGTGTATGCAGATACAGTCGACGATCATGGATAGGATCAAGGCTTGACAGGCTGGAGACCCGAAGTTGGTGAGGATTCGAGAGTTGGTGGAAGCCGGTCTGCGGATTGACTTCTTGATTCATGAGGATGGCTCGTTGAGATTTGGAGCCAGGTTGTGTGTGCCAGCGGGAGACATCAGAGAAGAGCTGTTGGCGGAGGCACACAGTTCGCCGTATTCTGTGCATCCTGGTGGGACCAAGATGTACAAGGATCTTCGCCTGAACTTTTGGTGGCATGGTATGAAGAGGAGTGTGGCTCGGAGTGTAGTCAAGTGCTTGGTTTGCCAGCAGGTAAAGGTGGAGCATCAGTGTACGGCAGGGTTGCTACAACCGCTTCTGATTCCGGAGTGGAAGTGGTAACACATCACTATGGACTTCGTGACTGGACTACCTCAGAGTCCGAAGCAGAATGACGCGATTTGGGTGATCGTAGACCGATTGACCAAATCCGCACACTTTATTCCTTTTCGAGTAGGACAGTCCACTGAGGTACTAGCAAGGAGATATATGTAGGTAAGTCTTTTACTCTCCGTTTTAATTTCCTTTTTCCTAGTTTAGATAGTGATGTAACGTGAATCGTACAGGAGATCGGACTACTTCACGGAGTCCCCGTGAGTATCGTGTCAGACAGAGACACGAGATTCACATCTCAGTTCTGGCAGAGTCTGCAGAAGAGTTTAGGTACGAGTCTGAGTTTCAGCACGGTGTACCATCCGCAGACGGATGGCCAATCCGAGAGGACGATCCAGATCTTGGAGGACATGCTGAGGGCGTGTATGTTGGACTTCAAGGGTTCTTGGGAGGATCATCTCCACCTCGTGGAGTTTGCCTACAATAATAGCTACCAGGCGAGTATTGGCATGGCACCTTTTACCGCGCTATATGGGAAGAAATGTCGATCGCCACTGAGCTGGGATGACATTGGAGATCGGGAGCTGTTAGGACCTGAGATGATCGTGGAGGCTGTTGATGTTGTGAGGAACATACGGGGGAGGCTTAGGATTGCTCAGGACCGTTTCAAGTATTGGGCTGATGCTAAACGGCGTCCTTTGGAGTTTCAACTAGGTGACCATGTGTTTATGAAGATTTCTCCGAATCGAGGAGTGATTCGCTTTGGGAAACGAGGGAAGCTGAGCCCGAGATACATTGGACCATTTGACATTCTGGAGAGAGTTGGCGAGGTAGCATATCGCTTAGCCTTGCCGCCATCTTTAGAAGGAGTTCACGATGTTTTCCATGTGTTGCAGCTTCGTCGGTACATCAGCGATCCATCTCACGCTGTAGATTTCTCGGAGATCACTGTTCGCCCTGATCTGACATATGACGAGCTGCCAGTGCAGATTTTGGACATGCGTCAGAAGTCACTTCGGAACAAGACCGTCGATCTTGTTAGGGTGATGGGGCGACATGGCTCGCCAGGAGAGTCTACTTGGGAGAGATAAGACGAGATGCGTGAGCGCTACCCACTTTTGTTCCCTGACACGTGAGTGGTTAGGAAATTCCGAGGGCGGAATTTTTCTTATGGTGGGGAGGAGGTAACGACCGGTTTTTGTAGTGACTATTTTATATGAATAATATTGGATGATTCCTTCTTTGTGTGTTTTTCCGTTAGAAATCTTTACGTTTAACTTCATAGCATCTTAATCTTAGAATTAGAGTGATCCTAGAGGCCATAGGATTCTTCCCGAAACTTCGTGCTTCGTTTCGGCACTTTCGGTGCACCTTAGTCGGTTCATGAAGGAGAGCCAATCGACTAGATTGCAACCTAGTCGGTCGGTAACCCTTCTCTGACCGGCTAGTTCTTGTCAGTAAATTTCAGCTTAGTTACTGTTTATGTTTAGTCGGTCTAAGCTCATTCTTCGACCGACTAGTTCCTAAACTAATCGGTTAGGACTTGTACTCGGACCGACTAATTCTGAGTCCTACTATACTGTCTAAGTTACTGTTTATGATTAGTCGGTCTAAGAACAATTACCGACCGACTAGTTCCTAAACTAGTCGGTTAATATTCCTTCTTTGACCGACTAATTCTCAGTGCTTAATATCGATCTAATTTCATTCTTAGTCGGTCTATGAACGATCAATGACCGACTAGATCCTAGACTAGTCGGTCGACGGGCCTTCACAGACCGACTAAATCTGTCTACCTGTACCAACCTTGTTCACGGTTTGGCTTTTAGTCGGTGTCAGTTGGACGACCGACCGACTAGATCCCAAACTAGTCGGTCGACCACCCTTCTCTGACCGACTAAACTGCCCAGTAAACCTAGGTTAAGTCGCAGCCGTCGTTTCATTTTCTATTTAATCCCTTCGATTCTTTCATTCTTCCTTCATTCTTTCTGAGCCAATTTCTTCCCCAAATCATCCCCAACATTCCTCAAGCCATTTCCTTCCTCCTCGTAGCTTCCCTCTCGCCATTTCTTGCGCCGGCCACCTTCTCTAGGCCGCCGGGATCTCGATTTCACCCGTAGCTTCCCAGGATCATTCTTCCGTCGCCGAAGCCAGATCTGTTTTGGCATCTTTCGCTCGCTACTCTTACGGTTAGTGGATCTATCCCTTAATCTCTTTTAACCCACACCGTAATTAGAAAACCTAATTAAAAACGATTCATTAGACGATATAGGATTCTATTATGAAATCTGATTTGGTGATCGTTCTAATGTTGTTTTGCCGAAACAGCGAACCCAAATTATCGTAGGACACCGATCTCGTGACTCACGTCAAACAACAACTTCGGTACCAGGCAAGTGAAACTTGCCAACCTTACTTTAGGCCATGCTTCTTAGGCCAATACTTGTTTTAGCGTGAAAGAGACTAGACCGTGAAATGATAGCGGTCTAGGCGCAATTTCAATTCTAGCTTGACAATGAAGCTAGAATTTCCCTTGTCATGCCATGTCATACAATTGCCTGTCATGTTTACTTTTCTTTAATGGTACGCAATTTCATTTCAATTAATTGTCATGTGCATCCATTATACTTATCATGTCGCATGTTGCATCGTAGCACACGCTACAAATCCTTGTACAAATCCTTGTTTCCGTGTTACCGGCTAGGCACCCGTTATGCGGGCATAACCCTACGCCATATGTGTTAAAAACACTTCCTGGCTCGTGATCCAGAAGCGAGCATTACGTGTTCGGGGGTAGTGCCCTGGCTCGACACACGTGGAGAGGTAGGGATAAACGGTCACTTGAGCGTAAGAGTTGGCCCGTACAGCCACTCTAGCCAAAGGGCGGAATCTCTGTGCACGACGTGCTTATAATTCTTGTACTTGTCATGTAATTATTTACTTGCCATGTTTTAATCATGCCATAACATAAACTGTTGTTGTTCTATTTGCATAATATGTCATGTCATACTTTACTCTAGAACTGTTAGGTTGTTGCCACCTTCCTTTTGTTTCCTTGCACAAGTCTTGTAGACTTGCTGACATGTGCCCCTTCTCTTTGGGTGTCGCATGTTAGTTGCTGAGCCAGAGAGTGCAGTTGAGGATGACGAGTTCGTAGAGTTCGTGCCCGACCCCGTTGCTGACGTCGAGTACGAGGACACCGGTGACCAGTCCTAGTGCTCATTCGTTCTTCTTTTGTTGGTTGTGTTGTTGTCGGTGAGTAGCACCGTTGTTGTTAGTTTCCTTTGTTGGCCATGCTAGGCCTTTTCTTTTGGACTCTTTTGTTTGCTTGGTGGCATTTCTGGTTGTTGAACTTATATCTGGACTCTGAGTTGAATAATTTTTAATTATTTATCTTTTTCTCTATTATTGTTATTGTTGTTTCGAGTCACATTACAGGGACCTGCTACTTCGTAATATTTGACGCTTATCGGACTTGCGGCTTTGTAGCTTCAAGTCTGAGCGGACCTTTTCACGCTTCGCCTCCACGTTTTTGGGAAGCGGGGCATGCCACAACCCAATTTTCTGGATTTTGAATCTTCTTTTTTCTGTTTCTTACTCTTCTTTTATACGTTTTAGAAATAAAATTCTGAAAACCATACAAGAATTGATGAATTACTCCCTTGTGCAGGTCAAATATGAGAGTAGACCACTATGAGAAAAAAGGAGTGCAGCAGGATACAGTCCAGGAAGTCAGGCAGAAAAAGCACAGGCGACTCGACCAAGCAGCCTTGCTGCTCGGTCGAGTGGCACAGACACGAAAAACTGAGTGAGATAGCACAATGTCAGCTCAGCCCGAGTAACATTTGCTTGGCCCGAGTACAAAAATGGACTCGGCCTGAGCATCTCTATACTTGGTCGAGATTTACAGGGTGCTAGAGTTGGGGAGAAAACGTCACTCTGTCAACTCGGACGGAGTATTTTCAACCCGACCCGAGTAACATGCGACTCGACCGAGCAGCTTCCTGCTCGATCGAGTTTTACAGGCTCTAGAATTTGAGAAGAAAACGTCACTCTGCCAACCCGGACGATATTTATTGGCTCGGCCCGAGTAAGATGCGACTCGATCGAGCAGCTTCCTGCTCGACCGAGCTGGCTGAAGGCGTGTTCCACTCTTTCCCACAGCGTGCTCGACCGAGCATCCCGAGAACTCGGTCCGAGTCACTCCCTTCTCCAACCTGCTCGACCGAGCAACTTTGTTGCTCGGTCCGAGTCTCGCCTTACTGCTGTTCGGGTCGCTGTCGACCGACCCTTTTTTTGCTCTTTTTTAAACGCCAAATCCTGTTCGATTTACCTCTCCCCATTCGGCTAAACCCTCTCTCCCTCCTCGCAGCCGTCACCATCTCTCTTGGAGCCGTTTCTTTTCCCCACGAGGCCGCCTCTCATCGTTTACCATTCAACCGAGCACTGTTCAAGAATTGAATATGATGTCTCCCTTGTTTAAAAATACTGACATTCTCCTTGTTCCTCTTTCAGGTTTTAATCGCCAACGTCAAGGGATACTTCTTTGAAAAGCTTGGGTGATAATCTGGATCGGCGACAACCACGACATCGAAACGAAACGCCATCTTTTTCAAGTCGGTAAACTCGTCCACTATCTACTTTACATAGCACATCTTTATTATCCTCAACCTACACAATGCCTCTACGCCGTGCTAGACCCGCCAACACCGGCACATCCAACCCTAGGCTTACCCGATGCACACATCGCACATGCTCTCCCACCCGAGCCACCACCACCGCTGACTCGTCCACCACCACCCCTACGCCCCCTTCCGCCCCACGCCCCTCCGAGCCCCTTTACAAAGGCGACGCAGAATACGAGGTTACATTCCGTGACGATGATCAAGAAGACCGCTTTGGCTCCATGATCCTACTAGCAGGATATTATGGTAATGCGATTACTCAAGAGTCGGTTGAGCGTGATCTGCCTTTCCTTAAGAGCCTCATGCGCCACATTCGTACCGACCCGCCGCACGAGTTCCGACCTGACCTTCCACCCACCACCTCGGGTCCACAGCAGAGGGACCCATCACCACCCCCAGAGGGTGGTGCCTCTGTCTGATGTAGTTTGTCCCATCTTTTGCCTCCCCCATATATTTAGTGCACATCTGTCTTTCGGGGCCCTACTTTCACATAGCTTGGGGGAGGATTCACCCACTCATGCATCATCTATCATATTGCATTGCATTGTATCATATTTTTATTTTTATTTTTATTTTATTACATAGCTTTTTACTTTATTTTCCCTCCCACACCACCCATTTAGCATCATCTCCCGCTGACGAGCGTTTTCTTAGCAGTGAGGACACTGCTAGGTTTAGCTTGGGGATGAGCGCTCCCGCTTTATTTTTATTTTTATTTTCATATTTTTCCTCCCTTAGTTTCAGTTTTTATTTTACTTTTTCACCCTTTTCCCGCCTCGTTTTACTTTTTCTCATTTTGCATCATATTTTCTTTTTTCTCCATGCATGCATCTCTTTTTATTTATTTTCCCTTTTTTCTCTGTTTATTTTTATTTTTGCTAAGGATGGTCCACATGATGATATCTCTCTAGGCTTTATTAGTTTTTGCGATGCTCATCTCTTTGGCATGCTATTAGAGTTAATTTCAGTTTTATTATCTATATGCATGCTCTTCTATTGATGATCTCTCTGATGTAATACCTGAAATGAATTGAAAATCAATTGCATGAACTAGTATTTAGTATGATTTATGTTGGGAAACGCACTCAGGTTCACGCATCACTAGAACACTTGGAGCACCTGTTTTTCTTATCTTATCACTTTTGCTTGCATGCCTACTGATATTGTGATTATAACCGCATGCCATTTTCAGTATTCATTTAGAGAAGTGAAAATATTCATAATTTATATGAGTTTAGTTAGGGTTTTATTTTATCAAACTGATGTGCACCATCTTATGAGTGAACCGAGAGTCGCATTATCTTCCTTCTCCACATATTTATTTTATCTCTACATATCAGTTGGTTACACCCACATAGCTATTTTACCGCATCCCACTTCCCAATCATAAAAAGAAAAAGAATAGCTTCCAAATGAAAATGAAAAAAAAGAAAATATATATATATGTGTGTATATATTCATATCTGGAAAAAAAAGAAAGAAAATGAACAAATACGGTTTTATTTCATTTCATTAGAAGCTATCAACTATTCTGGGAAGAAAAATTAAATTCCATATCATTTTCATTGATGCGACGCCTCAAGCTAAGCTTGGAGGGGTAAACCAACTGATCATACGAGTGAGCTTGACATTAGAGTGGAGGCGGTGCAATTTGGGGAGATTTTATAAAACCCAAACTTTACGAATTACTTTAGTTTTGGAGATTTTTCATGTATCTAATTGAATATCTGAATGGCATGATCTTTCCTATTCTTTATTGCATGTTGTGTGAATCTTTTGTGCTCCTTGTGTATCTGTGATTGAAAAGGGCGTTGCCAACTCTTCTATACTAGACTCTAGGGATTGCCTGAGATTGATATGATTTGACGGTGTTATTTCAGTAGATCCCTGTTCTTTGCCTTTATTGCATATCATATGATATATAAAGCTAGAAATTTCAAATAGCATGTATGTTTAGCACTCAGAGTATCGTGATAGACTTTTTAGGCATGAGATCTGACCGATCATCCTTAGCACTTTTCTCTTACTTTTCTTTTTGTTTTTCATTACTTTCTATTTTCATTTTCTTATTTTCATTTTGTTTTCCTCCCGGCGTACCGATTGTTCGTCTTCCTCTAGGACGAGTAAGAGGTAAGCTTGGGAGATTTTGATGTGTCCATATTTTATATCTTTTTCATATCATTATCTCATCGCATTACATATCATTTTCGCTCCCAAATCCCACTTTTTACTACGATTCTGCATTTCTGACGATATTTTCGAGTTTCGTAGTGTTTTGTGAATTTTCAGGAATTTTGGAGCGACTTGGACCCTTATCCGTGTATGGACACATCCGACGTGCCCATGAGCTCGTTGGCGGGGCTCTGGAGGAGTTCGTCGCATTCCCGGAGCCATTGAAGGAGAGAAGAAGGGGAGAGCAGAGAGAGAAGTCCAGGCTTAGACCTAGCATTTCCCAGAAAATGCTCTGTCCGAGCAGCTCGTCTGCTCAGACCGAGCCATATCAATTGCAGCTGAGGTCGGATACAGGCTGACGCAAACCGAGCAGCTCATCTGCTCGGTCAGGCAGCCCCAGATTTCACAGCCTGAGCAGCACCCGAGCAGCTGACCGAGTAGGTCCTACTTGGTCCGGATTGAATTCTCCAAGCAGCCGAGCAGCAAGCTACACGGGCTGGACTACTGTCTGAGCAGTAGCTGCTCGGACCGAGTAGCCTACTCAGTCGGCGACACCAAGAGAATTTTTGGAAAGATTTGAATGAGCGCGCATCGGGCGATTTTGGCAGCGACTGAAGCTCGCGTTTGTAGAACAGCGCATGGAGATTTTCACTTAGACGGGGAGTTAGGGATGTTTTTGAGCGAAGCTCTTTGATAGGAACTTTTGGATTATTTATCTTGTAAGCAATTTCTGGATCATTTTACGGAAGATTATTGCTTTTTTTTATTGTCCGGATCTATTATTCGTTCATCCTCGCTGTAAGTTCTTTTAGCCCTAATCTCTCAATTGCTAAGATGTTTTGTTCTGTGAAATTGATGGTTTTGTCTGCCGTTATTATCATGAGTGAGTATATCTAATCTATGGTTGATGGGTTAGCCCTAGGATTTTAGGGGGGAAATGTAGATCTGGATCCCCACATTGAATTAGGGATTTAGGGTTGTATTTTGGTATATCCCACCGAATCCGTAGATAACCCGTACTGAGATCATGCCCACGGTTTGTGGAATTGATTTTTTTAAGGGGTATCTAGAGATTCGGATAGGGAAATCGGTGGATCAAATCAAGGCACATGACCATGCCTGGCTCGCGCCTTGAGGGGGTCCATCGACGAACTATACCGCTACGTTGACGGCTACCGCCATTGCATCAACGAGAGCCACCGAAATTCCCCGCAATTCTAACCCACGAGAGTGGTACGAATTGGGGGATTAATTCCCTAGCCCTAATGCAATGTGAGGATCCTATCCAACATCAACCCTCAATGATCCTAGTGGCGATCCCTAAAGCCCTAGTCCTTTTTATTGATATTACAACCACAACAACCAACCCAGAACTGTACCCCCGACAGCTACCTTACTTCCATACTTAGAAATAGACTGAGAATCTTTTAGACAAAATCACCATCCCTGTGGGATTCGACTATCTTTTATACTATAACTCGACACCGTCCGCTTGCGGATTGAGCCCGGAATCGTAGCCTAGGGGGCATACTACGCCTGGCGATCGTGACACCGCCAGGTGGAACCTAGGTGTAGCCTACGGGTGCGTCAGTGATATGGGGACAAATATTAGCACATCCAAACATTCTCAAATGAGATATGTTTGGTAGTGGACCATATGCAAGCGGCATCAGTTATAAGATATGGCCACGAGAGGACCGTATCGTGATAAGAGATGCGGAATGCAGTATGACGTATCCCTAAACATCCACAGGCAACTGGGTTTTAACAATGGACGTGAAATCCATTGGAGTCTCTTTATCAGAGACTCTGATAACCCATTCTGAGTATGATCATGCTGCATGATGTTCAATTTCAATGCCAATTACCTGGCAGTAGTCTTGAAAGACATGTGTAGTGAATTCACCCACATTATCATCTTTTGAGAAAGCCAGATTGAGAGTGGACAAAAAGGCACACATAGGACCATCTGGTAGATGTATCTATCAGTACAATGAAGTACCGAAATAGGCCATTTGCGGGGTGAATAGGCCCGCAAAGGTCACCATGTTTTCTCTCAATGAAGCCAGGAGACTCTAATCCCACTTTCAGGAGGGAAGGTCTCTCTATAAGTTTTCCCTTTTGACAAAGGGGGACAAGAAAACTCAACCTTTTGAAGAATCTTCAGGTTCTCTAAGGGATTCATTTGATGATGCGTCCATCATCGCTGATCCAAGATGACCAAGTCTATTATGCCAGAGTTGAAAACTCTGGCAATGAAAGGCACTTCTGGTGCACATTCAAGTTGGCTTTATATAGGATGAATATCTATAATGATAGGGACCCGACGGAGGTCCAATGAATCGTGCACAGATGGTCTTCTGGCCATCCGTTTGACGAGTTATATAAAGATATTCACTATTATTATCCATAATTTCCAAGGTATTGTACTTTAAAATAATCAAGATAATTATTCCTAATTATTGTACAAACTCAACCAACAATGCGGAATGAAAATATGAAAACAAAGAAAAACAATTACAAACAAACGATGTAACGGGTTCGGATCCACCCAAGTCTCTCCGACTTGTTCCCGGTGATCCTACGTCCCAAACACCCGGATCCCCTCCGGCTACTTGAGTTAGAATCCTTTAACCCAAGTTTGCACTATGAAATTCTTGTAGAAAACCTCTACAAGATCAAATCATACACAAATGAAAACGTGACTCCCACAACCCAGGATCACGATCTTCTCTCACAACCGAGAGATAAACTTAATAGCAAAGTAAATGAAACAATAAAACACTTACCAACAAAATCCTATGCCTTAAGTAAACTTACTGATTTTAGGGCAATGAAGATTTTGAAGGATAGAATGTCACCAAACCCTAGCTCCACCAAGATGAACAGCGATCGAAGACTAGGATGGAGTTGGTGACTTTGAATCAAGCTCTTGGCTTGATTGGCTGACAATGAAGAGAATCTCTCTTGAGGAAATAGGGCTCAAGGAGTTGGGGAGAGATTCTTTGTAAGAAGAGAGAGCTTGGAAATGAGAATTGAATGCTTTCTCTTTGATTCTCTAAAACTCAATAATGGCAGCCTTGAATGCTAGGTTAGAAGCACTTCAAGATTATATAGGAGTGGGAGAAGAGAGAAGCAAAATTGTGGCATTAAATGCCCAACGGATCTATTTCTGAAGCAGTCTAATCAGTCTAAGAAGGATCACTGACCGATTAGTTTTGCAACTAGTCGGTCGGTGATTCTTCTTGGACCGACTAAAAGGTTGACAACCAAGAAGAAGAATTCAGGAGAAGAACTAGTCGATCTAAGAAGACTTGCCAACCGACTAGTTTGTAGTCGGTCGGTGAGTGTTCTTTGACCGACTAAGTAGATGAAATTCAATAGGCTGAACACAAGGAGAACTAGTCGGTCTAAGAAAAAATTCCAATCGACTAGTTTCACAACTAGTCGGTTGATGGATGTTCTTGGACCGACTAACTAGTCAACAGTAGCTAGACTGAAGAAATGAAAGTATAACTAGTCGGTCTAAGAAGGATTCCCAACCGACTAGTTTGACAACTAGTCGGTCGGTGAACCTTCTTGGACCGACTAATTGGTCAACAGTGCCTAGGCTGAATTGAGCAAGGAAATCTAGTCGGTTCAAGAAGAATTCTTAACCGACTAGATGACAATCTAGTCGGTTGGTTCTTCTACTTGAACCAAATAAGATGCACTAGAAGCCACGAAATGAAGCGTAAAGCTTCGGGAAAGTTTCTATGGGCTTCTACGATAATCCTAGCGCTAAGATATGAGCGTTATGAAGATTATAATGTAAGTCCTACTCAAGGCTTAACATTCTACGAAAAGAAGCTAGACGACTATAAAATAAACTAGACGAACCGTCTTCAAAGCTTCAATCTGAATCTCTTGACTTCAATAATGCTCCTTGAGCTTCAACGAAGCTTCAGGCACACGATCACGTGCTTTGAGAAGTCTTGAGACGTCGCTTTTGATGTACGTAGAATTTTGGCGACGATCTCCATAACTGCGCTGACAAAGAGTTAGTTCACAATATTTATGTTTGTTCATCATCAAAACCAAATCCGGGGAATCAATACTCAACATTCTCCCCCTTTTTGGTGATGACAAACCAACATAAATAATAATCAATAATAATGAGTCAAATGAAATTTACTTACTCCCCCTGCATTGATGACACGTTAATTCCGTATTAAATAATAATCATACGCATCAAGCAGACGAGAAAAGTATAAAATATGAACCCAATTATTGAAATTTAGGATCTAAATCCATTTTTATATCTTAACTCCCCCTGAATCTAACATATCAAATTAGATTCACGGTAAATTGCTTTAAATTATCATTTAGCACATCGTCATTATTAATTCTCTCCCCATTTGGCATTAACAAAAAGAGCGGGAGGATATCAACGACAACAACAATGGCTAAAAATAAAAGCACGAGAGTCGAAGAATACGACCACGGTCCAAATGACACCAATGTAAAATAACGAAGAAAATCAAAGCGTGCCAATGAGACCATAGTCGAAAATCGAAAAATGAAATCATCAAAACTCAAATCAATTTCACGTATTGAGTTATGGAACATACTCTCCAACATCAAATTCTTAGTGAAGTTAGTGCATGGAAAACAATTCTATGTTTTCATAGAAACATTCTATTTAATCAATATAATCGTCGAGCGACTGCCTCTCTCCAAACAATGTGAGCTTTACTCCCAAGCGCAGGAGATCGTGCAAGTAGTATCTGGAGAGTCCAGAGTCGAATCCTCGGGACAAGTCGACCTGAGATAACACGAATTCAACTAATCAAATAAAATATACGGTTAAGAAAACGACCACCTTTGTGAAGGTGAAAAATAGTGTACGGATTTGTAGCAAAGAAAGTGGTTCCTACAAGTATTACGGTATCATGAAAGTTGGTATTCGATGAGACAAGTATGCTACGGTTGTGAGTTCATTAGGAGTTTATAGTCGCTGAAATTTCACGTCTTTCAATGTCACTCGACGCTTCACCCGGTCAAGGCGTGAAGGCGTCGGAAGATAAATCAATGAAAACTAGTCAAAATAGCCTTAAACGTATTACTAGCAATGTTGATTTCATTAAACAATAATCGCAGCGATAAGTTCAGATTAGAGAACACAAATTGGCTAGCCTTATCAGGGCCTAGCCATAGGGCACATCAACAATAGCGATAGTAAGCAAATACCCATCAAATACGTTGTAGAAATCACAAAACTAGCAATTTGGACATGATAATAGGGCTAAAGACATGAGATTTAGCAACTACATACTCCTAACTACATCACAACCATAGCACAAAGAGATTAGCCACGCATGGTGCAATAAAAATCAGTTTTGATAGCAAAATACATCGTTTAGATAGCAAAATACAAAGAAATACACCAAATACGGGGTATAAGTTCAAGAAATTATCACCAATCTCCTCCTTAGAACCCAAAACTCTCTGAGAATAGGAAGAACAGTCTCTGGAAATTTTCAGAATTTTCTCCTGGAGAAATACGCACAGTAGCCGCTCCAAAAGTCCCAAAATACGCCAGAATACCCCAAAAACCCTAGAAATACGCTTATATATTAACATTGCGGGTTTGGGGGGTTAACGGGTCTAACCCGCTTCTTTTTCGCAACCGCACCATCATCACCGAGCGGCGTAAATGTCGACCGTCGGATCATGCGGGATCGCCCCACAGATCGACACGTGGCAGAGCTTATCGGATCCACGCAATTTCGATCGCTCGGCGCCCGCTTCGAATTCTCCTCTTGATTGCTGTGGACCGTTCGATCAAGAGATCGAACGACCATGATTTCGCCCGCTCCGCTACTGAAGGGTGAACGCCGTGCGTACGATCTAAATCGATCGGTCTGTGTTGGGCCACGTCGCCAGGGCTGATTCGAATTCGAATCGTTTTCGCTGCTGATGCGAGCCGTTGGATCGCAATCCAACGGTCAATATGAAGCCGCGTTGCCCCGCATTTCCCTTCATTCGCGCGCCGTTGGATTGTGCATCGATGGCCACGATCTCACCGGGTCGATCCGCTGCTGAGCACCGTCGGATGAAGCGGGGAACGTCGGATGGATGCCACGTGTCATCTCGATGGCTGATCCGCCTCGCTGCAGCGGCTTCTCGTGGTCCGTCCGATGCAAAATCGACGGGCCATAGTATTCTTCTTCGTGCGTCAGCGGGAGACGTCGGATCGAGCGGAAAATTGCAGATGCTCGCCACGTGTCAGCTTCTGGTTAGCCAGCGACCGTATTTTCGTATTTCTCTGCGTATTTGCCCATTTAATCTGTATTCTGCATTCAAATATTCATAGAAATTAGCACAGATCTCTGAAAAATACAAATAAATAGTCGTTGGAATCGTGAGATTGAGACCTCACCATGAAAAATATAAACATGCAGAAATACTCAATAGAATTCGTGTTTTGTGCACAATTAATGTGATTTCTCTAATAATAATGGTGTACAAAATACGCACATATTAGAGAGCAATTAAGTATTATATAGGCACATCATAGGACTAATTAGGGGGTTAAATACGCAATATTCAACCCGAATCACACCCCCCAACTAGCGTTTTGCTAGTCCCTAGCAAAAAGAGCGAAATACGATACCAAATATACACCCAGATCACCTTATCAGGTCTCAAGTCATTCATCACCATACTACAATGACGAAAGAAGTGTCCACACACTAATGCCAAGATTCATGCTCATTATATAATGGTACTCATGGGTTTACAATGAAAAGCAAGTATCTCTACAATGGTCATTAAGTCAACTTAACTTCACTTTACATTAATTCATAGTGAATGGTATGCAAAATCAATGGCTCACACCTTTCAATCAAAGTATATAACTTGGAGCGTAGATGTATCATGCAAAGCAAGCAAAAATAGATTGGCATCAAGACATACACACGTCAATTTCATTCATAGGAAATCACACCATATCTTGTGCTATCTTTAAGTTTTGGAAGTTCTCTTGCCTTGCTAATGATGCACACTTTTTCTTGCTCTTCTTTTCTCATTTTATTAGTTCTGCGTAACGCGCATCAAGCAACATTTGCAGAAAAAAAATGTATACCTTGGATCGCTCCATCAAATGATTGAGGTTCCAGTCAATGGCTCCCAAATCAGACGATAATAGGGCATTAGGCCAAGAAGGACCCCTCGGACTGTACTAATCGAGCCAACCAAGTTATTTCTTTAATGACACATTTATTCGTCCATATATTTTTCTTCATTCATCTTATTTCATTCTTTCTTTTGTGTGTGCCTAAATAACTTAGCAAGATGGCTTCCTTTTCTTTATTCTTTCACAAGAATGGGTTATCCTAATCATTTCAAAGACAGTGTAGACTTTCACCCAACATTACACAAGCATGCAAATAGCACTGAATATGAGATAAAAAGTATTGCTCCAGTCATTTTGTGATGGTGTGTTCCATTGAAACATACGACTTGCTAATTCATAATTTCAAGTTTCATTAAGTCATCATTCAATCCTACCATAGAGATATATCAAAGAGATTCACCATGAGTACTAGCATTAATATCGAATGAGAATGAAATATTTAACAATAGCGGTGGATGAAAATAAATCATATGTGAATAGTGGTGAATAGACTTCGAGAATTGTCATCTATGAGGTTCATTTCTAGGTGTAATAAGCATTGGTGATAATTCTTGACTCAACCCCTGTTTTTAAAAAAAATTTGAAAAGAACTACTAAACAAAATAAAAATAATAATATAAAAATAGAAATAGAAATAAAAATCCTAAAAGTTTATACCCTCCCCCCAACTTAGAATAGGCATTGTCCTCAATGTTAAGGAGAGGGAATCATGGAAAGAACACACCTGATTAGTTACCACCCGAAGGTGGATCTGTGAGCTCAATGGTGGTATCCTCTCTGGCCCAAAGCTCTTGAAAATGTGTCAGACGTTGTCCATTGACTTTGAATTCATGGCCATCCTTCTCATTCACTAAGACCACCGCTCCATGTGAAAAGACTTCTTTGACAAAGTATGGTCCCGTCCATTTTGAGCGCAGCTTTCCTGGAAATATATGGAGTCTTGAATTGTACAATAGAACCTTGTCTCCACTTTTGAAGTCCTTCGAAGGATCATCTTGTCGTGCACAGCTTTCATCCTTTCTTTTGCGAGCTTTGCATTTTCATATGCCTCACGTCGTATCTCATCAAGCTCCATGATCTGCAATTTACGAGAAACATTTGATGAGTCATCAAGCAAATTGAGTGTTTTAATTGCCCAAAAGATTTGTGCTCTAATTCAACTGGAAGATGGCAATTTTTTCCATAACCAAACGAAACGGTGACATCCCTAAGATAGTCTGGTGTTGCTGTCCTGTAGGCCCATAGAGCTTCAGGCAAGCGAAGACTCCAATCTTTGCGTGTTGGATTCACTGTTTTCTGAAGGATATTCTTTATTTCCTTGTTCGCCAATTCCGCTTGCCCATTTGTTTGAGGATGGTAAGGTGTTGAAACTTTATGTGTCACCCCAAATTTCTTCATTAGATTTGCAAAGAGCCTATTGCAGACTGAGAACCTCCATCACTGATAATGGCCTTTGGCACTCCAAGCGCGAGAAGATGTTCTCTTTCAAAAATTTCAGCACAATGGAAGCATCATTGGACCTGCAAGGAATAGCTTCCACCCATTTAGAAACATAATCAATGGCAACCAATACAAATATATACCCAAAAGATGGTGGAAAAGGCCCCATGAAATCAATACCCCAACAATCAAATAATTCTATTTCTAGCATGGGATCAAGGGCATCATGTTCTTTTTGTAATTCCCCCCAACTGTTGACAACGCACACATGATTTACAATAAGCATATGCATCTTTAAACATTGTAGGCCAATAAAAACCACTCTGTAAAATTTTGGCAACAGTCTTATGAGCTGAAAAATGCCCCCCCACATACCCCATCATGGCAAAAATGTAAAACACTATCAAACTCATGGTCAGGTACGCATCTCCTTACAAGTTGGTCTCCACAGTATTTAAAAAGATAAGGATCATCAAAATAGAACGATTTTACCTCATGCTTGAAGCGTTTGAAATCTAAAGAAGACCAATGTGGAGGGGTTCTACCTGTCACCAAATAATTAGCTATATCTGCATACCATGGTAGGGTAGAAATGGCGAAAAGCTGCTCATCTGGGAAGGAATCTCGCAATGGAATGGTAGGCGACTCTGTTCCCACCGTCAATCTAGAAAGGTGATCTGCAACATTGTTCTCAACTCCTTTTTTATCCTTGATCTGATATTGAATTCCTGCAAAGGAGAATCCATCGTATAAGTCTAGGTTAGCATCCTTTTTAGATAAAGATATTTAAGTGCAGAATGATCTGTAAAGATGAGAATAGGTGATCCCAATATGTAGCTTCTGAATTTCTCCAATGCAAACACCACCGCTAACAACTCCTTCTCCGTAGTAGTATAGTTCCGTTGTGCTTCATTCAAAGTTTTACTGGCATAATAGATAACACAAGGAACTTTCTCCTTCTTTTGCCCAAGCACTGCCCCCATCGCGTAGTCACTTGCATCACACATAATTTCAAATGGCATGCTCCAGTCTGGACCCTGCAAAATAGGGGAGGAAACAAGTGAGTTCTTCAATTTATCAATGAAACTTGACACTCTTGTGTCCATATGAAATCAGCATTTAAAGTTAATAAGTGGCAGAGGGGGCGGAGATGGCGCTGAAATCCTTTATGAATCTTCGATAAAATCCTGCATGGCCTAGAAAGGATCGTATGGCCTTGACGCATTTGGTGTAGGCAACTTCTCATCACCTCAACTTTTGCTCTGTCTACCTGTATACCTGCTTTGGAGACTAGGTGTCCAAGAACCAAACCCTCAGTGTCATGAAATGACACTTTTCCAGTTTAACAGCAGGTTCTTTTCCTGGCACCTGTGCAAGACAGAGCTAAGTTAGATAAACAATTTTCAAATGAAGTGCCATATACAGAAAAGTCGTCCATAAACACTTCCATAATCCTCTCAACCATATCGCTAAAGATACTCAACATGCAACGCTGAAAAGTAGCAGGTGCATTGCATAATCCAAAAGGCATTCTCCTAAAAGCGAAAGGTTCCAAAGGGGCAAGTGAAGGTAGTCTTCTCTTGATCCTCTGGAGCTATCTCTATCTGATAATAGCCAGAATAACCATCTAGAAAACAATAAAATTCGTTACCTGCTACTCTTTCCAAGATTTGATCAATGAAAGGTAATGGAAAGTGATCTTTTCGTGTTTTAGCATTTAACTTCCTGTAAGCAACACACATCCTCCAACCTGTGGTGGTCCGCATCGGTATAAGTCATTACTTTCATTTCTTACCACCGTGAGCCTGATTTCTTCGGAACCACCTGTATGGGGCTAACCCATCTGCTGTCTGAAATAGGATATATTATACCTGCAGAGAGTAGCTTACGAATCTCCCCCTTAACACCTCTTTCAAGTAGGATTTAATCGACGTTGCATCTCACATGTTGGTTTGGCATCATCCTCAAGATAATATGATGAGTGCAAATTAAGGGATTTATACCTGTAATGTCCGCAATAGACCATCCAATGGCCCCTTGTGTTCCCTAAGCACATCAAGCAAAGCACTTTCTTGTTCAGGTGTGAGTTTAGAGGATATTACCACGGGGAAGGTCTCCTCCTTTCCAAGGAAAGCGTATTTCAAATAGTCTGGCAGAGGCTTCAATTCCAACTTTGGATGCTCATCTCTGAAGGTTGTGTGGTGGCAATTCCACTGGTAATGTCTCGAACTTTGGCACCCATGCATCCCTCGATCTTCATTTTTGCCCTGCACAAAATACGATTCATCAATATCGTCGAAATTATAATCAATAAAATTTGACGGGCATTCATACTTAGCCTCAAAATAATCTTCAATTAAACTCTCAATAAAGCATACCTCTTTCACTTCATCACATTCGCATGTAACTTACACGATTTAAAATGTTCAGCTCAAGTTTCATGTTACCAAAGCTTACTTCATTGTCCATCCCTACAGTTTATCATAGCATTGCAAGTTGCTAGGAATGGACGTCCTAATATATCGGCGTGCAGTTACCTGATGTGGCCCATGAATATCAAGGACGATAAAGTCCACGGGATAATAGAATTTGTCAACCTGGACCAACACATCCTCCACGCATCCTCGTGGGATTTGTACCGACCTGTCTGCTACTGTAGAACCACAGGTGTCGTCTTTAGCTCCCCCAATCCAAGCTGCACATAAACAGAGTAAGGTAAAATATTAACACTAGATCCCAAATCAAGTAAGCATCTCCAAATTTCTTAGTTCCTATAATGCATGGGATAGTAGGAGAACCTGGATCCTTATATTTAGGAGGAGTGTCATGTTGTACCATTGCACTTACCTGTTGCGTTAAGAATGCTTTCTTTTTCACATGTAGACTCCGCTTTACAGTGCATAGCTCCTTCAGAAATTTAGCATATGCAGGCACTTGGTTGATTGCATCAAGTAATGGGATATTAATTTTACCTGCTTGAAGATATCTCTTATCTCTGCCTGATACCTGTCTTTTGATGGTGGAGCAAGTCTGTGTGGGAATGGAGCTGGAGGTACATATGGTTCTGGCTCTTTTTCTGCTACCTCTTCCTCAACCTGCGAACTTTCAGGTACTTGTGCCTCCTCTTTCTCCTCAGCTGGTTGTTCATGTCTAGGCATTTCTGGTTTTTCAATTTCACGTCCGCTACGCAATGTAGTCACCGCCTGACATGGTTTGACGTGTTTCCTGAAAAAGAAGAAGAGGGACTCGTATTAGGATTTGCAATAGGCTGAGCAGGTAATTTACCTTTCTTGTGACGCTATAAATCTCGAAAAATTCTCAGTGAGCTGTTGTTGCATCTGAGCCATCTGTTGAACTGCAGCAGTGAGACTCTGAATTTCATTGTTCTGCTCCCTTTTTCCTTGATAATTGGAGTGATTGGGGTGGTAATAGGGAGTGGATGTCTGCTGCTTCTGCTGATATGAAGCACCTCCTTGGTTTGATGGGTACTTCCAATTGGAGTTGTAACCTTGATTTGCCACCCAGTTCACCTCTGATTCTGGATTTCTGCCCAATTCTTTAATTGATGGGATCAGTGGGCAGACGGTAGTATCGTGAACTGGCTTCTCGCATATGACGCAGTATGGCTCTGATGTGACTGCCTTGCTGCTCTGAGATCAATATTTTGTAGCTTTTGCGTCACCAATGCCTCCACTTGTGCCATCATGCATCTTCAGGCTTCAAAGACTGCAAGCCACCTTTGTTTGATGTGTAGAATGGACCTGTCAATTCTGAAGGTGGCTCCCATCTTCTTGCATTCTCTGCAATGTTTTCCAATATGCCCAAGCCTCCGTCGGGGTCTTCTCAAAGAAAGCTCCATTGCACATCATCTCTACATATTGCTTCGTATTCGGCTGCAATCCATCGTAAAAGAATCCAATGGTTCGTCCCTTGTCAAAACCGTGATGTGGGCACGCCAACAGAAGCTCCTTAAATCTTTCCAAAGTTTGATCGTATGCTTCAGTTCCTTTTGCGAAAAGACATGATATGCCTCTTTAAAGCTGAGTCCTGGCCAAAGAAAAGAATTTTTCAGAAACTCAGTTTGCATGGTTAGCCAAGAAGTAATAGATCTAGGAGGCAATGCATGAACCAATTCTTTGCCTTGTCTTTCAATGAGAATGGAAAAAGTTTAAGATAAACAACATCATTACTAACTTTTCCATCCAACTGTGTAGAGCATGCTTCTTCAAACGTTTTAATATGCAAATAAGGGTTTTCCCTATCCTCTCCATGGTAAGAGGGAAGGATCTGGATCACCCCAGCTTTAAGCGAAAAAGAATGAGCACCCTCAGGCAAAACAATGCATGACTCAGAAGCAACTCTAGTGGGCATATAAGTAGCACTCAATGGTAGTTCTTGTGGGGTACAAGAGGTTGTTCGTTATTATTAGCCATATTTTCGATTCTTATCAATCTGTGTGAAGCAGAGGTCATATGCCACATAAACTAGCAAAAAGATATTTTTTGTTGTTTTCAATAATAAAACTAAGCTATAAAGTGGAAGGATCTCACCGGGTACTCCTCTGAAAAGCTGAAAATGTGGATCAAAGATACCGTTGTCCCCGGCAACGGCGCCAAAACTTGCCTCTCTCAAACAATGTGAGCTTTACTCCCAAGCGCAGGAGATCGTGCAAGTAGTATCTGGAGAGTCCAGAGTCGAATCCTCGGGACAAGTCGACCTGAGATAACACGAATTCAACTAATCAAATAAAATATACGGTTAAGAAAACGACCACCTTTGTGAAGGTGAAAAATAGTGTACGGATTTGTAGCAAAGAAAGTGGTTCCTAAAAGTATTACGTATCACGAAAGTTTGGTATTCGATGAGACAAGTATGCTACGGTTGTGAGTTCATTAGGAGTTTATAGTCGCTGAAATTCACGTCTTTCAATGTCACTCGACGCTTCACCCGGTCAAGGCGTGAAGGCGTCGGAAGATAAATCAATGAAAACTAGTCAAAATAGCCTTAAACGTATTACTAGCAATGTTGATTTATTAACAATAATCGCAGCGATAAGTTCAGATTAGAGAACACAAATTGGCTAGCCTTATCAGGGCCTAGCCATAGGGCACATCAACAATATCGATAGTAAGCAAATACCCATCAAATACGGTGTAGAAATCAACAAAACTAGCAATTTGGACATGATAATAGGGCTAAAGACATGAGATTTAGCACTACATACTCCTAACTACATCACACCATAGCACAAAGAGATTAGCCACGCATGGTGAATAAAAATCAGTTTTGATAGCAAAATACCATCGTTTAGATAGCAAAATACAAAGAAATACACCAATACGGGGTATAAGTTCAAGAAATTATCACCAAATCTCCTCCTTAGAACCCAAAACTCTCTGAGAATAGGAAGAACAGTCTCTGGAAATTGTCAGAATTGTCTCCTGGAGAAATACGCACAGTAGCCGCTCCAAAGTCCCAAAATACGCCAGAATACCCAAAAACCCTAGAAATACGCTTATATATTAACATTGCGGGTTTGGGGGGTTAACCGGGTCTAAACCCGCTTCTTTTTCGCAACCGCACCATCATCACCGAGCGGCGTAAATGTCGACCGTCGGATCATGCGGGATCGCCCCACAGATCGACACGTGGCAGAGCTTATCGGATCCACGCAATTTCGATCGCTCGGCGCCCGCTTCGAATTCTCCTCTTGATTGCTGTGGACCGTTCGATCAAGAGATCGAACGACCATGATTTCGCCCGCTCCGCTACTGAAGGGTGAACGCCGTGCGTACGATCTAAATCGATCGGTCTGTGTTGGGCCACGTCGCCAAGGGCTGATTCGAATTCGAATCGTTTTCGCTGCTGATGCGAGCCGTTGGATCGCAATCCAACGGTCAATATGAAGCCGCGTTGCCCCGCATTTCCCTTCATTCGCGCGCCGTTGGATTGTGCATCGATGGCCACGATCTCACCGGGTCGATCCGCTGCTGAGCACCGTCGGATGAAGCGGGGAACGTCGGATGGATGCCACGTGTCATCTCGATGGCTGATTCGCCTCGCTGCAGCGGCTTCTCGTGGTCCGTCCGATGCAAAATCGACGGGCCATAGTATTCTTCTTCGTGCGTCAGCGGGAGACGTCGGATCGAGCGGAAAATTGCAGATGCTCGCCACGTGTCAGCTTCTGGTGAATTTAGTGCATGGAAAACAATTCTATGTTTTCATAGAAACAATTCTATTTAATCAATATAATCGTCGAGCGACGAAATCAACATCAGAGATAAAAAGAAATATAATGTGCACACTGAAGTAAATGGCAACACGATGTATATATATATATATAACAGGATACATCAAAAGGTATACATCCGCCAACACTAATATAAACGATCATCAGATCGGTGCACAACATACAACACATGTATCAACAGACATCAAAACGAACATACATCAAAATGTATCACCAAAACATCCAAAAATACATCAAAAATACATAACCACCCAACTATCCTACCCCACTCTCTCACGACAAAATAGATCATCCAAGTGCATATGGGAGAGTCCTCCAACGCAAGCTTAGGAGGCGGAGGCAGGATCAGCAGCAGCATCAGGCTGTGCAGAAGAGGTGGTGGTCTCTGGAACGACTGGAGTGTCCACCGAAGGGAGGTTGGCAGCAGGAGTCCTCTCGGGAGCACGAGCTGAAGTATCCACCGAAGGAATGGTGGCAGCAGGAGTGCTCTCAGGAGCACGAGGAGAAGAAGAAGCAGCAGACGTACCCTCTGGGGCACGAACAGGAGAAGCAACAAGCTCCTCAAGATCAGCATCGTCCATGTCCTCCTCGTCAGAAACTGTGGGAGGAACCTCAATGCCCAAGTGATGACAGATGCGAGCAAGCATCTCCTCACATCGAGCAATACAAGCCTCCTGACGGCTCTGAGAAGCTGAAGAGTCAGGGCGAGAAGGCGGAGGAGGAGCAGAAGGGGTAGTCCTCTGAACGTGACGCAAGGCCGCAAGAGACTTCTTGACGGCAGTCGCATTCAGGGGAGGACCCAACGGACGCTGATCATCGAGAGGGAGAGGTGTATTGCACTGCTAAGCTACTGCACACGTACTAGAGGGGGGGTGAATAGTACTTAAAATAATTAAGAGAGTTATTCCTAACTATTGTGCAATGAACAAACGACAATGCGGAATTAAACAACAATCAACAAGAATCAAACCATATGCAAACAAAGTATGTTACTGGGTTCGGATCCACCCAAGTCTCCCCGACTTGTTCTCAGTGATCCTACGTCCCAACCACCCGGATCCCCTCCGGATACTTGAGTTAGAAACCCTAACTCAAGATTTCCACTAACCCACTTGCGAAAACCCCACAAGTGCAATCGACCTACAATCGATGTCCGTGAATCCCACAGCCCGGGATCACGCAAACTCTCACAACCGAGAGTGTACAACAATTCAAAGAAATGAAATGAAATAAACACTTACCTACAAAATCCTATGCCTTGAGTAAATCTTACCAAATTAGGGCAAGGAGGGATTTTGAGGAAGATGATGCCACCAAACCCTAGCTTCAAGAAGTTGACCAGCAATGGAAGCCTAGGGTGGAGTATGGTGATTAGGATCAAGCTCTTGGCTTGAAGAGCTCACAATGGAGAGAATCTCTCTTGAGTATAAAGGCTCAAAGAGTGAAGGGAGAGATTCTTGTGAGGGAGAGAGAGCTTTGAAATAGCTTGGGAGAGCTCTTCTCTTAGGTCTGAAAATGCTTGGAAAATGGACCTCTAACCTTGCCTCAAACGAATCAGGTTTGTATTTATAGAGGCAAGGAAAATCGTGTTGGAAAAGATCCCAACGGCTCTATTCTGAACCAGACTAGTCGGTCAAAGAAGGATCACTGACCGACTAGTTCATCAACTAGTCGGTCGGTGAAACAACGTAGACTGACTAACGGTTGAACAGCCAAAAGGTCGAAGTACAGGAGATGACAACTAGTCGGTTTAAGAAGACTTGCCGACCGACTAGTTCCACAACTAGTCGGTCGGTGAATGATCTTTGACCGACTAACAGTCGAAATAGAGTAGGTTGACTTCAAGATGAATTAGTCGGTTTAAGAACAAATGCTGACCGACTAGTTTCTCAACTAGTCGGTCGACAAACGTTCTTTGACCGACTAACTCGAAACAGTAACTCAGGTTGTACAGAGGCAAGCTCAACTAGTCAGTCCAAGAAGGATTCCTAACCGACTAAATCGTCATCTAGTCGGTCGGTGACTCTTCTTTGACCGACTAATTGATCAACCTGGAATGAGCTGAATTTAGCAAGGCATCTAGTCGGTTCATGTAGAGTTACAGACCGACTAGATCATCATCTAGTCGGTTGGTGACTCTTCTTGAACCAACTAACATGCACTCGAATCCGAGGGAAGAAGTGACAGGCTTCGGGAAAGTTTCTAATGGCTTCTATGATAATCCTAGCTCTAAGATATAAGCGAAATGCAGTTTATAATGTAAGTCCTACTCAAGGCTTAACATTCTAATCTATGAAGCTTAAAGACAATAGAAAATACATTTGATGAACCGTCTTCAAACCTTCAATCTTCATTCTTGACTTCATTATTGGTCCTTGAGCTTCAACGAAGCTTCAGGCACACGATCACGCGTATTGAGAAGTCTTGCGATGTCTCTTTTGATGAACGTGGTATTTTGGCGACGATCTCCATAACTGCGCTCACAAAGTGTTAGTACACGATATTTATGTTTGTTCATCATCCAAAACCAAATCCGGGGAACCAATACTCAACAAGAGGAACGCCAAAGTGGCGGAAGACAAGGGTCAGCAGGCAGGGATAAGGAATATGGGCTGACTTGGAGGACTTCCTTATACACTCAAAGGAATCCATCTTGTCAAGGATAATGCGGGCCCAATTTATCTCGCTCCCCATAAAAAGAGCGTAGATAAGCTTAAGAAATGGCTGAGAGGGCAAGCTAGAAGAGCCGTACTTCAGTAGAAGACACGACTTCAGAATGAGATTTATGACCCATGCATTAGGCTTGAATGATTTCGATGGAATGCCAATCATGACGGGAGGGATGACATGGAACATCTCAGCAAGCATGGACTAGTCAAGATCATGGATATTATCCACGGAGATATCAGAAGGGAGCAGGCCAGATGAGGAGACACCAATCAACTGCCCTAAAATCTCTGTCGTGAGGACAATAGGTGTCCCCAAGACAGTGGTCTCAATGCAGTGGGTGTCATCATACTCACCCCGTACTCGATTGGCATAGAATAATTTGACGAGTCTGGGGTATGGATGAAGATTCACCTTGGGATCATGGCGAAGATAATCTAGAAGGCCGGTATAGGAGAGGAGATCTGCAAGCTGAGGAAAGTCAGAGAACTGAACGAAATGCTCCAGAATCAACGGACAGTGCTCAATATGATTGTATGCCGCAAGACACATCGGGTCATTGTGACACAACGAGATATCGACCCCGCCCGAAGGCATGGGAGGCTTCCCCTTAGACGGACGAGAGGTAGATCGAGGAGGAGGAGTAAGAGCCTTCTCAGTAGGCTCAGTCTCCGGGATATACTCATCGTCTGAGTCAGGTCGTGAGGGAGCACGGAATGGTCCAGAAGTCAAAATCTTTTCTCTGGCCTTGGTCCGAGGCTTGGGTTGAGATTGAGGTTGAGATTGAGATGTGGGTTTTGGCTTGGAAACGGCAGTCCTCTTCTTCTTGAGGGGAGGCGAGGAAGAGGAAGGAGAGGTAGGCGTACGAGTGGATTTGGCACGATGTTTGGGTTGAGGAGGGTCGGTAGGAGGAGACTCAACAGTCATGGGAGACGGAGCGGTAGGACGGAAAGGGATGCGTGTCTTCGCTATGAGATCGCGACGAGACACCACACAAACGAGAACGAACGAAATCGAACGAAATAGAAAACCCTAATAACGGAATCGAACTGAAATCGAATGAGATCGAGCCCTAAAAACTGAGAGGGAGTGATAGGATATACCCTAGGATGGAGGAGAGGGGCTCAAGAGGACCGGCAGCGGCTGACGGCAGCTGGAGACGGCGACGCACGTCGGAGGAAGACGGAGGGTCGCGGGGTTTTAGGGTTTGAGGGAAGTCTAGCGCACCGATTAGAATGAAATCTAATCGGTGCGAGGGGGGTAAGAACGAGTTAAAGAGTCAAAAGACACAAATGCCCCTGCATATCTAGTCGGTCTAAGTTCAAGTGCTGACCGACTAGAATGCAATCTAGTCGGTCGGCCAATGAGCTTGGACCGACTAAAAAGCAAACAGCAAGAAAAGTCAAAAATAGGGCAAGAATTAGTCGGTCTGAGTTCAATCACTGACCGACTAGAACTGAAACTAGTCGGTCGGCTAATGAACTTGGACCGACTAAGAGAGTCTAAAAATTTTAGAATTTGAAATTTTGAGTTCTCTCCAAAGAACACTTGGACGAAACATCTAAATACTCTCATACACACTTATTCTACCCCATAAATACCATAAAATCTTAAATCCGACGCGCAAATCGAAAATCCAATCACAAAACCAGAATATCACAACAAATCTAGCATGAGCATATAAATATCATTATCGTGCAGGATTATCGAAAAATATGAATCCTAAATCTCGGATTCACCCATAATCCCCAATTCTCGACGTAACCGCACAATGGAGTCTTCCTTGAGTGGTTTCGTGAAAATATCGGCGATTTGCTTCTAGGTTTCAACGTACACTAAAATGATGTCTTTCTAGCAACATGATCATCTAGAAAATGGTGACGGACATCTATGTGTTTGGAACAGGAATGGTGTACCGAATTCTTAGAGAGACATATTGCACTTTGGTTGTCCACCATGATAGGGCAAGTATCACAGTTTATACCGAAGTCTTTAAGAGTGTGTCTCATCCAAAGAACCTAAGCACACGCAGCACCGGCGGTAATATATTCCGCCTCGGTGGTTGAAAGTGATGCAGAATTCTGCTTCTTGGAAAACCAAGAGACAAGAGAATTTCCTATAAAATGGCAAGTGCCACTAGTACTTTTCCTGTCGGATTTGCATCCATCATAATCTGCGTCACTATATGAGATTAACTCATACGTGCTAGACTTTGGATAATATAATCCTAGTCGAGTGTGTAACTTAAATAACAGAAAATACGTTTTACCGCTACTAAGTGTGATTCCTTAGGTTGTGACTGATACCGAGCACAAACACATACAGCGAACATTATATCAGGCCTACTAGCAGTAAGATATAATAAACTACCTATCATACCTCGATATAGACGAATGTCTACATCTTTGTCGCCCGTATCTTTATCAAGATGTGTAGTAGTGCTCATTGGAGTCTTCTTGCCAGAAGCATTCTCCATTCCAAATCGCTTTAGGAACTCCACCGTGTACTTGGTTTGGTGGATGAAGATTCCATCGTGTATTTGGCGAATTTGGAGACCTAAGAAATATTTGAGCTCACCCATGTGGTTCATCTCAAATTGGTCCTTCATGACATTAGAAAACTCTTCGCAAAGAGTGAAGTTAGTAGCACCGAAAATGATATCATCAACATAAATTTGAACTAAAATAATATCATTATTTGCTTAGTTAACAAATAGTGTAGAATCAACTTCACCCATTTTAAAACCCAAATCCAAAAGAAAGTTCTTTAGGCGGTCATACCAAGCTCTAGGAGCTTGTCTCAAACCATAAAGTGCTTTCTTAAGTTTGAAAACGTGATTTGGAAATTTTTCATTTATAAAATCCGGTGGTTGAGAAATATAAACTTCCTCAATGACATCTCCGTTTAAAAACGCACTTTTTACATCCATTTGAAAGAGTTTAAAATCTTTATGGTATGTAAAAGATAACAACAACCTAATAGATTCTAATCTAGCTACAGGAGCAAAGGATTCTTCGAAATCTATACCTTCCTCTTGCCTGTAGCCTTGAGCTACTAACCGAGCTTTGTTCCGGACGACGTTTTGGTTCTCGTCGGTCTTATTCTTGAAAATCCACTTCGTTCCTATAACGGTGTGGTTCTTCGAAGGCAATTGAACTAGCTCCCAGACCTCATTCCTCTCAAACTGAATGAGTTCCTCTTCCATGGCTAGGATCCAAGAACTATCTTCGCACGCTTCGTTAATATTCTTTGGCTCTACTGAAGAGGCAAAGGCGCAATGAGAGAAGTAGTTGACTTGAGATCTCATCTGGACACTATCAAGTATGTTGCCACTGACTTGCTCATGGGGATGGTCACGAACTGTATGAAGCCGTTTGGGAACTCCCTGATCACTAGGAACATTCTCAAAAGAATCATCAGTAGGGTTAGTATCAATAGAATCAATAGAATTAGAATTGTCAATAGAATCACATATAACTTCCATAGAGTCATCATCATTGATAATTCTAGACGGGACAAAATTTTCATTGAATGAAACATGAAGTGATTCCTCGATCGTTGAGGTTCTTTTGTTGTATATCTGGTAGGCTTTAATACGTTAGGAATATCCAACAAATATCCCCTCATCGGATCTTGGATCAAATTTGTCCAAACTACCATACGTGTTTTTGATAAAACATTTTGCACCAAAAACTCTAAAATGTTTAACTTGAGGCAATCTACCAAACAACAATTCATAACAAGTTTGTTTGGTGCCGGGCCTCAAGAGTATTCTATTAAACACATAGCAAGTGGTATGTACCGCTTCCGCCCAAAATTGATGGCCAAGTTGGCTATCATCAAGCATTGTGCGAGCACATTCCACTAGCGTCCTATTCTTTCTCTCAACAACACCATTTTGATGGGGTGCGCGAGGGAAAGAAAAGGTGTGAGTAATACCAACTTCATCACAAAAATTTGAGAAAGACTTATTCTCAAATTCCCCTCCATGATCACTACGAATAGTGACAATGGTGGTTCCAATGAGATTTTGTACTTTCTTAACAAATATTGTGAAGTTTTCAAAAGCATCATTTTTATTAGTTAAAGAAAATACCCAAGTAAATCTAGAAAAGTCATCAACGATGAGAAGTCCATATCGAGCATTCCCTAATGAAGCAACTCTAGTTGGCCCAAAAAGATCTAGATGTAAAAGCTCTAGAGGCCGTTTAGATGAAATGCTTTTCTTAGGTTTGAATGACGACTTCGGAAGTTTGCCTCGTTGACACGAGTCACAAAAGTTTTTCTTTTGAAAAGTAAGCTTAGGAAATCCTTTTATAGAGTTTAATTTGGATAGTTTGAAAAGTGTTCCAAAGTTCACATGACCAAAACGTCGATGCCATAAGTGTTGTTCACTTGTGTTGGCAATGAGACATTGTTCATGTGACTTGGGGAGGTCTAGGATATATATATCCTTATAGCGCGTGCCAGAAAATAACACATTATTATTATCTTTACTCAAAATATGACACATTCCTTTCGCAAAGCTAACTTTGTAACCCTTGTCACAAAGTTGGCTTTTTGAAATGAGATTGTGATTTAAGCCTTTAACTAGGTAAACATCACTTATAAGGGGTTTAGATGGGTTACCAACTTTACCAACACCAATGATGGTTCCGCTCTCGTTGCCTCCATAGACTACTCGGTTCCCATTCTCAATGGGCACCACTCCGGAGAGCAATTGAGCTTCACCCGTCATGTGCTTTGAACACCCGCTATCGAGTATCCACCCATCCTTGGAGCTAAATTTGGATTTGTTGCTCCGTTTCTTTTTATTGAGTACCTGACGATAAAACATATCGTATCATGGTACCCAAGGCCATTGGGTCCTAAGAGATTAGACCTTTGGAAGCCAAGTCCAATTGGACTTAGACTTCCCAACATAATCATCATTGTGCACTACATTCATGAAATAAGAATTTATGTAAGCTTGTTTTTCATGCATGCTTGTGTCCTTCGGGCTCCAAATAGTGAATGTCTTGGGAGCCCTATTCCTATTGGGAGCATGCACATGTGGTTGATTTCTATGTGATGCATGTGGCCTACGAGGAAGTGGCCTAGGAAATGCATGACGTGGATAAGCATATGGCACATGATGAAATGGTGGTGGCGACATATGATATGGTGCATGATGGTAATCACTCATATAGTAATGATGTGGTTGAACATATGCATGTGGAGGAACACGTGCGTGAGTGTGTCTCACTTGGTGTGCACATGCTTGTGGACGTGGAGCATAGAAATCATCATACGTGTGAACATGTGGAGAGGAGATGTGTTCCTACGTGGCATGGTATTGCTGTACATAAATGCATGACCCTTCTTTGGAGGTCCACCCAAAGTGGGTTTCTTTCCAAACGGGGGTGTGTACCTAGTGGAAGCACCATTGGTAGATGAACTACCCATGGGGTGTTTACTCCCACTAGTTGAGGCATCAGAAGTTGGCCTTACAAAGGTGGTGGAAGATTTGGATGAATTTCCCATTTTATACCCCAAGCCAATATGATGATTGACCTGAAGTAAGTCATTTAGGATATTATCCAAATGGTCCTTGCCTTTGTTGAATTTGTTAATTCGGCCTAATGTGGGCTCATACTTCTCGGTGAGAGAAAGTATTGAAGTATCCAAAGTGGACACTTGAGTTGTGAGTACACAAACACGAGACTTGATATTCTCATTCTCAATACTCAAAGTTGAGTTTCGAGAAATCAAATCCGCTATCTCGCGTTCATCCGAATCCTCAATATGAACATGCTCAAGTTGAGATTTGAGATTTACAATCTCATTTCTCAAGCCTTCAACGACGGTGTCGTTGTTGATGATGATAGGCTTAGGTGAGGTTTGAAGACTAGTTAGCTCATCTTTAATCTTAGTATATCTATTTACCAATTTAGAATACTTAGACCAAATTTGCTCGTTAGCTAATCTAAGATCATCCATCGTTACCTCATCGCCTTCATCCTCGCTTTCATCAGAGGAGGACTCTTGATCATGTTCCTCTCTAGCCATGAAGCACATGTGTGCTTGGTCCACTTGTTCATCATCCGACTCTCCACTTGAGGAGTCCTCGTCGGAGTCGGTGAATGTGCCGACAAGTCCTTTCTTGTACCCTTTCTTGTACTTTCGAGACTTTTCAAACTTTGGCACCTTCCATTTCTCCTTTTGTTTGTTTTGAGGACAATCCGCTTTGATGTGTCCTGGCTTGTTGCATTTAAAACACAAAGGAGCGGAGGCGTTAGTAGAACTAAACTTAGATTTGTTCTTGAAGTTACCTTTCCGGAAGAATCGGTTGAACTTCTTTGCCATAAGGGAAATGGATTCTAAGTCCAACTCGTCTTCCGATTCTTCATCATCGGTAGATGTAGATGGAGCGGCCTTGAACGCAATCGCCTTTTTCTTCGGCTCGTATTGCTTCAAGTACGACTTCATCTTGTCCTGCATCTTTAGTTTACTGTCCTTGCGTACCTCATGGGACATCAAGGTACCCATTAGTTGTACGACAGTATACTTATTCATATCGTTACCTTCCTCGATGGCTAAGGTACGCTTTTCCCAACAAGAAGGAAGTCCGTCAATAATCTTTGAGACTTTCTCCTTTTGGGTGTAAGTCTATCCAAGAGCTTCCAACTCATTGGTAATGTCAACAAAGCGAGCATAGTACTCCTTCATCTTCTCACCCTGTTGCATGTGAAATAATTCGAATTCTTTATTTACAACAGTGAGCTTGGAGTCTCTTACCCTACTCGTTCCTTCATGCAAGATGAGGAGTGAGTTCCAGATTTGATATGCACTCTTACATGTGCATATCTTGTTGAAGTCTTCGGGCTCCAACACACATTGCAAGGCATTCATTGCCTTGGCATTGTTTACCTCTGCGGCGACCTCCGCGGTAGTCCACTTAGCAAAGTCTTGTTCGGCGGGCTCAACATACTCCGTCAACGTAGCTCTCCATAGTGAAGTGCTCCGGAGGAACGTTTCCATCCGGCATTTCCAGTACCCATAATTAGCACCGTTGAAGTAAGGAGGCCTAGTTGAGGAGTGTCCTTCCATCACCGAAGAAGCTCCTTCACGGTTCTTGAAGGTGATATAGCCTGAAGGTGGACGAACGTTCTTGTTGTCGTTGGTAGACATAGCTATGAACTTGTCTCTGATACCAAATGTAATGTCCTGATAGCTACTGCACAAGTACTAGAGGGGGGTTGAATAGTACTTTAAAATAATCAAGATAATTATTCCTAATTATTGTGCAAACTCAACCAACAATGCGGAATGAAAATATGATAACAAAGAAAAACAATTGCAAACAAGCGATGTAACTGGTTCGGATCCACCCAAGTCTCCCCGACATGTTCCTGGTGATCCTACGTCCCAAACACCCGGATCCCCTCCGGCTACTTGAGTTAGAATCCTCTAACCCAAGTTTGCACTATGAAATTCTTGTAGAAAACCTCTACAAGATCAAATCATACACAAATGAAAACGTGACTCCCACAACCCGGGATCACGATCTTCTCTCACAACCGAGAGATAAACTTAATAGCAAAGTAAATGAAACAATAAAACACTTACCAACAAAATCCTATGCATTGAGTAAACTACTGATTTTAGGGCAAGGAAGATTTTGAAGGAGAGAATGTCACCAAACCCTAGCTCCACCAAGATGAACAGCGATCGAAGGCTAGGATGGAGTTGGTGACTTTGAATCAAGCTCTTGGCTTGAGTGGCTCACAATGAAGAGAATCTCTCTTTAGGAAATAGGGCTCAAGGAGTTGGGGAGAGATTCTTTGTGAGAAGAGAGAGCTTGGAAATGAGAATTGAATGCTTTCTCTTTGATTCTCTAAAACTCAATAATGGCAGCCTTGAATGCTAGGTTAGAAGCACTTCAAGATTATATAGGAGTGGGAGAAGAGAGAAGCAAAATCGTGGCATTAAATGCCCAACGGATCTATTTCTGAAGCAGTCTAATCGGTCTAAGAAGGATCACTGACCGATTAGTTTTGCAACTAGTCGGTCGGTGATTCTTCTTGGACCGACTAAAAGGTTGACAGCCAAGAAGAAGAATTCAGGAGATAGAACTAGTCGGTCTAAGAAGACTTTTCAACCGACTAGTTTGACAACTAGTCGGTCAGTGAGTGTTCTTTGACCGACTAAGTAGATGAAATTCAATAGGCTGAACACAAGGAGAACTAGTCGGTCTAAGAACAAATTCCAACCGACTAGTTTCACAACTAATCGGTCGATGGATGTTCTTGGACCGACTAACTAGTCAACAGTAGCTAGGTTGAAGAAATGAAAGTATAACTAGTCGGTCTAAGAAGGATTCCCAACCGACTAGTTTGACAACTAGTCGGTCGGTGAACCTTCTTGGACCGACTAATTGGTCAACAGTGCCTAGGCTGAATTGAGCAAGGAAATCTAGTCGGTTCAAGAAGAATTCTTAACCGACTAGATGACAATCTAGTCGGTTGGTTCTTCTACTTGAACCAACTAAGATGCACTAGAAGCTGCGAAATGAAGCGTAAAGCTTCGGGAAAGTTTCTATGGGCTTCTACGATAATCCTAGCTCTAAGATATGAGCGTTATGAAGATTATAATGTAAGTCCTACTCAAGGCTTAACATTCTACGAAAAGAAGCTAGAAGACTATAAAATAAACTAGACGAACCGTCTTCAAAGATTCAATCCGAATCTCTTGACTTCAATAATGCTCCTTGAGCTTCAACGAAGCTTCAGGCACATGATCACGCGCTTTAAGAAGTCTTGAGACGTCGCTTTTCATGTACGTAGAATTTTGGCGACGATCTCCATAACTGTTCTCACAAAGAGTTAGTTCACGATATTTATGTTTGTTCATCATCAAAACCAAATCTGGGGAATCAATACTCAACAGGTATGTTTGTTTTAAAATAAATATCCTTGAAACTTGGGAGATTCATATATGATTAAGGAGAGAAATTTGCATCTTATAGTCTCTTTGTATGTGGGAGCAATATTAATGCTTCATTAGTGCATCGAGGCACTGTCCACAATATATCACACTTTATCTATATATTTGAATGACTAGACTTTATAAATCTAAATATGCATTCATAAAGTTTTTTGTTTAAAAAGAAAATACAGATGAAGTAAACTAGTATTTAAAATGCATATATATAAGCAAACTAAGATAAGACTCAGTCGAGCAAGTCATCGTAATCGAAGTCTTTTGCGGTCAGCTTGGTTGAAGGATGAGATTCAACCAGATTTGTTTCAAGACGAGGCTACAGGCTCGCCTGATAAAGATCCTAGAGATTACGTGGAGTGCGCCAGTTCCTGGACCAATGTCCAGTCATGCCACATTTATGGCACTTGTCCACCCAGTTCTTCTTGGAAATAGATGGTTGGCCATTGTGGTTACTTGTCCACGTATTCTTTTTCTTCCCCTGGTTGTAGTTATTGTTCTGTGGAGGTCCTCTAGCCGGTGACTTCACAGCTTTACCCTTGTAATTTCTGGCCTTCTTCTTGTTCTTCGTCTTCTGGGAAGAAATAAAACGGGCTTCAAGGAAAGGTGTAGTCCCAGCAAGGCATAGGTTGTGAGTGGTTAGTAACAAGGCTCTGTTCTGCTCTGCTCTTAGGAGGTAGGAGAGTAAGTCGGAGAATTTCGTGAAATGTATTTCACGGTACTGTTGCATGAGGATTGCATCCTTTCATGGAAAGACGTGAACATGCGTTACTCCAAGACTTCTTCACCGCACAGCTTCAGGCGTGAGGTGATATTATACTCAGACACGGACTTGAAATCCTGAAGTCGGAGTTTTTCCCACTCATAACTAGCACGGGGCAGTATAACATCAATCTGATGTTTATAACGTGCCTCCATTGTCCTCCACAACTCAAGTGGATCCTCTACTGTCAAATATTCACCTTTTAAGGTCCGATTTTTGTGTCTCCTAATGTAGATAATGGCCTTTGCATTATTTATATCAGAGACAGATGACTGCGCCGCTTTAGGGGTCACGGTTGAAGTAGCCTGGGCCGCTGCTGGGGCAGCAGGCACAGTAGTAGGAGCCAGATTCTACTCATAAGAGCCATTGAGCGCAGGTGTAACTTCAGGTCCACCCGACAGCTCAGATAGTTCTTTACTGCCGCATCCAGTACATCAAAATCAACGCTCGCCAATATTACCATTTATGCAATTAAATGCGCATGAATTAATATTTGTGAAAAATAAATTCACGCAAGAAATAAATAAATAATCAGTCATATGGGGATCGGCCGGATACTCCAAAAAGTGTCCGAATACAGTCTATGAAGATGATATACAAAAGAAATGAAAAATACAAATTGGAAACCCATTTTGGGTCCCAGAATAATTCTGATTTCATCTTCATCTTCATTTTGGCTGAGCTCCGGTCTTTTGGCATTTTACATTATAACCTCACTACAATTCCTCTCAAAACAGAAAAATAAAGCGAGAAATATAAAAAGGTGTATCTCAAAATGGCCGATCCCAAACCACAAGACTGATATATTTTCAACATCCACGCAGTTTATATATACTACAGGCAATATAAAAATCAACCACGCAAACACACATGCATAATCAAGACAATTATTCAGCATCGCAGGCAATTTTATTGGATAAATATATTAAATTTACGTTAAAAAGTTACTTGGACCACGGAGAAATGTCATTACCCGTTAGGTTAGGTAACTAACCAAACGACAAAGCGATCTCAGGATCCTTGTAATTTATTTAAACGTAAATTAAATTTTTATCCAATTAAAAATAAGGCGATAAATAATGAATTAAACATAAAATTCATTAACAAATTTAAAATTTGCCCCCAAATACCCCATAAAGCGTTAATAAAACTCAATATCATCACCCTGTTTTTTCCTGATTTTTCTGGATTTTCCAGAATCGTTTCGGATTTTTTCCGATATTTCCAGAATTTTCTGGAATTTTCAGGGTTTAATATGGTATTTTCTTAATTAAAAATATTTTGGCCTGTAGGGCAGTGGCCCGCGGGCTGGCCGCGGGCTGCAGGCCCGTCAGCCAGAAAATACCCATTTTTATTTTCAATTTTGTTAAAAACTGGTCTTCTGGCCCATCAGAAGAGGCACATGCATCTTTTCCCCAATACCCTAATTAGGGCTCTACATTGATAATCCTTGGAATTGATAATGCATAACACGCAGTGCGTGGACATATGATCAAGGGTATCATGCATCAATGTATAAGATTATTCCACCATGCGTAAATTTATATTTCTCAAGGGAAATTGCAGACGATGGGCAATATATTTCCAGAGGGTCATATCACACAAAGAAGTGCGTGACTTGATTTCTTGCTGAGATTCATGCACACACGTGTGAGCAAAATGAGTGCTATGGAAAATTGGTCCCCATGCATAAGGAAGATACATAAAGTTTGTGTTTCTTCGGACCTAATGAAAGTGTCCAAATGTGCGGATCATGGTTATGAAACAATAATATAGATAATGGCACTTTGGAAATTTTATTCACAAGCAGTCATCGATGATCATGGAAGATACATAGATGTTGATAATGTGTTGGAAATTTCGTGCTGATAACGTGATGGAAATCAAGAGAATGAGTAACCATGGCACAAAGTCATGGTTCTCTATATATTCATAATAGTAGAATATGAAAGGACATGGGATACTAAAGGTCCCCATTAGTATATTTGATG
>CM061140.1:36279134-36329148 GCA_030789695.1 Scilla litardierei
CTCACGATCTAATTTTGGCCATTGTTCTTCATCGTTTTTAATCTTCTTTTAAATCTTTTTGAGCAATCTTTTGGCCATTCAATCTCTCTATTTTAATCTTCCCTTTTACAAAAGATTGTTTCAAGTTTTCTTTTTGATCTTTTTGTTTTCACTTAAATCTATTTGAGATCAAAATAAGGATTTTTCGTGTAGCCACACAAAGACACGAAAAGCTCCAATCTTTGGCTATAGGCTCAAGGGTGTATTAAGTCATCATCTTCAAAGGTTTGTCAGAATCAAGGGAGGTTTAGTAAATGATTTGGTAAGTTTTGTGATTGGTTTGTAACCACACACAAGGGTGTTGTGTTGATTGATATTGTGTAGTAAAGTCTTAAGAGTTGAGGTTGTTGGGTTGTTGGTTGTGTTGTAAAAAGCCTCAAGAGAGGTCCTCTTGTTGAAGAGGTTATGTTGTATTGATTTCCTAGTGAGACGAAAGTTGATTGGAAATCCTAGTTAGTGAAGCCCAGAGCCCACCAATGCACTAGCAGGCATGCAGGAGGTAACCACCACGTTAGCCAAGCTTGTGGAGAGGATAAAGCAAGTTGACAAGAACTACAATTTATTGCTTGCTTGCATGCATCCAGTGATGCAAGAGAAATAGCAACGGCTTAATAATGATCTGGTAATAATTTCTATTAATTATTTAATAATGTGACTTTAATGGTATTTAATTTAGATTAGGGCTAATGTAAGGGTGAAGAACGGATTTATATGATATGGGAAACTTAAAATATGTTATATGATACTTATATATAAGATTAGGCCTATAGCATGTTGCAATATTATTTATAAGATTATTAGCAAGATCATTTGCAACAGGTTAAAGAGAATTATTAGCGATTTAGTTTCCCCCAACCAATCATCTTTCCTGCAGGGGAGATTGTTATCTGACTGTACCTTGCTGGCTCACAAGCAGATCAGAGATTTTAGCAATCTTATGGGGGCCAGAGCGTGCCTAAAACTTGACTTCAGAAAGGCTTTTGACATCGTGAACAGAGAGTTTGTGTATTTTATTTTGCATCAGATGAGATTTGGGTATAAGTTCATCTATTGGATCAAGGAATGCATATCTATGGCCTCATTTTCTGTGATAGTCAATGGCTCTCCTGTGGGTTTCTTTGGAGGAAACAGAGGGATCAGGCAAGGTGATCCTTTTTCCTCCTATCTTTTTGTCATTATCATGGAAGCTTTCTCCCTCCTTCTTGTCAAGGCTATTACAAAAGGTACCATCCAGCCTATGAAACGTGCTTACTCTATATCACATCTGTTATTTTGACCTGCTGGTTTTTTGCCGTGCTAATTGAAAATCTCTAAGTGGCCTTAAAAATTTGCTAGAGGATTTCAGAAACTTCACAAGCCTAGAGATCAACTGGGAGAAGAGTATATCTATGTTTAGCAAAGGTGCTAAGAATCCTGGAGATCTAGCAGATTATTTGGGGGCTAAACGGGTAAATACTATCACTACTTACTTGGGGCTACCCCTTTCATCCAAATACCCTAAAACTCATATGTATAGCCGGCTCATTGACAAGTGTAGGAAACAGCTGAGTGGGTGGACTTCTTCCATGTTATCCATATCTAGACGAATTGAGCTGGTAGGAACTGTTATTTATGGCATGATAGCTTTTTGGGTGCAAGTTTATAGAGTTCCTTCCACTGTTTTGCGAACTCTAACTTCCATGTGTAGGAAGTTTATTTGGGGTACAACAAAAACATGGGCCTGGAGTGACTCTTGCAGGCCAAAGGAGGAAGGGGGGATTGGATTAAGATTACTTTCAGATCTGAACCTCGCATCAGGGATTAAGCTTACATGGAGATTCCTGAAGTCCAGAGGCCTATGAGATGCGGCCATGTTTTATGAAGCGAAAGGGGAAGCCTCACACTCTGGAACGTGGAAGTTCCTTCTTCACTGCAGAAACCTATCACAGAGAATTATTATGAGAAAGGTGAGAGATGGGAAAGATACCCTCTTCTGGCAAGATAATTGGCTCCCTTGTGGACCTCTCAAAAACCTACACGGAATTCCTGATGGAGCAAGTAGAAGATGAGTCAGTGACTATTGGGAAGGTTCGTCATGGATTGATGATGCTGAAATCCACAACCTCAAACCACTGATTCAACAAATTACTTTGACTGACGGAGTTGATACATGGGAATGGAAGCAGGGTTCATCTTTTAAGTTTAAAGACGCTTGGGACATTGTGCATGAAAAAGGTACCCCATATCCTTTCTCTAAACTGATATGGTACAGTAAGTTCATCCCTAAAATGTCAATCATGCTCATCCGTGTGTTCAAAGACAAGCTCCTCACAAAAGTCCGCATGGAAAAATGGTGCGCTCTCAGCTTTAATAGCTGTGAGCTGTGCACGGATGGCAGTCCTCTATTCTTTGACTGTTCCTACTCTAACTATATCATGCGTAGGTCACTGCTCAAACTGTGTCACGACCCGCTTCCCTAAAATGGAGGCGAGACGTGACAAGGTCCGCACAAACGTGGAGCTGTGAAGCCTCACGCCTGATAAGCGTAAATTTAGTATAAGCAGGTCCCTGTAATTGCAATCGAAACAATAACAATAATAATAATAACATGAGACGGATATGATATACCAATCCCAAAGTTTGTCCACAAAATATTCAACATCACAGAAAAGCCACCAGGCTAAAAGGAAGAGTCTAAAGGCCCAGAACAAGGCCAAACAAAAGACAAATATAACAGAGTATCAAACTAGGTGCCACGCACCGACAACCCAAAAGATCTAACAAAACTAGACGTAAACACTAAGACGGATCTCCAGTGTCTACGAAGTCCTCGACCAACACGGGCGCAAGCTCGGCGTCCGCAAACACCTCACCCTCAGCAGGTAACTCGGGCTCAAGGTCTAACATGCGTCACCCAAAAGAGAAAGGGGCACATGTCAGCAAGTCTAAAAGACTTGAGTAAGGAAACTGAAAGTAACTAGCAACCTAGCACTTATAATATTTAGCAATGACATGGCAATTAAGTATGATGCAACAGTTTAAAAGAGAGGCAACCACGCACAATGTAGCAAAAGCTACCAAATCACTAATCACTTATCATTTAACACTTAGTGCATAGAGAGTCCACCTGCTGGCCATCTCGTGGCTCAGTCCGCTTATCTCTATCACTATTAATAACACTTATCACTTATCACTTAGTGCATAGAGAGTCCACCTGCTGGCCATCTCGTGGCTCAGTCCGCTTATCTCTATCACTATTAATCACTTGTGCACTAGAGAGTCCACCTGCTGGCCGGAGTGGCGGATCAGGCCAACTCGGGGCTCAGTCCGCTTATCTCTTACCCCACCCATATGTGTCGAGCGTTGGGATTTCCAACTCACTGAGCTCGCTTCTGGAACACGAACCAGGAAGTGTATTTGGCATAGGGGTGCACCTAGCCGGTATCCGAGCGTTGGGGTTTCCAACTACAGGGCTCGCTTCTGGAACACGAGCCAGGAACACAAACATCGTAGCAAAGCTACACAATCACAGCAACACTTAAAGAATGCAATGACATGACAATTAATTCGCGTACCGTTAATGGAAAGTAAACATGACATGGTAATTGTGCAACATGCTAAATGTCGGAACTAGCTTCGTTGTCAAGCTAGTTCCCCAATTTGCGCCTAGGCGAGTATCATTTCGTCGCATAGCCTTTTTTACGCCTACAACAAGCAAATGGCCTAAAACATGGCCTAAACCCTAAGTGGCAAGTTTCACTTGCCTAGCACCGGGGATGACGACCACTTCGTCACACGGATGCCAATCTACGGGGAAAATCGCTGTTATGGGGGAAACAACACCAAACAACATGAAATTTATTAGGGTTTCATAAAATTATAAATAGGTTATAAAAACAACGGTAGATCGATTTCTTACCGAGAGGAGGCGGAAGAAACACTCCGGGGAACCCTAGGATCAGATCTGGAAGCAAGTGGAGAAGTTTGGGGAAACTAGGGTTTTGGGGGATTTGGGGATTTTGATGGATTTGGTGAGATTTTGGGGAAGATGAGGGGTAGATAGAGTGAATGGATGGTTTGGATGATGGATTTAGGGCTTGGAATGAAGGATTGAAGCTTGGAGGAAGATGGGGGCTCAAGGGGGAAGATTTTAGGGTTTTGGGTCGTGTTGAGGAAGAAGAAAACGTTTGGGTTGGGTTTAAATAGGTTGGGCTGGCGGCTGCCCACAAATTAGGGTTTCAACACTAGTTAGTCGGTCATAGAGCAACCACTGACCGACTAGTTTGGCAACTAGTCGGTCGGTCGACCTACGCAGACCGACTAAGTGCAAACAGTAACTCCTGAACGAAAATAGGATTTAGAGTTAGTCGGTCCATGAACAAATACTGACCGACTAGTTTAGCATCTAGTCGGTCGATGAACGTTCTTAGACTGACTAAGAGTAAACAGTAACTCAACCAAAATTAAGATGATGTGTTAGTCGGTTAAAGAAGCATTGCTGACCGACTAGTTTGCAACCTAGTCGGTCAACCAACGTTCTTAGACCGACTAACGATAAACAGTAACTCCTGAGAAATTTAGAAAGCTAACTAGTCGGTCCAAGAAGGATTGCCGACCGACTGGATCGTCATCTAGTCGGTCGGTGCCCCTTCTTATACCGGCTAATGAGCACAGAAAAGTTCCGATACGGAGCGCAGGGCCCCGGGATCGATTCCTAAGACTCCTAGGCTTGATCTAATAGTAAGATACGACCGTTATGAAGTCCGTCACGAGTGACACACTTCGAAATCGACGATCCTAAGGAAGAAACGAGAAAATACGACGAATCGATCGAAAATGAAAGCTACGGAGACGAAAACCACACATGAGGAGAAAATCCACCAAAACATATATTATATTATATTAAATCCAGATACATGAAAAGCAGTCGTTACATCCTCCCCAACTTAAGAAAAATTCCGTCCTCGGAATTTCCGAATACTCACGAGTCCGGAAAAAAAAGTGGGAAACGCTCACGCATCTCATCCTCATTCTCCCAAGTAGACTCTCCAGGCGAACAGTGTCGCCACATCACCCTCACAAGATTGACAACCTTGTTCCGAAGGGATTTCTGACGCCTGTCCAGAATCTGCACTGGATGCTGGTCATACGTCATATCGGGGCGAACGGTAATCTCCGAAAAATCCACAGCATGAGACGGATCGCTAATGTATCAACGAAGCTGCGACACATAGAAAACATTGTGAACTCCTTCCAAGGATGGCGGCAAGGCCAAGCGATAAGCTACCTCGCCAACCCTCTCCAAAACGTCAAACGGTCCAATGTATCGCGGGCTCAACTTCCCACACTTCCCGAAACGTATCACACCACGATTCGGGGAAATCTTCAAGAACACATGGTCGCCCGGCTGAAACTCCAAAGGACGACGTTTAGCATCCGCCCAACGCTTAAAACGGTCCTGAGCAATCCTCAACCTCTTCCGAATATTCCTGACGATATCCACGGCCTCCACGATCATCTCAGGTCCCAACAACTCCCGATCACCAACGTCATCCCAACTCAATGGCGATCGACATTTCCTCCCATAAAGAGCGACGAAAGGCGCCATGCCAATACTCGCCTGGAAGCTGTTGTTGTAAGAGAACTCCACCAGGTGTAGATGGTCCTCCCACGAACCCTTGAAATCCAACATGCACGCCCTCAGCATGTCTTCCAAAATCTGAATCGTCCTCTCGGTCTGGCCATCCGTCTGTGGATGGTACGCCGTGCTGAAACTCAGACGCGTACCCAAGCTCTTCTGCAAACTCTGCCAGAACTGAGATGTGAACCTCGTGTCTCTGTCCGACACGATACTCACGGGGACTCCATGAAGTCGCACAACCTCCTGCACGATTCACGTTACATCACTATCCAAACTAGGAAAAGGAAATAAAACGGAGAGTAAAAAGAATTTTTACCTCCATATATCTCCTTGCTAGCGCCTCAGTGGACTGTCCCACTCGGAACGGAATAAAGTACGCAGATTTGGTCAATCGATCTACGATCACCCAAATCGCGTCATTCTGCTTCGGACTCCGAGGTAGTCCAGTCACGAAATACATAGTGATGTGTTGCCACTTCCACTCTGGAATCGGAAGCGGTTGTAGCAACCCGGCCGTACGCTGATGCTCCGCCGTCACCTGCTGGTAAACCAAGCACTTGGCTACACTCCGAGCCACGCTCCTCTTCATACCATGCCACCAATAATTCAGACGAAGATCCTGGTACATCTTGGTGCCACCAGGATGCACAGAATACGGTGAACTGTGTGCCTCCACCATCAGCTCCTCTCTGATGTCCCCAGCTGGCACACACAACCTGGCTCCGAACCTCAGCGAGCCATCCTCATGAATCAAAAAGTCAGTCCGTTGACCGGCTTCCACCTGCTCCTGAATCTTCACCAGCTTCGGATCCTCAGCCTGGCCAGCCTTAATCCGGTCCACGATCGTCGACTGTACCTGCATGTACATCAACGAAGAAGCCTCTCCAGGAAGAACAATCTCCACGCCAGACTCATAAAAATCCTGCTGCAATCTCCACTGCGAGGTCAAAATCATCACCGCTGGAAGCCTACTCAAAGCATCTGGAACCACATTCACCTTGTCAGGGTGAAACTGCAAATCAATCTCATAATCCGCCATAAGCTCCAACCATCGACGATGTCGCATGTTGAGCTCCTTCTGAGTGAAAATATACTTCAAGCTTTTGTGATCGGTGAAAATCTTCACTTTCTCACTCAGCAAGAAGTGCCTCCAAATCTTAAGAGCAAACACAACGGCAGCCAACTCCAAATCATGCGTCGGGTAATTCTTCTCATGAACCTTAAGCTGACGAGACGCATAAGCCACAACATGCCCGTGCTGATGCAACACACAACCGAGACCCTTGCCAGAAGCATCGCAAAAGATCTCAAATCCACCGCTGCGATCAGGCACAACCAGAATAGGGGAAGTCGTCAACCTCTCCTTCAAAATACCAAAAGCACTCTCACAATCACTCGACCAAGCAAAAGCAACATCCTTCCGCGTCAACCTGGTCATCGGCTCAGCAATACGAGAAAAGTCCTTAATGAAACAACGATAATAACCAGCAAGTCCAAGGAAACTCTGAATCTCAGACGCCGACGACGGAACAGGCCACTCCCTGATGGCCCTAATCTTCTTGGGATCCACTGAAATACCATCTCCAGTCACCACATGCCCGAGAAAAGCAACTCGATCCAGCCAAAACTCGCACTTCGAAAACTTAGCATACAACCGATGCTTCCTTAAGATCTCCAACACCGTCCTTAAGTGCGAGGCATGCTCCTCCTCCGACTTCGAATAGATCAGAATGTCGTCAATGAAAATAACGACAAACTTATCCAAAAAGTCGTAGAAAATCCGGTTCATCAGATTCATGAAAACTGCGGGCGCGTTAGTTACGCCGAAAGGCATAACCACAAACTCATAGTGTCCATACTTCGTCCTGAACACTGTCTTCGGAACATCATCCTTCCTTACCTTCAACTGATGGTAACCACTCCTCAAATCCAATTTAGAAAACACCCTCGAACCTCCAAGCTGATCAAAAATATCATCGATGCGAGGCAACGGGTATTTATTCTTAATGGTCACCGCATTCAACTCCCGATAGTCCACGCACATGCGACGCGAACCATCCTTCTTCTTTACCAGCAACACCGGTGCTCCCCACGGAGACACACTAGGATTAATATAACCCTTCTGCAACAGCTCATCCAACTGCTTCCGCAACTCCTCCAATTCTGTAGGTGCCATACGATACGGCGCCTTCGAAATCGGCTGCGCACCTGGAACAAGATCGATAGAAAATTCCAAAGCCCGATCAGGCGGCACACCAGACATCTCCTCGGGGAAGACGTTGCCAAAATCTCGCACCACAGCTGGCCACTCCAGCTCCATCTGCATAGCCACAGCCTCCACCGGCCTGGCCCGAAATCTGACAGGACCAAGCGAACTGCTACCACGACTGAACTCAAACACTGGATGTCCGAGAATCTCGAACACCACCTTCTTCCTCCTGCAGTCGATCGTAGTATAGAAGCTCACAAGCCAATCCATCCCAAAGACCGCATCATAGTTGGTGATGTTGTGGACAATAAAATCAGCATAAAGCTCATGTCCACAAACCACCACAGAGCAAGGACTGCATCCATGATGCACCGTGACTACTCCATTCCCTGTAACGATGTTCCAACTCTTGGAGAGAGGGGACGTCGACAAGGAATGCTTCTCCACGAAGCTCTGGGCCAAAATGCACATCGATGCACCAGAGTCAAAGAGGACTCGGGCAGGGAACGTGCAAACCAAAAGCACACCTAATAAACAGTCTAATCAATCAAATCTTATTCTAGCAACATTCATACACAAGCATCCAACATAATTTTAACAATCAACTAATTAGGGAAGGAACAACTAGATTGGAAGTTACCTGCAATGACCTCATCCATGGCCAAAACCTCCTCCTCGGTCATCAGAAATGCCTGCCTCCTCGGCGGAATCGCCTGCCGAAAGGCATGCCCTTGCGGAACAAGGGGTACCCCATGACCAGCGGGCACCGGGGCTCTCTGCTGCAACGGCGGGGCAGCAATAGGTGCCTTCCAAGGCTGCCTCAACCTCGGGCACTCCCTGAGAACATGGGCGGGATCTCCACAGGAAATACATTGCCCCAAGAACTTCCTACATGATTCCTTGATATGGCCCTCCTTGCCACAGAAATTGCAAGTCCTCCGAACGGGCCCTCCTGGCCTCTTAAACTGAGCAAGCTGGTTCGGCCTGAATCCAGGTCTAACCACAGCTCTCGCCTATTCCACAGGCCTCCTCCCAGCACCAACGACAGACCCCTTCCTCTGGTTCACGAGCAGCTCCTGCCTCTTGGCAGCGACCAGAACCTTCTGATAAGATTCCCGGTCAGAAGAGGTCACAAAACTCTGGAGCTCCGAAGCAAGCCCCTGCAGGAACCTCTGAGCTCTCTCCTCAGCGTCCTGCACCATCTTCGGTGCAAACCGACTCAGCCTCATGAACTCTTGGTGATAATGGTCCACCGACGAGCTCCCTTGCTTCAAATCGATAAAACGCTGCAGCATCTCCTCCCTGGCAGCCTTCGGGAAGAACTCACCATCAAATCTGGCCTTGAAGGTAGCCCAGACGATCGGCTCCACCAACATCTTCTCTTCAGCATCCCACCAATTCCGAGCATTATCCTTCAGCTGGCGCTTCGCCAAGTCAACCCAACCAACTTCGTTGACCTTGGACATCTTCAGATTGTCCTCGATATTCCTCATCCATTCATCAGCAGCTAGTGGACCTTCGGTTCCATCAAAATACGCAGGACCCAGCTCTCTGAACTGCTTCGCCCCGGGCTCAGGGCGAGGGGCTTCCACCACCCGAGCAGCTCGAGCCACCGGAGCATTCTGTAACTGCAGAAGCACACCCTGCTGAACCTGCATCATCTGCAACATCATCCGCATTATCTCCCCGTTAGTGGGCTCCCGCTCAGGCTCCTCGTCATGAGGGGGCGCACCACTACCACCACCACGGGTGATTCGCCTTCCTGCCATCTAATGACACAGAGAACGAAACGATTAGACTCATAGCTTAGGGCTCAGATGTCAAACTTATTTGTTTGACAATCTTGCATTATTATCGTTATCCCGATAATTGCAGTTACAGAAGGACCTGCATGGGCCACCAATAAAACCTGTCACGACCCGCTTCCCTAAAATGGAGGCGAGACGTGCCAAGGTCCGCACAAACGTGGAGCTGTGAAGCCTCACGCCTGATAAGCGTAAATTTAGTATAAGCAGGTCCCTGTAATTGCAATCGAAACAATAACAATAATAATAATAACATGAGACGGATATGATATACCAATCCCAAAGTTTGTCCACAAAATATTCAACATCACAGAAAAGCCACCAGGCTAAAAGGAAGAGTCTAAAGGCCCAGAACAAGGCCAAACAAAAGACAAATATAACAGAGTATCAAACTAGGTGCCACACACCGACAACCCAAAAGATCTAACAAAACTAGACGTAGACACTAAGACTGATCTCCAGTGTCTACGAAGTCCTCGACCAACACGGGCGCAAGCTCGGCGTCCGCAAACACCTCACCCTCAGCAGGTAACTCGGGCTCAAGGTCTAACATGCATCACCCAAAAGAGAAAGGGGCACATGTCAGCAAGTCTAAAAGACTTGAGCAAGGAAACTGAAAGTAACTAGCAACCTAGCACTTATAATATTAAGCAATGACATGGCAATTAAGTATGATGCAACAGTTTAAAAGAGAGGCAAGCACGCACAATGTAGCAAAAGCTACCAAATCACTAATCACTTATCATTTAACACTTAGTGCATAGAGAGTCCACCTGCTGGCCATCTCGTGGCTCAGTCCGCTTATCTCTATCACTATTAATAACACTTATCACTTATCACTTAGTGCATAGAGAGTCCACCTGCTGGCCATCTCGTGGCTTAGTCCGCTTATCTCTATCACTATTAATCACTTGTGCACTAGAGAGTCCACCTGCTGGCCGGAGTGGCGGATCAGGCCAACTCGGGGCTCAGTCCGCTTATCTCTTACCCCACCCATATGTGTCGAGCGTTGGGATTTCCAACTCACTGAGCTCGCTTTTGGAACACGAACCAGGAAGTGTATTTGGCATAGGGGTGCACCTAGCCGGTATCCGAGCGTTGGGGTTTCCAACTACAGGGCTCGCTTCTGGAACACGAGCCAGGAACACAAACATCGTAGCAAAGCTACGTAATCACATCAACACTTAAAGAATGCAATGACATGACAATTAATTCGCGTACCGTTAATGGAAAGTAAACATGACATGGTAATTGTGCAACATGCTAAATGTCGGAACTAGCTTCGTTGTCAAGCTAGTTCCCCAATTTGCGCCTAGGCGAGTATCATTTCGTCGCCTAGCCTCTTTTACGCCTACAACAAGCAAATGGCCTAAAACATGGCCTAAACCCTAAGTGGCAAGTTTCACTTGCCTAGCACCGGGGATGACGACCACTTCGTCACACGGATGCCAATCTACGGGGAAAATCGCTGTTATGGGGGAAACAACACCAAACAACATGAAATTTATTAGGGTTTCATAAAATTATAAATAGGTTATAAAAACAACGGTAGATCGATTTCTTACCGAGAGGAGCCGGAAGAAACACTCCGGGGAACCCTAGGATCAGATCTGGAAGCAAATGGAGAAGTTTGGGGAAACTAGGGTTTTGGGGGATTTGTGGATTTTGATGGATTTGGTGAGATTTTGGGGAAGATGAGGGGTAGATAGAGTGAATGGATGGTTTGGATGATGGATTTAGGGCTTGGAATGAAGGATTGAAGCTTGGAGGAAGATGGGGGCTCAAGGGGGAAGATTTTAGGGTTTTGGGTCGTGTTGAGGAAGAAGAAAACGTTTGGGTTGGGTTTAAATAGGTTGGGCTGGCGGCTGCCCATAAATTAGGGTTTCAACACTAGTTAGTCGGTCATAGAGCAACCACTGACCGACTAGTTTGGCAACTAGTCGGTCGGTCGACCTACGCAGACCGACTAAGTGCAAACAGTAACTCCTGAACGAAAATAGGATTTAGAGTTAGTCGGTCCATGAACAAATACTGACCGACTAGTTTAGCATCTAGTCGGTCGATGAATGTTCTTAGACCGACTAAGAGTAAACAGTAACTCAACCAAAATTAAGATGATGTGTTAGTCGGTTAAAGAAGCATTGCTGACCGACTAGTTTGCAACCTAGTCGGTCAACCAACGTTCTTAGACCGACTAACGATAAACAGTAACTCCTGAGAAATTTAGAAAGCTAACTAGTCGGTCCAAGAAGGATTACCGACCGACTGGATCGTCATCTAGTCGGTCGGTGCCCCTTCTTATACCGGCTAATGAGCACAGAAAAGTTCCGATACAGAGCGCGGGGCCCCGGGATCGATTCATAAGACTCCTAGGCTTGATCTAATAGTAAGATACGACCGTTATGAAGTCCGTCACGAGTGACACACTTCGAAATCGACGATCCTAAGGAAGAAACGAGAAAATACGACGAATCGATCGAAAATGAAAGCTACGGAGACGAAAACAACACATGAGGAGAAAATCCACCAAAACATATATTATATTATATTAAATCCAGATACATGAAAAGCAGTCGTTACAAACTGGGAATGAGGGGCCCTTCTATGCTCATGCTTCTGGTGCTGGGGGGCTTCTATCTGGCGAATTATGTGAAGAAGGGGGCCCTGGGTTTGATTGCAAGAACTGTTCTAGCTGCCGTAGTTTGGCACCTGTGGCGAGAGCGCAACAGACGGTTATTTGATAACAGTAGGAAACCCAAGGCTGTGCTTTTCGAGGAGATTTCTGCAGATGTCCGCATTGCCCTTTGAAATCTAGATGAAGTAGAGGATGAAGCCGCCGCAGCTCTTGAAAACTGGGATATTCGCGATGCTAGATGAACTATACAGCTGATGTGAACATTCGGGTTTCAGCTTTCTTATGTGATTGTATTTTGGTGCGTATTTTGTACTGTACTTTTGTAAAGTGGTTCTGATCATTGATACTTGACAAAATGTTCTAGGGTGACGATGCATGTGTCCTCTCATCTAGTCAATGAGTCTGGTATTTAATGATCAACCACACTGTATCTTTTGTCTACTGTTAATATAGATACTAACTTACCTTGCAATATATATATACTAGTCATACCCCGTGCCCGCGGGCACGGTTCAATTTAGATATTTCCCCCTCAAAATCTGAGTTCTCCCGAAAATGTGGGCACGATTCATTGTAGATATTCCCCCCTCAAAAGCTTAGTTCCCCTGAAAATGTGGACATGATTCATTTTAGAAATCCCCCCCTCAAAATCTTAGTTCCCCCAAAAATTTAGCTCATCCCAAGGAATTTTGTTCCCCCAAAAATCTTAGTTTCTCCCAAAATTTAAATGGCCGGTAATAATTAAAGTTCACTCGAAAAGTTATTTAGTTCTCCCCAAAATTTAGTTTTTTTGGTAACACAGAGGGACCGGGATTAGATCTCGGGTCGCTACTACATAAGAGGGAGGGGGGATACCATCTAGCTTAAGGGCCGGCGGTCTCCCCAAAATGTAGTTAGCACATAAAATTTAGTTCCCGCCATTGTTATTTAGTTCTCAAAAATTTTAGTTTCACCCAAAAATTTTCTTCCCCGAGAATTTTGTTTCCCCTAAAAATTGTAGTTTCCCCTAAAGTTATTTAGTTTTCAAAAATTTTAGTTTCCCCAAAAATAATTTCTTCTCATAGAATTTGATTCTCCAAAAAATTTTAGTTCTACCCATAAATCCATCAAGATTTAGTTCAACCCAAAATATTGGGAGAGAAATGTACATCCAAATTTTTTTCTCACAATCTTGAACTCAATTGTTCATATCCCAGGATATTGCTAGGATCCAGTTACTTGAACTTTAGCATATCCCACTTCAAAATTGAGTTCAAAAAATGATGAAGAGAATGATGAATATGTGAATATCAAATTCAGTCACATATATTTTACAGTAATAAAAAATGAAATTGATTCAAAAATATTTCATGGAATACTCAATTTGATTCAAAAATATTTCAAGGAATATTTCATGGAATACTCGATTCAAAAATATCAACTTGCCTGATAATTTTTAAACAGCATTCTCATAAGCATATGGTGAAATGCAAAAAACAAAACGCACAAAATTCAAGGTGCAATAGGCATTTTTATTTGGATTGGCAGTTGCAATTTAAATTTAGAATGAAAATTTGAAATTTTGAATTCAAATAAGATGAGACAAAATTCAATTTCAAAATGCAAGGTGCAATATTCAATATTCATGTTAGCAATACTCATTGTCAAGTTCAGGCAAAATTTAAGTCTTTTGACTGAAATGAAATTCTTTCAAGTTTCAAAATTGAATATGTTTCTAATTTTTTGAAAATATTCAGTCAAAATAGTTTGAAAAATAAGCACAAAAATTTGTCATTGGTTTGAAATTTTCATTTCAGTTTGAGAATATCATTTCAGTTTGAAACTTGAACTTGATCTAAATGAGCTATATAAGGATGTTACAATCTTGAATACATTCCAATATTCTAAAAACCACTAAAAATTACATATGCTACACTATCAGGTATACATTCTTGTATATAAGGATGGAAAAAAACCAATAAAAAAACTAATAAAAAACACCAATCTCTGAATGTGCAGCAAGATATAGATAAAAAACAAAATTTGAATGCATTGTTATATCAGGATATCCTGATTACATTCCAGTATTCTAAAAATCTAAAAATGAATAGAGATAAATTTGACTTTTTAAAGCTGCAAAATTGGCACATTCCAACATTCCAACATTCCAAGCTGCAAAATTGGCATATTCATTTGAATAAAGTATCAATTCAGTAAATGTATGAATATTTTACCTCAATCCCTGTACTTGGTAGAAATATTCACATTCATAGCAGATGGAAATATCAAGTTTACTCCAATTGACTGTAAACTTGATTGTAAACTTGATAGAAATATTCAAAATGAAGTTCTCCCTGTTAAACAAAAATATCAAGTAATAGTCAAAAATTGAAGTGTAATTACATAACCACTGCAAAAACAACAAATTGACATTTAATACTCACATATTGACAGCCAACCTATTTAGTTCTCACATTAAGAATTACATTTGGGCACATAATTTGTCTTCAAAATATGTTATGCTTAGTATTTGCATATTTCATTTAATACTCAGCTAATTTGAAATTCTTAATACTCAGCTAATTATGTATGCATTCAACATAATATTAAGAACTTCTTAATTCTCAGCAAATACTAAGCTATTATGAACTTCAGCAATTTGCAAATACTAAAGCATAGCTGAAATTCTTAATATTTCATAGGTGAACATAGGTGAAAAGCACAGCTGAGTATTAAAAACAAAATAGCTATTTTGAAATATTAATGTTATACTCAGTATTAAGAATGAAGAATAAAATAGCTATGTTGAATGAAGAACAATATAGCTAGTAATAAGAACTTCAGCAAATACTTACAAATACTTAGCAAATACTAAGCTATGTTGAATGAAATATGCAAATATTCTTAATACTCAGCAACTGAATGTGAAGACATTTCAATTGCTGAGTATTTGCATATTTGAAGACATTTCTCAGATTTGAATCCTGGCAATGCATTGTCCTGCTAATAGTTTCAAAATGGATAAGAGTTGTCCGACAAATAAAAGTTTCAAATTTCATTTTTGGGTGTCAAAATCAATTTCCAAGGATTACATCCAAGGCCAGCTCAATTTCAAAATAGCTTGCTGAAATATGGATATAATGAAATTTACATCAAACTTAGGAACATTTGGCTGAAGGAAAATGTAAAAAAGTTTGGTGTATTTTCAATAAGACAAAACAGTGTCCTGCAAATTAATCAACAGCAAAGCTTGATGTATTTTCAATAATACCTTGGCTTGCAAGCTTGATGTATGTTCAAGCAAAGTGGTGTGTTCTTCAGATTTTTGCAAAAGTTTCAGTAAATGCTATTGATTGGTGCAAAAGTTTCAAAGCACAGCCATGATTAATTTGTCCTGCAAATATTTAAACCAAACACATGTAAGTGTTATTGATTCTTCATGTAAATACATGTGCAATTTTGTAGTATCAGTGCATGTATTTCAGTGCAATACATGTGATGCTTCAAGTAGCAAACTTGCAAAATCCATGATATTATCAATAGCAAGCAGGAAAATTGACAAAATTCAAAAAACATATACAAAAGGTGAATGTTGGTATATGAATGTTGGTATATGAATGATATTAAAAACATATACAAAAGTCTATGTTGAAAGATATTAGAATGATATTATAAATTTCATTGCAACTTCATATGCAGAGCTTCCCACTTGGGTTTATCTTTCAACATAGACTTTCAACTATTTTAATTTCAGAGCGTAGAGCTTAGACATTCATATATCAACTTCATAGACAAAAATTTCAGAGTCTATATATAAAAGGAAACAAATGCAAAAAAATTTGTATATTTAAATTTCAGGGAATAAAATTTGTATATTTGAATTTCAGGGACTAAAATTTCAAAAGTCTATGTTGAATGTTGCCAATCTTAGTCCAATCTTAAAATTTTAGCCACAGGACAAAAGTATAGTGTGAAATGAAATCAGTTAGACACAGGACAAAAGTATGAGTGACTGTGATTTGTTTTCATTTAGCTAAAAAAGTAAATGAGTCCATTGATACTCATTTAGCCACAGGAATGAAAAAAGGAAAAGTTTGCTATCTAATGGACTCATATTTTTGCTATCTAATTCATGGACTGGCAAAAGCAAAAATGATTTTCATTGGAATCATATTTTTGCATGGACTGGTTTGATCAAGGATTTTTTGATTGATTTTTTGCTTGACCATCAAAATTGGCTATCTTAATGAATCAGATTGCCAATTCATTCAGATTGGCTATCTGAATGATTGGTTTGATCAAGGATTTTTTGCTTGATGGCCAATCATTGGCTATCATTCAGATAGCCAATTTTGCTTGATTTGCTATCTGAATTTTTGGCTATCTGAATGATTGACAATCCTTAATCATTCATGATTGACAATCCTTGATCCATATAAGTGAATGCTGTCCTATGAGTGAATGCTGTCCTATATGATCAAATTTTTGGCTATCTGAATTCCAATTTTTGGCTATAGCCAAAAAATTCCAATTTTTGGCTATCTGAATGATTGACAATCCTTGATCAAGCCAATTTTGATGGTCAATCATTCAGATAGCAAATCAAGCAAAAAATTCCAATGAATTGGCTATCTGAATGATTGGCTATCAAAATTCCACAAAATCAAGCAGATCAAATTGGATATCTGAATGATTTTTTGCTTGATGGCAAAAGCAAAAATGATTTTTTCCTTGAGCAAAAATGATTTTCATTGGAATCATATTCCTTGAGCAAAAGCAAAAATATCATCCTCAATTTTTTCCTATTTTTTTCCTATTTTTTTCCTTGATCAATTTTATATGGATAGGAAAAGTTTGCCAAATTTTTGGACCTCATTTGAATAGCCATATGTGTAACTGTTAAACAATAATTTTTATGCCAAATTTCCATACAAATTTGAATAAGGACTGAATATGTCCATACAAATTTCCAATCCTTATACAAAATGAATATGTCAAATGAGGACTGAATAGAAATTTGAATAGAAATTTGTATGGACAGTTTGAATATACAAATTTGAATAGAAATTTGAATAGAAATTTGTATGGGCTGAATACAAATTTCCATACAACTGGCAAATGAGGACAGTTTGTATATGGACATATTCAGTCCTTATTCAAATGAGGACTGAATATGGACATACAAATTTGTATACAAACTGGAAATTTGTATGTCCATATACAAACTGACATATTCAGTTTGTAACTGAATTTGAATAAGGACTGAATAGAAATTTGAATAAGGACTGAATATGTCCATACAAAAATATTTGCTATCTAATTTGAAAATAGGAAAAAAATGTTTGCTTTCCATATAAAAGTTATGCCAACATTTATGGACAGTTATGCCAAAGTGATATCAGTAGAACCTTAAGATGAAATTGAACCTTCAATTTTTAAAACCAAATTGTTTGAATTGATTGATTCATCCTAGAATTATACTTTAAATGAAATTTTCAAACTAAACTAAATTGCTTGAATTAAACTTATACTTGAATTAAACTTAATGATATCATTTGGCTGTCCTCATAGATCACATTGAAACTTCAATCTCCTCTCCTTGAACCAGCCTGGAATTAAACTTCTACTGATAGCTTCCTTCAATTTTGTGTTAACCAATATCCAGTGTATAAGACACTTGCTGCCATGTCCTGTTATGGACGTAGAAGTTGCCCGGTGTATAAGACACTTCCTTCAATTTTGTGTTAACCAATAACTAATTTTGTGTTAACCAATATCCAGTGTATAAGACATTTGTTTTGTCTACAAATGGTTACATGACAACTTTGTTTCCTATGCATTTTTTACATGTTAACCCTATACATTTTTAGTCTATGCATTCATCATGTTTTAGTATATTGATAGGAGGACCCAATAAATAAGTAACATAGGGTTAGTTAACCCAATAACCCTATGCATTTTTTTAGTTTTTGCAGTCAACATTTTTTACATGTTAACTATTTTGTAGTCTGCATTTTTTAGTCTATGCATTCACCATGTTCAGTCCTGAAAAAAAATTGAACCCAAAAAAATTGATCTCAAAAAAATTGAACCCAAAAAAATTGAACTCAAAAAAATTGAACTTTGCAGTTCAATCCTCCAATTTCTTTGTTGGATCCAAAACAACAAAAATTCAACATTTGCAAAGTGTTGTGTTCTTCAGATTTTTGCAAAAGTTTCTCAGTTAGTGGAGGGTGCTATCCATGATTAATGTGTCCTGCAAATATTTAAACCAAAGTCATGTAATTTCTATTGAATTACAATTCAAGCATTCAACCTAAAATGAAATTGAAATTGAAGCTAAATTGCAATTTAATGAGAAACTAAACCTGCAAAATAGAAATTGCTATTGAAATTCAGTTCAATATTGTCCTGCTATTCTAAGCATTGACTGAAATATTGAATTGCATCTTGCTAGTCATCTTAGTCAACTTAGCAATATTGAATTCAATACTTGCTAGTCATCGTAGCAATTCAATATTTCAGTCATGCTGTCAAAAGCATATTGATATTCAATTTCAATACAATTCCAAAATTGAAATAGCAATAATACTCTCTACCAACCAATGAGCAAGTAACCTTGAGCAAAATTGATAAAAATAGCAAAGATGACTGAAATATTCAAAATGAATTGAAAGTTGAATGAAAAATGACTGAAAAATGAAACATGAATGATATTTTTTTAACCAACATTCTCCTGAGATAGACCTGTATTCAAATTTCATTCATAAACATGAATGAAATTAAAAACATGAATGAAATTTTCCCTTGGACCTTGGGTTTTTACTTGATGGTTATGGATAATACCAAACAATGAATATTTGAATACAGGACTATCTCATAAAAAATCATGTTTATGGATAATACCAAACTATGAACATGTTTATGGATAATACCAAACCCCATGGGCGAAATTTAAAAACCAAACCCCTTTGGACCTTGGTATTAAAAAATTGGCAAGTAGTGGCAATACTGCTCTTGGGAATATACAGCCAATTTTTTAAATACCAATACTGCTCTTGACTATTTAAAAAACATGACTTATATTAAAAACATGAATGAAATTTGTTATTAGCTATTAACATGAATGAAATTTTTTGACTGAATAAAAACACAAACAGAGAAAGAGATTGGGGATAAGAGGGATGAATGAAATTTTGCACCAACAGTTTATTAAATGTAAAAATCAACTATTTTGCACCAACAGCAACTATATATGGCAACAATCATTTGCAAAATGCACAAATCATTTACCATATGCACCAATCATTTTCAGCAAAAAGTAATTCACCAAAAAGTAATAAGCCACTATTTGGCAAAATTTCATTCATAAGACACATAGTTGCTTTTGCATTTTGCTTATAGTTGCTTTTTCATTCATAAGACAAATATTGAAACATAGGGTTGCTTTTTCATTCAGGAGTGCACATCTCATAAGCATGGACAAAAACATATAGTCCAATATTCCAGAACATAGTCCAAGTGCAAACCAAAACAGACTGCTATCTAATTCAATTGCACTTGGACTACATTGCAACTTTTTTCAGTCCATATGCTATCTAGTTTACCTGTTTCAGGGAAGATTATATTGGGCTATCTAGCTTCAAGTTAGAGGTCTAGGTGCTTGCAGTCTGCATTTACAAATAGAACAAAGTAAGAATATATTAGCTTTGACAACAAAAGTTTTGAATTCAAACTATTCATTCAAAATTTCAGTCTTTTGACAGAAATGAAATTCATTCAAGAGTTAAAATTGAAATATATTCAAGTTTTTTAGTCAAATTGAAATATAGCCCAGAGATGCATTTCCAAAGACTGAAATGTTTCTCTTTGATTCAATATATTCAACTCTCTTATCCAAAATGTTTTTCAGTCAATTTATTTCCAAAGAGTGAAATGATTCAATATATTCAACATCTCATCAAGGATCCAAAATAAAAATTTCAGTCAATATATTCAACATCTCATCAAGGATCCAAAATAAAAATTTCAGTCAATATAATCAACCCTCTTGGTTATTCAAGTCATTCTCAAAATTTCATTCTCAAAATTTTTCAGCAAGCACATTAGTTTCAAAATGGATATTGACAAATGATTGTTGAAACTTTCAGTCAATAAAATTTCATAACCAACTCTTGACTGAAATGCAAAATGAATAAGAGTTTGCAATGGATAAAAGTATGAATGAAATTTGTTATTATCCATAAATATGATATTCTATTCATCTCTATTCATTAGCACATGAACAAAAATTTATATATCATCAAGCTGGATGTATTTTTCATTAGCTCATTTGAACTTTGATAAATTTCATTAGCTCATTCATCAAGCTGGATATATAAGTTATTCATAACCATAAAATTTCATTAGCTCATTCATCAAGCTGGATATATTAATTTCATTAGCTCATTCATCAAGCTGGATGTATTCATTTTTCAGCAAGCTCATTCTTCAGCAATATAAATTATTCATAACCATAAAATTGACGAATAAACCAATCCTCTCAAACTCACCAAGGGTTAAGGTGCAGAGGACGTGATGAAGCTCTCAACCTTACAAAGCTCACCAAGGGGATTGTGATGAAGCTCAAAGCGCTGCAATGGGATTGTGGAGAAGAGGGTGAAATAAATTAAAAGAGAAAAATTTGATCACATCGTGGAGAAGAGGAAGAGCTCACCGATGTGGAGGTAGAAGATGAGTTCTTGATGTGCTTGCTCTTCGTTGTTGAGCTGAGGTAGAAGAGGGTGCTCTTCTTGCTGTTCTTCGTTGTTGAGCTGCAGGAGGTAGAAGATGATGGCGATGAGGGTGCTCTCCCTTGCTCTTCTTGCTCTTGGCGCGTAAAATTCTCTTCATCGCAACCCTCAAATACAGAGTAAACTGGGATGTGATCAAATTTGTTTCCCTCCCATATGTGATGTGATCAAATGAGTTTCCCTCCCAGATGCAGTCAAATGTAAACGGAAATTTTGATTTCAAAATTTAAAATACAATATGATTTGATTTCTCATCTTATCCAATATCTCATATCTCAATTTCTCATACCCCATATACAAATCTATAATAACAACACACCCAATTACACATAACCAAAATATCTTATCCATTATCTCTTATCTATTATCTCTTAACCAAAATCTCTTATACAACAATACACATATCCACATACAACAATACACATAACCAATATCTCTTATCCAATTTCTCTTATCCAAAAACCCATGATAACATCCCTGTTTTATTTTATATATATATATATATATATATATATATATATATATATATATATATATATATATATATATATATATATATATATATATATATATATATATATATATATATGGGTAAAGGGATCCTAAGGTGCCTCCTTAGATTCAATCTAAGGAGGCGCCCCCATTTCCCCACATCTCACACATTTTTTTTGAAATTTTTTTTCATGTGTTTATTGTTCACCTCATGGATGATCAACATACCAAATTTCAAGGGATTCCAATACTATTTGAGCCACCATCTACCCCTTGCAATGTCGTGGGGTTTTAAGCACGTTTTGAAACCATTGAAGTTGTAACGGGTAGATGGTGGCTCAAAAAGTATTGGAATCCCTTGAAATTTGGTATGTTGATCATCCATGATGTGAACAATAACCCATGAAAAAATATTTCCAAAAAAATTGTAGGAGATGGGGGGAAATGTGGGCGCCTCCTTAGATTTTCATCTAAGGAGGCACCTTAGATCCCCTTTTTCCTATATATATATATATATATATATATATATATATATATATATATATATATATATATATATATATATATATCTATTATACATTTGACAGCGATTTTTGAATCCTAGGGCTGACTAGGACAAGCTGACTAGGGCAAAGGGGTTGATAGAAAGACGGCTAGGATTTGATCTTGAAGAATCAACGGTTTGGATGAGGTTTTTTGGAAATTTTGGATGGAAAATTCTTAATTTTAGTGGGTAACATGCTTGGAAGAATGCAAAAGGTTGAAAATTGTATAATAGTTTGAAAACAGCCCGCATTGGAAACCGAGAGACATCAGCGCCTATTTCTCTTCCCCAAAAAACCTCAATCCATGCCTCTTCAGCTCCCGCTCCCCTGCAAAAATCCCGCAGCCCACATCCGAGGAGCTAGCCCTCAAAAAGCACAAAAAACCCCAATCTGTGGTTCGAATTCGCAAAATCCCTCAGCCCACACCAAAAAGTCTCCACTCTGTCTCCGCCTGTAGGTGATGGCAAAGAAGAGGGGGAGGGATCCCAGCACCTCCGGCGGAGGATGGTGCGTTTGGCTTCCTCGAATTCCCCCGAGAATTTTCGGAACATCCAGCTTCAGGTCTGTTGGTTATTGCTTCGTGTTGGGTTTATTGAGTTTCTTAGGGTTTTGAAAGTTCCAACTTTTTTGATATGTGAGTGCATTTTGATTAACTGGCTAGGGTTTTCCTTGCCGGTTGGGGTTTAAAATTTTGGGATCATGAATTCAGGCATCCGACCCTGCAAAAAAATTTGATTGAGTGGCTAGGGTTCTCTTAGTTTGAATCGTGAATTCTTGAATATTTTTTTATCATGTACGTTTATTCGTTTTTACAAGACAGTGGCTTTACTCAATTCTCTATAAAATTGGTAGAGTAGGATTGATCCAAATGGGTTTATGCATGAAACCTTTTAGTTGTATGAGCAGGTTTTGTGCTTTTGGAGTTAGGAGTGGAGATGCAAAACTGTAATGCTGTAAGAGCAGTTTATTCGTGAATTCACGATCCGGCCCCGCAGCCTGCTTTTTAGTTGATGTCTGGTGTATTGCTTCAAGAGCAGTTAATTTTGGTTCCATGTATGGGTTCAAGAGTTATTTTAGTCAATGGAAGGTATATCCTTTGCCGCAAAACTGTATTTTTGCTTAGTGCTGGTGTTATTTTGGTTGTCTGCTCAATAGATCTGGGAGCTTTTTTATTTGATTGTGGGCTCATTTATTTTGATTGTAGCTTCTTTATACTTAACATCTCTTCCAAGAGAGGGGATCAAGTTTTACATGTGATTTCTAAAATATCAGGCATGCTTCAATATCATATTACATGTTATTTTTTTCAATTTTTTATAGTAGCTACTTTGGACAAGATGTAAATTTTTTAGTGGATCATGTTTTACATGCCCAACTCCTTTCTGTTCTAATCTTTACAATTTTTGATTGATGTATTTTATTTTGAAATGGAGCTACTTTGGACATGATTTAAATTTGCTTGCTTGATGTCAGAATTTTTTATCCCGTTGCTGTTCTAAAATTATGTTAACTTTCTACACATTATATTCTAATCAAATTTGAATCAGATCTTATTTCTAATCAATTTTGCTTGCTGTTTAAATGGAGCCGAATGAATTTTATTCTGTTGCATATCACTTTTTCCATCCAAAACTCTCTTTTGCTTCACACCAACCAGACTTTGTGTGTATATTACTCTTTTTAGGGGATGTGGGCTCTGTTTCAAATTACTCTTTGAAACAGATGTCCATATTACTATTTGACACAGATACTAAGCAATAGAATTTTTATGGGAAAGCAAAAAAAGGTTTTATTTTTGAATTGCAACTTTACATCAGACATAAAACAGTACCTGGCAATAATATTGAATTCAGTAAAAAATAATATAGACTGGAATTCATATGCATCAACCTTCATAACTTGATTCCCCTCTTCTGAGGTTTCAACGGTTCCAATCTCCATTGCAGATTGGAAGTTCTGTGTAACGACTGTGGTATTATATACTTTAATCTGAATGATGCATACCTTTTGGTTTAATGATTAAATATATTACAGATATGAAAGAGATGCAAGTTTATGTTTCCAGCGATTAAGTGTCCAAATTGGAAATCCTCTTTAATCGTGTTGTCATCTTCAATAAAACAGTTTGACGGAGCTCCGGCCCAAGTCATCGGCGACTCCTTCATCCGATTCCACCCCTAGAAACTCTCGCCATATCAGCCCAGCTTGCCATTTGAGGTAAAATAATTTATTCTTATTATTTATTCTGGTAAAAATGAAAGAACTCCATCGTGCGCATCAAGATTTTGATATTTTTTCCCATTAGCATATATCGTGATGAAGATTGCAATTTTTCGATGAGAAGTGTTTTATGAGGTGTCCATTTGAAAGAAGTAGTTCATTTGGCCTCTTAGTGCTAATTGGTTTGGAAATCTTTGTTCTTTAGTAAGAACATGGGGCGTTTGGTAGCATGTAATGTTCTGACATTGAAAAAATGACAGGAACTTAATATATATGATTCTCTGTGGTAGATTTTGAGAAATTTAGTCACCTTTAGCTTTTTGTTTTCTCTGGTTGTGAAAAGGTTGGATCTTTATATGGCACATGTGCCATTTGTTAGTTTTCTCATATCACTGGAAATAGCATGTAATGCAAATTTCTCACTAGAAAATGGGAGACTTCTTGATAACTAGGATTTTATTATGTATGCATGTGTAGGTAGCGTGGGTTGAACAGCTCGACAGAGCTCCGGTCCAAATCACCAGCGGCTCCTCCGTCGAACTCCACCTCAAGAAACCCTTGCCATATTAGCCCATCTTGCCATCTTACGCACCTTGGCTATGTCTTTGACGATGGGCCACCACATACTGGAAAAAGATATTGTATAAACAGGTGAATGAGCTTCTTTTCAATTGGGCAAGTGTTACAAGCTGAATTCTTTGCATGTTGACTATCATGTGTTAGCTGAACACAATGCCTCATCTTGCTTGCAGTGCATCTCTTAAGTTGAATACCCAACATAGAATTGAGCAACATGATACAAACATATTTTATGTATCAAGATGATATGTTTATAGTTTTCAATGAGAAACAGAGGTTACTCGAGTGACATGTAAATTTGTGGAGGTAAAATTGTCGGAATGAATTGGTGGAATGTGAATAACATTCTTTGTAAGAGATTCTGTTTTGTGAGCAACACCATTATTTTGTAAAGAATTTGATAGAATTTGTTTCTGTTTCAAGAACAAAAAATTGTAAGAATTTGTTTTAGTTTTCAGAGCAATAACCATAACACCATGGTTTTTGCAAAGTCAATGTTCTGTATAAGAGGACCTTCTGGATATGAGACCCACCATGCATCACTTTTTTACAATGGTGTACAGTTGAATTTATTTTACATTCGTTGTAAAGTTGATGTTCTTTGTAAGAGGACGTTCTGGAGATGAGACCCACCATGCATCACTCTTTTACATGGTGTTGCATCACTCTTCTGAAGATGACACCCACCATTCAAAATTGTAAGATGACATTTTGAAGATTTTCAGATACTATTATTAGCCATTGAATTTATGTTCTGTGTCTCTTTTACAATGGTTTTTGTTGCTCTATCTGAAATGTTATACAAATAATTTAAATGCCATACGAAATGTCATATGAAAGTCTTGGGTGCCTTTTGAGAGATTTAAATGCTATTTTAACACTCTTATGGATTGCTAGAAATCAAATTGTCCATTGAACTTAATGCTACTATAAGAATGTAGCTGAAAAGTATGTTCTAATGATAGTCAAAAGTATGCTCAAAAGTATGCTCAAAAGTATGTTCTAATGGAACTAATTTTTTTTGGGAAAATGGTTAAAAATTATTGTGCTTTACTTATTGTTATTCGTTTAAAATTAAGGAATCCAAAATTTTGAAGGGATAATACTTAATTGAATCAATTGGTATGATGAGAGTTTCTGAAAAATTTTGGTTTAAAACCCTAAAATTTTGGAAAAAACTAAATTTTGGAAGGAACTAAAATTTTTGTAAGGAACTAAATTCTCGGGCAAACTAAATTTGGGAAAGCTAAAATTTTTGAAAAGCGAAAATTTTGGTGAATGGAAGAACTAAATCTGGAGAGAACTTTTGGAGGGAACTAAATCTTGAGGGAGCTAAGTTTTCGGGTGAACTAATTTTTTCGGGTGAACTGAATTTTCTCGGGGAACTAAATTTTGATGCAATTAAAATTTTTTGAAAGTGAAAATTTAGGTGGGAAACCCCTAATATTTTGGAAAAATTGAATCGGCATGAAACTAAATTTTGTGGGAACTAAAACTCTGTAGATAAATTAAATTTTCTGGGGTGAACTAAACTTGGACGGAACTAAAATTTTTGGAAAATTTTGGGGGGTCGGTATTCTGGAAGGAATTATATTTTGGGGGAACAAAATTTTTAAGGGACCTAAATAAAAATTATTACGCTTTAATTATTTTTGTTGGTTTAAAATTGGGGGATCCAAGATTTTAGGGGGAATATATTAAATGAACCGTGCCCTAAGGGCACGGGTTATGACTAGTATGAGATTAATGGAGAAGTGCTGACAGCGTTGGAAATGTTTCCAGTACTGTCAGCGATCTGGCATGGCTACAGTATTGTTTTTTAAAATGTTTTTGTTCAGTTGGTAGATATACTTGTTAGGAAGCTTTTCACAAATTTTCAGGTCGATCTGACACCGTTTGAGCCTCCGTTCATCGATTTCAAAAACGTTGCACAAAACTATGGACAGTTTTGCGCAACGTTTTTGAAATCGATGAACGGAGGCCCAAACGGTGTCGGATTGACCTGAAATTTGTGAAAAGCTTCCTAACAAGTATATCTACCAACTACAAAAATATTTTTTAAAAAAATCTCTACGGACCCCAGATCGCTGACAGTGCTGGAAAAATTTTCAGCGCTGTGAGCACTTTTCTATTAACACACACACACACACACGACAAGTAAGTGTGAAACTTTATTGATCTCAAAACAATACAAAAATAGGACCAATAGTTTAGCCAAGAGGATTAGAGAGAGGGGGGATAGGGCACAAGCGCCGTCACCCCCTACAATCGCCATACCACCTAACTATACCTATGGACAGAAAAATTCTGAAAAACCCGAAAATTCCAGAAAAAATAAAAAACATAAACAAGCTGCATTTACAAGGTTTCATGTATTCAAGAACCCGTAATTTGCGAAAGGGGTAGCTGAGGATGGGTGATCCCAGTCCAAATCCCGAAGAGCTATCAAGACATCAGCTACAATCGCTTCGAATAGTTGTGTTTTCTTCATCCCCTTCCCCTCAAAGATCCTGCTGTTTCATTGTTTCCAAATATGCCACACCATGGAAGCCAAGGACATTCTTGCCAGAGTACTCACACAATCCTTCCTGCTGAAGTGAGTGAGGTAAAGGTTGCCTACCTCCGTAAGAGTAGAGGGAGCCAGTGTGGTAATACCAAGCTTTAATAGGCACCTACAAAGGAGATAACGAGTGTAGCTGCATTCAAAGTAAAGGTGCTCAACACCCTCAATCATATCATCTTTACATAACACACAATTTCTACTGGTGGCCACCCCCACTTATGAAGAATATCCCTCGTTAGAAGTTTTCCATGGAAAGCACGAAGAAGGGTGATAGCCATCTTGGGGGTGTGGTTACTATACCAGACCAATTTATAGAAGGGGAATGGGGGGCCTAAAGTGCACGAACCTTCCCATGCACCTCTGAAACTGAAATCAGCACAACTAAACCATTCCCATGAGTCACTCCCTTGGGTGAGCCTGATAGGTTGAAGAAGAGCCCTAAGCGAGAGGATATCAGCATCCTCTTTCCACCCATCATCAGACCAGTAGTCATTAACAAGCTTGTTTTTCGCTCCAGAAGGGACTTCCTGAAGGAGGTAGATAGGTCCATAAGGCAACCAATTATTATACAAGAATAAAGTTGAAGAGCCATCCCAAATAACACGTTTGATCAGCTTCTGAGAAGTGGACCGAATGCGAAGGAGAAATTTCGAAGTACCAGAAGAAGTAGGCTTAGCCTTTGCATTAAAGAACCCTGGTCCTGGAGAATAATTCTGCCTCATATAACTTGCCCAGGGCCCATCTGAGGAGAGCATCCTCCAAGTCAAACGTACACCTGAAGCCACATTTAGGTCTGATAATAACCTCAACCCCACCCCTCCCTCCTCCTTGGGAGTGCATAAATCATTCCAAGCCCAAATACGTTGCTTCCCCCAAATAAATCTCCTACAAGCAGCATTAATGGTACGAATAACAGAAATCGGGATGTGGTAGGCATACATCCAAAAGGCAATCATACCAAATATTACCGTGCGCACCAATTCAATTCTGCCAGAGATGAAAAGGAGAGATGAAGACCAGCCCACCAGTCTCTTCTTACATTTGTCAACCAGCCGTAAAAACATGGAAGCCTTGGGGTAGTTGGATGATAGTGGCAACCCCAGATAAGAGGAAAGGGAGGTAACTTTCCTTATGCCAAGAGCATTTGCAAGAATACCAGGTTCCTTAGTCCCTTTGCTGAAGATTGCTGAACTCTTCTCCTTATTAATATGAAGACCCGATAATACGTTGAAAGTGTCCGGCAACTCGCCCACTCCTTTAAAAGAGTGGGAATTGGCACGACAAAAGACTAGGAGGTCATCAGTAAGTAATAAGTAGGATATGGACCCCGTTCTTCTCATAGGATGGATACTGCGCGATGCATCTGCTTTAGCCATGAGGAGGGAAAAAGCCTCCATGACAATAACAAATAAATAGAGGGAGAGGGGGTCACCCTGTCTAAGACCACTATTTGATGAAAAACCCCTGTAGGAGATCCATCCACTAATACTGAAAAAGTCGAAGTTTTAATACATTCTGAAATCCATTGAATGAATTTATAGCCAAACCCCATCTGATGAAGAAGAAATAAAATGAATTCCCTGTTTACGCAATCAAAAGCCTTACGAAGATCCAATTTTAGGCATGCTCTGGAGCCCATGGGGTTGCTGAAATCTCGAATCTGCTCATGCGCTAGTAGGGCGCAGTCTGTAAGAAGGCGACCTTTAAGGAAAGCTGATTGATTAGGGGATATCAGTTCATTAACAACCCTCTTGAATCTGTTGCATAACATTTTGCTGATAATTTTATAAATCACATTACAACAAGCTATTGGTCTGTAATCTCCAAGGCCAGATGCGTTGGTATTTTTTGGAACCAACGTAAGGAAAGTATGGTTTATCTGGCGCAACATAGAGCCTGATCAGAAGAAAGAAGAGACTGCCTTCATAACATCATTACCCACAATATCCCAGTCATTCTGATAAAAAAACCATTGAAGCCATCTGGACCAGGGGCTTTATCCTTTCCAATCTGGAAAGCCGCATCCTTGATTTCATTATCAGTAATTAGTCTTTCCAACCAAGATGCATCATTAATAGTTAATTTCCTTTTAGGAATAAGGTCTGGAAAAACATTCCAGTAATCATTCTGATAGTATATCTTTTCATAATATAGGGGGCCTCATCACGAAGTCTGTCAAGATTCGCATTTCCCTCCCCACCAGAGTTAATCAAGTGCCTGATATTATTATAATTTTGCCTGTCTTTCATTGCCGAGTAAAAAAAAATTGAATTCATGTCCCCCAACTTAAGCCAGTTTTTCCTGCTCTTTTGCTGAAGAGCAGATTCTTCAATATCCATAGCTTTAGCTAGGTTAAAAGTAGCGGCATGTTCTAATTTTTGCAAGTGGGCATCATAAGCAAGTTGAGGCATAGACTGAATATCAGATAACTCATTCTGGCACTTGTTAATGTTTAATTTAGCTCTACTATTAGCCGCCAAAAACCTCAGAGATTCCTTAAGAAATTTAAGCTTGGAAACTAGCCTTTGCATATGGGAAGCAACCTGAATTTGAGATGACGCCCATGCTCTTTACACAGTATCTTTATAACCAGGGAGGGTGCAGCACACATTATAGAATTTAAAAGGCTTAGGGTGAGAGGGTAACTTAGGAAGGAGATGCACCATCAAGGGTGCATGATCACTAGTCCCAGGATTCGCATGCTCCATATATGAGTGTGGAAGAAGATTTAACCATTCCGGGTTGCAAAGAGTTCTGTCAAGCCACGCCGAGATACGACTGCCTCCAATTCTTCTGTTGTTCCAACTATAGCGATTGCCTACGCTTTTCATATCAAGCATACGACAGTTCCCAATACAATTATTGAAATCATCCACACCCCTCAGATCCAGCAATCTCCACGATCTTTTCATTAGAATATCTAACGCAATTGAAATCACTGCCAATCATGCAGGGAGTATCAGAAAAATGCACCACATCAGAGATAATATCAGCCCGAAGCACCTGTCTGGAAGCTGAGAGATTGAAAGCATATACTGTGGTGAAAGCCATCACCAGTCCTGAAGAGTTTGTAAAGAGTGCCGATATATGTTGGCTAGAAAAAAGCATGGCATGCATGACCAGGTTAAATTATCATAAAAAATGACGATGCATCCTCCAAAATGCTTCGATATATTGTCAACACACGACCAATTTTTCGGGAAATATCGTGTAATCCTCCCTGCATTATGCTCCTCAACTTTAGTTTCTAATAAACAAGCAATAGAGGGTCTCAAACTAATAATTCTCATCTTGAGTTCACGCCTTCTTGAACTGTTGTTGAGCCCCCTCGAGCTCCATAGAAAGATAGACATTTAAGATATGGTGGGGTGGGGGGGAGCTACATTATTATCAACCAATCGTGAGCCCCTACGGGTAGCAGATGGCGACACAATCTGCCTCAAATCAGATTTAACTTTATTCTTGCCTGCAGAAGCCTTCAACGCCTCTTGCTCTATGTCCCAATCGATATTTGGAAGAGAAACTTGACCTTCAATGTCCTCAGATACAGTCATATGTATTACTGAGTCAGTGACATGCTCTGGCTGGAGACCAGAATTGTTATGGAGTAAGCCGCTGGCTGCAATTGCAATGTACCCCTCCCGCCTGCTTACTCCTGACCCTGTCGGCCTGATATCAATCGGCCGCCGAACATCAAAAGCAACAGGCCTATCCAGAACAACCCCAGGCACTCCCGTCCAGCTGTACAGATCAGCGACAATCCGTCCATCACCAAGTTGCAGACTAGCATCAGAAAATACCCCAGGTTGCGGCATAGCATCAGTAATAATCCCAGGTTGTGGCATCTCCCTGATCACATCCGTAGAATGTGTCAACTTCAGTTCATCCCCAGGTTGCTTACAAAACCCAGGTTGCTTCTCGACCCCAGATTGGGACACTCCCCCATCAAGCTCCCCCAGACTGCTGCTCCAGTACACTTCCAGGTTGCATCACTAGCTCAGCATGCATCACTTCAGGTTGTGCACTCTCAGGAAGCAGCTCCAATCCAAGTCCAGGCTACGTCATCGGTGCAGCACTGATCACATCCCCCTGATGAGAAACCTCTACAGTCACATCCCCCAGTTGAGACACATCTGCAGTATGAGGGAGGTGCACAACTACAGGAGGCTTATCAAACTCAGATTGTGCCAGGTTCCCAGGCTGCAACAAAGACTCCTGGAATTCCTGAGCAGACTGCGAGAGATTCCCAGGATGAACCAAAGCATCAGTCGCTACCCAGCTCAACTTGCTGGAGGCGAGAGGCTGCGGCACTTCACAAACTATCCTGCTGCTCTCTCCAACAAAGAACTCCCTAGCAGGATTAGTTGCAGACAGAATCATCCCAGTCTTATTCAGATTGGAACTCTTTAATAGAACAACATGATCCCTGTTAATGAAAGCCTTAGCACTCTTGGAAGAATCCACGTTACTTTCCAGGTCTGAGAGAATGCTATGGACTTCTTCAGAATTTGACTTTTCATCCGTTGTTGCCATATGTTCATGATTCTCCTCCCTCGTTCCGTAAACAAAATTTTGGATTGAAGAGGGCTCAGAAGATACGGATCGTATGGAACACTGTTGATCAGTATGCCCAAATCTTGCACACAAGCTACAACGAGGGGGCTCGCCCTCATACTTCACATCAACAGAAAATGTAGAACCATCCTCCAACTCTACCAGCGCGGTTCTAACCAATGGAGCCTTAGCTTTGACTTCCACAAGGCAACGCACATACATTATTCTGTCCAAATTTGCTGTAGCACGATCTAAGCATATAGCTGCCCCAACCAAACTTGCAACAATATCTAAAAATGTCTAATATCCACACAGATATGGGTAGTTTATGATTTTGAATCCATACTGGAACATCAGTAAGGATGTCCTGATCATGCCTAACGTTTGGAGTCCAACGCTGAAGCACCACCAATCTACCATCGAATAACCATGGACCTCCATGCAGAGTAGCTTCACAATCATCCTCCTTATCAAATCAAAAATAAAAGTACCCATTCTCCTTGCTGAAAATTTGCAGACTTCCTTTCCGTTTCCACAGACGATCTGTCCATGCCTTAATTTGGCCATAATAAGGTATATCCCCCAGAACGTAACCCACAAGGGAATTACTCCAACGAGCCGCTCCAGTCTCAACAAGGACGCTCAGCACCCTCGCCTTAGCAATTCCATCCTGTCCAATAATGGGGGGGACTAAGGACATGATTAATGGGTCAGCATACGTACGTCGAAAGGCACAGATATCCACCCAAGATTGCTTCTCCACAGCAGGATTGACGCGAAATGAAGATGAAGCTATAGTCGGCTTCTTATCAAATGACTGCCGAGCAACTAGGTATTAGTCCCAGGCCTCTGATCTCCCGTCGATGAACGCTCAGGGCGAAGGAAATGGGGACGCCCTTGCCTTAGAAAATTAGAACCCATAGGGCGCCATCCCCCTCGAGGGCCGCCCCTAGCAACATTGGGGCCCTGTTTAACAGAATTTAATTTCGGATTGAAATTCTTCTTACCTCGATGAACCCTCCTCCAGCCAGCATCATCTTCAATGTTGGATTCACCTCCAGCGCCGATGTCAGAAACCTTTTCCTGGACTGGATCTGCGAGCTTCTCTCCCACTAAGCCAACCCCCAGATGCCCTAGCCTTCTATCGACATCACCTGAGATAGCCACCCGATTGCTGGGGCTTGCCGATGTATTAACGCCAAGCAAGGTTCCTTGGTCGATAGGGACATGCCCCAGTTTGCCTGAGAAGCCTGTATGTGTATCGCCTGAGGCCCCTTCCCTATTTCACCTGAGTCGAGTGAGTTCCAGCCCTAGCATCGCCAGCATCGTCTCCTGGGTCGCCCGGATCTCCCCTCCACAAGTCACGGTCCATTTCACCACTAGTGTGTATATATATATATATATATATATATATGCAAAAAATGTACCTAAGAATGACCTCGGGTAGAGATACCTGAGCACACCCCCGCTGTTCGGGGTTTGTGAGTATTTTTTTTTGAAATTTTTTTTTGCAGTAGGTAGATATACTTGTTATGTAGCTCCCCACAAAATTTCAGCTCGATCCGACACCGTTTGAGCCTCCGTTCATCGATTTCAAAAACGTTGCGCAAAACTGTCCAAATTCTGGACAGTTTTGCGCAACGTTTTTGAAATCGATGAACGGAGGCTCAAACGGTGTCGGATCGAGCTGAAATTTTGTGGGGAGCTACATAACAAGTATATCTACCTACTGCAAAAAAAATTTTCAAAAAAAAATACTCACAAACCCCGAACAGCGGGGGTGTGCTCAGGTATCTCTACCTGAGGTCATTCTTAGGCACATTTCCCTATATATATATATATATATATATATATATATATATCTATATTATAAAAGAGGGATGTTATCAAGAGAAATTGGATAAGAGATATTGGACAAGAGAAATTGGATAAGAGATATCTATATTATAAGAGAGGGATGTTATCAAGAGAAATTGGATAGGAGATATCTATATTATAAAAGATGGATGTTATCAAGAGAAATTGGATAAGAGATATTGGACATTAGAAATTGGATAAGAGATATCTATATTATAAAAGAGGGATGTTATCAAGAGAAATTGGATAAGAGATATTGGACAAGAGAAATTGGATAATATATATCTATATTATAAAAGAGGGATGTTATCAAGAGAAATTGGATAAGAGATATTGGAAAAGAGAAATTGGATAATAGATATCTATATTATAAAAGAGGGATGTTATCAAGAGAAATTGGATAAGAGATATTGAAAAAGAGAAATTGGATAAGAGATATTTATATTATAAAAGAGGGTTGGTATCAAGAGAAATTGGATAAGAGATATTGGACAAGAGAAATTGGATAAGAGATATCTATATTATAAAAGAGGGATGTTATCAAGAGAAATTGGATTAGAGATATTGGAAAAGAGAAATTGGATAAGAGATATCTATTATATAAAAGAGGGATGTTATCAAGAGAAATTGGATAAGAGATATTGGACATGAGAAATTGGATAAGAGATATCTATATTATAAAAGAGGGATGTTATCAAGAGAAATTGGATAAGAGATATTGGAAAAGAGAAATTGGATAAGAGATATCTATATTATAAAAGAGGGATGTTATCAAGAGAAATTGGATTAAAGATATTGGAAAAGAGAAATTGGATAAGAGATATCTATAATATAAAAGAGGGATGTTATCAAGAGAAATTGGATACGAGATATTGGACATGAGAAATTGGATAAGAGATATCTATATTATAAAAGAGGGATGTTATCAAGAGAAATTGGATAAGAGATATTGGAAAAGAGAAATTGGATAAGAGATATCTATATTATAAAAGAGGGATGTTATCAAGAGAAATTGGATAAGAGATATTGGAAAAGAGAAATTGGATAAGAGATATCTATATTATAAAAGAGGGATGTTATCAAGAGAAATTGGATAAGAGATATTGGACAAGAGATATTGGATTAGAGATATCTATATTATAAGAGAGGGATGTTATCAAGAGAAATTGGATAAGAGATATCTATATTATAAAAGAGGGATGTTATCAAGAGAAATTGGATAAGAGATATTGGAAAAGAGAAATTGGATAAGAGATATCTATATTATAAAAGAGGGATGTTATCAAGAGAAATTGGATAAGAGATATTGGACATGAGAAATTGGATAAGAGATATCTATATTATAAAAGAGGGATGTTATCAAGAGAAATTGGATTAGAGATATTGGACAAGATAAATTGGATAAGAGATATCTATATTATAAAAGAGGGATGTTATCAAGAGAAATTGAATAAGAGATATTGGACAATAGAAATTTTATAAGAGTGATGTTATCAAGAGAAATTGGATAAGAGATATCTATATTACAAACGAGAGATGTTATCAAGAGAAATTGGATAAGAGATATTGGACAAGAGAAATTGGATAAGAGATATCTATTATATAAAAGACGGATGTTATCAAGAGAAATTGATAAGAGAATTTGGACATGAGAAATTGGATAAGAGAATTTGGATATCTATTATATAAAACAGGGAAATTGAATAAGAGAAAATATAAGAGATGAGATTTTGAGGGATAAAAGAGGAGGTGGGGAATTTTGCACATACAACCCTGGTTTTTGTATTTTTGCCTATGGACCCTCCACACACACACACACACACACTTTTTATTCTCACCCCTTCCGGCCATTTTATTTCCAGTTCTATGAAGATTTTGAATCTTATCCTACTAGGACAAAGCTTTGTCATACGTGGCAAGTTTGTCCTAGGTGGTAATGACAATTTTGGGGGAACTTAAATTTTGGGGGAAAACTTAAATTTGGGGGGAAACTTGAAATTTTGTGGGAAAACTTGAAATTTGGGGGAACTTGAAATTTGTGGGGGAGAAAAACTCAGCCATTAAATAAACCGTGCCCTATGGGCACGGGTAATGACTAGTCTATTCTATAAAACATGAAGAATTTGAATGTTGTCCTACTAGGACAAACCTTTGTCCTAGGTGGACAACTTTGTCCTAGGTGGACAAATGACAAAATTTGGGATGGGTTTGTTTTTGGGGGAAAACTTTAATTTGGGGGGAAACTTGAAATTTAAATTTGGGGGAAAACTTGAAATTCAAAATTTGGGGGGAAACTTAAAATTTGGGGAACTTGAAATTTGTTTGGGTGGGAACTCAACCATTAAATAAACCGTGCCCTATGGGCACGGGGTAACGACTAGTATATATATATATATATATATATATATATATATATATATATATATATATATATATATATATATATATATAAAGGGATATGAGCATTCCGTGTAGGAAATTTCCTACACCGTCCTCATAAAACTTCAATTTCCAATCTTTTTTCCAATAATCACCACCGTTCATTTTGATGTACTTATCATGGATGATGAACATACCAAAAATCAAGTGAATCCAATGCTATTTTACCCTCGATCCGATTGTTACAAATTCAACGTTTTTTGAACAATAGAACTTTTTGTCACGAGCCGATCGAGGGTCAAATCCCCCTAGGGTTCACCCATGTTTGGGGTTTTGGGGTTTTAGAATGTGTACAATAATTCTAAGCAAAAAATTTCAAAAACATAAGTGGAATGTGGTGTTTTTGAAGGACGGTGTAGGAAATTTCCTACACCGAATGCTCACCTCCCTCAAGCCCATATATATATATATATATATATATATATATATATATATATATATATATATATATATATATATATATGTTGACTAGGATCCATTCGGATGGATCAAACATGCGGATCCATCCAAGTGGAATTTAAAGCTAGACAATGTAAATAGAAAATCTGATCGTTGGATGTCATCTAACATGTCTAAACTAGCTCCAAACAAAATTTCAACTACTTTCGACATGTTTTGCCCATGCATCAAGTGGTTGCAAAATCGATGTTTTTGAATAGTTATAAAATCGGCTAATTTTACAACCACTTGATGCATCGGTAAAACATGTCGAAAGTAGTTGAAATTTTGTTTGGAGCTAGTTTAGACATGTTAGATGACATCCAACGGTCGGATTTTCTATTTACATTGTCTAGCTTTAAATTCCACTTGGATGGATCCGCATGTTTGATCCATCCGAATGGATCCTAGTCAACCTATATATATATATATATATATATATATATATATATATATATATAGACTAGTGTATATATATATATATACATATATATAAATGGCTTCCGTGAATCTCGGTCAGGCGATCGACCCTGGCGGCGACCACTTCGCCGGCGGCGGATCTCAAGGCGAGTCTGAGCGGGCTGATCGCGTCAAGGGACAGCGGGATAGATCTGTGGGCGGCTCCATAGGGGAAGGCAAACCGGATCGGGGTGCTCGCAACAAAGGTGAGGGCGGCTACATAGGGCATCCGGGTCGTCTTGATGGGGTTGCATCGCGATTCAACGGGCGGACGGTGTGGCGAAATCAGCAAGGGGAGCTACCTTCTTACGAGAAAGTGGTGACTGATCTGAGTAGATCTCGCTCAGATGCTGATGTTGGTTGGGAGATTGTAGATCGAAGGAGAAGGCGTGGTTTGGCAGGCGGAAGATTGGGTGGTGTCGGGAGTTCGCGTAGCTCTGGAAGGGTGACGGTGAGAGGTAAACCCCTAAACAATCGCAGTCCCCCTAAGGTGTTTGATAAAATGCCTTTGAGGCATGCTGGGGAGATAAAAATCGATCCTACCAAGACAAAACAATCCTGGGCAGATGTTTGCTCCTCCATCAGAAAATATGACGTTGATGTGGGTATGTCGTTTGTCGCCCCCATAGCTAAGGAAGATGGCACGCTTATGGCTATGGTGCCGAAGTCTGCTTTGGCTAGAGGAGCGGAACAGTGGAAGTCTACCTTAGTTGGGTACGTCTTGGGTGATATCCCCTTCTACGGGCAGATTTGTGCTTGGGTGGACAGGCTTTGGAACCTCAAGAGGGGGGTGAAGATCTATAGCCGGGAAAATGGTTTTTTCTGCTTCAAATTTGAGGATGATGGTGAATGTGAGAGGATTTTACAGGGAGGGCCATGGATGTTTGACGGGAGGCTGGTAGTCCTACAGCGATGGAGTGCTGGGGTCAAGTTGGAGCGGGATATCCTTTCTTCTGTTCCAGTTTGGATCCAGCTTCATGGAGTCCCCCTGGAAATGTGGACGCTTGAGATCTTGAATTGCATTGCGTCCTTGGTGGGTAACCCTATTTGTTTGGATAAGCTTACTGCCAAAAAGGAGCGATTATCCTACGCAAGATGCCTCGTTGAAATCCATGCTAAACAGGCACCAGTGCACCATGTCTCTGTGGGTACTGAAGATGGGCCGACTCTTTCCATCGGAGTGAAGATAGAGGGAGAGCCTCCGCGATGCTCCAAATGTGTTTGCTTCGGTCACTCGGACCCCCAATGCCCTGAATCAGTTGAGCCCCCTTCACTCCAAACTAAGCAATCTTTGGGTGTCCTGTTGGAGGAAGAAGTGATGGACGGGAGTGTTATGACTTCTGGCCTAGCTCCTGGCGATGCTATTGCCCCTACTCTTGTTCAGCGGGCCATGCCTTCTGATATTGTGATCCCATCCACACTTGATACAACGGGGCATGTTGTTAGCAACGAGGTCTGCGATCCCAAAGAGGGGCTCTCCCAGGAAGTAATCACCTCTCAAGAGGATCCTCAAACTCCTCCGGCACTGGCAGTTTCAGAATCGAGCCAGGATGGGCAATGCCAAGTCACTTGCAGGGGGGATCTGCCTAACACAGCACCACTTGATGCTGAGCTTGGGAGGCTGCGTACTGGGCACTATCAGCTCGATATTGGGGACTGTTTGGCTGGCGAAGGGACTAGCGGGGGAGGCCACAATTCATTACCATCACTAATTTCTGAAGTTCCTGAGACTGAATATGAGGTGGTTAAAGACCAAGTCCCTGAGACCGTTGCTGTAGATAACCCTGAATGGGAGGCTGAAATGGAATCGATGAAACATCAAGCCGAGATTCGAAATGCAAAAAAGAAGCAAGAGCCCCAGGCATCCTCCAGGAAAAGTTCGCGAATCCAGGAGCATAGCCAAAGCCGCAAGCCATCAGTTGATAAATGACTGTTTTCATTTGGAATGCCAGAGGGCTAAATAATTTGGTGCGGAAGAGGGACCTTCGAGACTTCTTGATGAAGATTAAGCCCTCTGTAATTATTCTGATCGAGACTAAGCTAAAGACTCTTTCTACGGTAGGGAGGTCTATTCTCCCTAAGGATTGGCTAACCTACAATAATTTTGACGTGTCGTCGGGAGGGCGGTTAGTTCTGGGATTTGATCCTATGGTTTGGAGAGTGTCTTTGATGACGTACTCTGCCCAGCACATCTCCGTATCCTGCGAGAATTTGGGAGGGATGAGGTGCGTCATTACTGGGGTCTATGGTCGCAATACAATGGAGGAGAGGAGGGACCTATGGAAAATTTTGGAGCATGATTGCCTGCGGGCAAAAAATGGGGCTTGGCTTATGGGGGGAGATTTTAACAGTGTGTTGTACTCTTGTGACAAGATTGGTGGCAGGAAATTGGAGACGAGCATGGTTCGGGAATATGAAGAATGCATTAGCAACTGTGGACTCCAGGGCCTGAAGAACACGGGGAATAGACTTAGCTGGTGTAACAACCGGTTTGGGCAAGAGCGTATTGCGGCACAACTGGATCGGGTTTTCGCAAATGCAAATTGGATAAACTTATTGCCAGAATCTTATTTTGACTATCTGGAGGAGGGCACTAGCGACCACTATCCCATGGTTGTCCATCTTCATAGTCAGGTACTACCTAAGCCCAAGCCTTTTAAATCCTTCAACTTTTGGTCAACTTGCCCAGGATATAAGGAGGTCATTTGCTCTCATTTGAATCTCGTGGAAGTGGGCACCCCAATGTTCCGGCTTGTGCGGAAATTGCAAAATCTGAAACCGAAACTTCGGGTTTGGGCAAGAGATTTCAAGGCTGATAATTTGGTGGCGAGGAACAGGAACTCCCTTGAGATGATCAGGCACGACCCTCTAATACATGTTGACTTAGACTTGCAAAGGAAGGAATCCCTCCTTCTAAGAGAATTGTCAAAAGCGCTAAAAATGGAGGAGGACATGTTTAGGCAAAAAAGCCGCCAGAATTGGCTCACTCTCGGAGATCAAAATACTAAGTTTTTTTACACTCATATGAAGGCAAGGATATGTCGAAACAATCTGCTGCACCTAGTTGATGAGAAGGGTGCAAAGAATAGGGTTTATGCAAATTTGATGGTGGACGCTCCTGATTTTTATGAAAAACTTTTCAACCAGAACAGTTACCAAACTTCCTTTCAAAATCTGATCCCCAAACGCATATTAACTAAGGATGCGGCGGCTTGGCTATGTAGAAGGGTCTCTAATGAGGAAATTAAGGAGGCTGTTTTTCAAATTGGTCCTGACAAGGCCCCAGGTCCTGACGGTTACAACGGATACTTCTTCCAACATAACTGGGAGCTTATGGGAAATGATGTCACTGCTGCTATAAAATCATTTTTCTCATCTGGATCTCTCCTCAGACAGGTGAACCACACTTTCCTTACACTAGTGCCAAAAAATTCCTACGCTAGTTGTTTGGGAGACTACCGGCCCATTGCCTGTTGCAATGTTCTCTATAAATGCATCAGCAAATTATTTGCAACAGGCTTAAAGAGGTGATTCATGATTTGATTTCCCCTAACCAAGCTGCGTTCCTCAAAGGCAGACTTCTTTCAGACTGTTCTCTCATTGCTCATGAGCAAATAAGAGATTTTAGTAACCCTATGGGGGCGAGAGCATGCCTAAAATTGGATCTTCGGAAAGCGTTTGACAGTGTTAACAGAGACTTCGTCCTCTACCTCTTGCATTTGCTGGGGTTTCCAGATAAATTTATCTCATGGATTCGGGAATGCATCTTCTCTCCCACGTTCTCAGTTATGGTTAATGGGGCTCCTTATGGCTATTTTGGTAGCAACAGAGGTCTTCGTCAAGGTGACCCTCTATCTCCGTTTCTTTTTGTTATAATCATGGAGACTTTTTCTATTCTGGTGGACAGGGCAATCATCTCACATAAGATCCAGCCAATGAGGCGAAGTGGATCCATCTCGCATCTCCTATTTGCAGACGACTTATTGGTATTTTGCAGGGCAAATAGAGAGTCATTCCTGGGCATTAAAAATTTACTTCAGGAATTTGCAGGCTATACGGGCCTTGAGGTTAACTGGGACAAGAGCTCAGGATTATTTAGCAAGGGTGTTAAAAACAAATCGGTGCTGGCAGATTATCTGGGAATATCTATTGCTACAACTATCACAACTTATCTTGGGCTACCTCTCTCTATTAAATATCCTACGACCCCTAATTACAAGCGGCTAATTGACAAGTGTAAAAAAAGAATGGGGGGCTGGTCTTCTTCGCTCCTCTCCATAGCTGGGAGAATTGAGCTTGTCAGATCGGTGATTTACGGTATGGTGGCCTTTTGGATGCATGCGTTCCAGATCCCAGTGAACGTCCTGAGAACAATTTCTGCGGCTTGCCGTCGTTTCATTCTTGGTAATACCAGATCCTGGGCTTGGGAGGATTTATGTAAGCCAAAGACTGAGGGGGGAGTTGGTATTCGGATGTTAGAGGAGCTTAACATTGCTGCGGGTGTGAAGCTCACCTGGAGGTACTTAACTTCTAAGAGTATATGGGCAAATTTCATGCGGGCAAAATATGAACCTCCAGGCAGAATCTTTGCGGCATCGGCCTCAGTTCTGGAATCCGGAAGCTGGAAAAGATTGCTTCGCTGCAGGACGGCATCTCAGACGCTTATGAGGAGGGTGGTGCGGGATGGCCGGACAACATCATTTTGGCATGATTGGTGGCTCGACTTCGGACCCATTTCTCAGCATTTTGATATCCCCCTGGGAGCTTCGAATCATGTAGTTGCAGACTACTGGATTGTGAATGACTGGAGTAGGGATGCGGCCCTTGACCAGGTTCGGCACCTCCTTGGCAATGTCCGGCTCTCTTCAGGACCCGATTCCTGGAAATGGACTCGGGGGGACCATTTCACATTTAAAGAAGCGTGGGAGGGGATTCGTAGTAGGGGACAGGCTTTTCCTCTGCACAAATTAATTTGGTATCCTAACAACATCCCGAAGATGTCTCTCACTCTCTTAAGAGCTATTCGAGGTAAACTTCTCACTAGAGACAAGATTCGTAGGTGGTTGCCAAATACTCCTCCATATTGTGTCCTATGTGATGATAACACTGATGAGGATATCAGACATCTGTTCTTTGGTTGCAACTACTCGGGTTATATTTTTCGCAGAGCCATGCTTAAGCTTAGGGTCCCTTCTCATTTCTCTTCCTTATCCGATGTGGCGGAATTCTTCCAAGCGCACTATATTGGAAAGGACTGTTTAAGCTTGCTTTCTAAAATCACTTTAGCCTGCGTGGTTTGGCACGTTTGGCAGGAAAGGAATAGAAGGATTTTTGAAGATGTGAAGAAATGCAAGACAACCTTATTTGAAGATATTGCTGCGGATATCAGATTTTCTCTACAGGATCAGGAACCCGCATCTGTTGAAGAATTGGAAATTTACTCAAACTGGGAGTTTAGAGATAAAGGATGATTTCTGTAAGATTATGGTAGGGAGAGAATTTGCTAGTAGGGAGTGACGACGCCTGTGTCCTCTCCTCCCTCTATCGAATCCTCTCCCGATATGTTTTACGGCTGTATGTTTCCCTATGCATATTCAATAAAATAACACGCTTACCTTTCAAAAAAAAAATATATAGACTAGTGTGTGTATATATATATATACTAGTCATAACCCGTGCCCGCGGGCACGGTTCATTTAAGATTTTCCCCCTCGAAATCTATGTTCCCCAAAAATTATTTACTCAGCCATAATTTAGAAGAACAATAAATTAGCGTCAAGATATTTAGCAGCACGGGCCCCTTCGGGGTGGAACAACAAATTCGGCGCATGCACCTTTGACACGGAACAATAAATTCGACAATGGTGCCTTCGTCGCGGAACAACAAATTAGCGAGGAACAACAAATTCGGCGAGGAAAAACAAATTAGCGTTAAAAAATGCCTTCGGCGCGAACGTAATTCATTTAAGATTTCTCCCGCAAAAATCTTTGTTTTCCAAAAAATTATTTCCATATCCAAAATTACACGGAACAACAAATTAGCGTAAAAATATTTAGCGGCACGGACACCTTCGGCGCGAAACAACAAATTCTGCTTGGGTGCCGTCTACGCAAAACAATAATTATCGTAAAAACATTTAGCGGGAGCCGGGCGCCCATTCTCATCTTGTTTCCCCCTACGTCAAGGAGATGGTGTGCCCCGCGTTGAGGGAGAGATCATTCGATGGTTAAATTTTTTTTCCAAATGCATTAATTGTGTGCACTCTGCTATTCCCCAGAAACTTTCATTTCCCCAGAAATATTTTTCCCTCCAAAACATTCTACAAAATCTCATCTCAACCATTCATTCCTAAAGATTAAATCTCAGTCGTTCTTTTATCAACCCTTTTGTCGTAGTCAACCTGTCCTAGTCAGCCATGTTATTCAAAATCAGTTCTCAAATGTAACATAGATGTCTATGTATATATATGTATGTCTATGTATGTCTACGTATAGTCATTACACGTGCTCGTAGGGCACAGTTCATTTAAAATATCCCCCCCTCAATACCTTAGGTTACTCAAAATTAGAGCACAGTAATTGTTATTTAGTTCCCATAAAAATTTTAGTTCTACCAAAATTTACTTTCTAATGAGAATTTAGTTCTTCCATAAATTTTAGTTATCCCCATAATTTAGTTTCCTACTGATTTACCATGTGTCATAAAGGGCACTGATCATTTAAAATATTCCCCCATTAATATCTTGGATACAATAATTTTAAACAAACATCAATAATCATAGTTATATCATTGGAACAATACACGTATATTTATAGATAGATAATTATAAAAAATTTAGATGGTTAAATTTATTTCAAAAATATTTTTTCGGACAATTCAGATCATAAATTATATGATTATAGCCCGAAATTGAACGATTGTATAGGATGTTATATTCCTTTTACTTACGTTATATGCAAAAAATAATTGTTAATGTTGTTGCAAGTTGCGGGTGTTTGGAAGATTCTAAAGCATGTATCATCCATACTTTGAGAATTATCAAAAGAACGTATCATCCACACTATTATCTAAAGCATGTATCATACATACTTTAGTGAAAGAAGTTTTTAGCCACTCTACATCCAAGCATCCTAAGTATATCAGTATATTTGAGTAATCCGAAGTTGCCAATAAATTAGGAAAAAACACATGTTTCAATAAGAACCAATTTCCTATTGCATTAAGAAGAACCTGGAATCAACTTAAATACAATATTGCATTAAGATAAACACAGGACACAACTTATTGCATTAAGAAGAACCAATTTCTGGAATCTGGCCACAACTTATTGCACTAAGAAGAACCAAATTTTGGACTCAGGTAATACATGTGAACATAAAGAAAACATAGGCTATACTTTGTGAAAACCTGCATTACGCAAACCACAACAAAAATCCCCAACAAAAATAAATTAAAAAACCATAGCCCATGTGAAACAAATGATGGTCAGGTTAATCATGGCTGCCAGTGGCCTTGGCCACGCACATGACTAAGCCTTGCATTACGTGATATATCAATGCAGCACCTTGCTTCGTACACCATGAGCTAGTCAAACTACATGAAGCAGGAATCCAAAATTTTACATGAACCATGATTAAAAAACTCATAGATATAGCTCTCGAAATATTAGATGATCATTAAAAAACAATTGACATGAAGCATAGAATCCAAAAATAAATCAATCACAATAAATCTCCCTAGATCAAGATAATCATGCAATAATAAATTCTTTATCTTTATTGATAACACATATTTATTTCAGATGCATGATCCATCAAGAAAAATGTAGATGCGAGGAATCATGAGGCCAACATGTTAAATCAAGAGCCACACTCGAATATTCCACAACTTACTTGCGTTTGGTTCTTCTTAATGCAAATCTGGACATTAGTGAATACCTGCAAATCAGGATCTTCAAGCGAAAAATGAAAGCACAGGTTACCAATAAGAAAGCAACGAAGGCTGCAAATCAGGATCTTCGATAAAGCAAGGTTTATGATCTTTAGGCGAAAAACGAAAACAAAAATCATGTGAGCTCAGATCAGATCAGATCAGGTGAGATCCATAAATACTTACCTCAGCGGTTGATGATGTAGAAGTTGGGTTGAGGAAGAAGGCGGTGGCTGTGATCCCTTGCTGCTGGAAGATTCCAGTTCAATTGATCACGCCCCAACTTTAGACTACACATGATCCACTTACAAAAGATCTAATCTTCAATTTCGAAACAAAGTAGAGACAAACGAACTTGGAAATAAAAAACGATTAAAAGGAAACAAAACTTACTCAGCAACTTCACCTGTCGAGAACCCAATCGCCACTGTCGGTGCACGATCTAAACGCCTGCAGCAGCTGCAGCGGTGCCACCACTTGCTGCTGGGGCTGCTGACTATCGCTCTGCAGTGAGAGCATCATCTCGACCAAAATCCTTGAGCTAAAGAGTGAAAACTCTCCTGCGAGACAAACCCTATAAAAGAGCGCGAGGCAAGGGGCTTTTGGTGTTAGCGGGAGAGATATTGAGATATATATAGAGAGAGAGAGAGAGAGAGAGAGTTTGAATTGCTTTACCTGATCGGTCCTTACCATCGACCCTGCAGAAAATGTCGCCCACGGTGCTCTCCACTGTCTGCAATACCCCATGGCAGCACATGCATCATCTCCTTTACTTGCGATTAGGCAGGCGGCTTTCGGTGGGGGGGAGAGAGATTCAATTTTCAAACACAAAATAACAAATGTCCCCCCATAAATTTGGTCGGCTGAGTATTTCTATTCCCAAAATTTTAAATTTTCAAACCAAATTTCAATTTTCAAATGCCCCCCCACAAATGTCCCCCCAAAATTATCCTAGTCATCAGTTTTAGTTTGTCCTAGTCATCTTTTGTTTGTCCACGTAGGACAAAATTCAAAAAATGTTCTCAATTATATATATACTAGTCATACCCCGTGCCCGCGGGCACGGTTCAATTAAGATTTTCCCCCGCAAAATCTTTGTTCCCCAAAAAATTATTTCCACGGTCAAAATTGCACGGAACAACAAATTAGCGTAAAAATATTTAGCGACCTGGACGCATTCGGCGTGGAACAACGAAATCGGCGCATGCACCTTCAGCGCGTACGCCTTCGGTGCAGATTATTTGACTTGGCTTGTGATTCTACGCAATCTGCCTTCTAATGGTTGGGAAAATGTTGACAACTGATGCCGTAGATGAACTTGATGTTCTTTTTTAACAGAGAAAATGTAATGGATTATGATAATGTGGTCAAGATTAAGCTCAACTCAGTATGGCTCAACATTTTATTGATCAACATTTTGAATACTCAAGAAAACATTTCATTTCAATGCTCAAGAAGACAAAGAGGGACGAAGAAAAGAAACTCTCAAAAAACTGAAAAAATATGATCCACACAGGGGAACTACTCGTTTCAAAATGTATCAGCCAGAATTATTACATAATAAACCAAAAGAGAAATAGTTTTCATTCTCATGCCTCAGAATAAAGATACAGTCAGGGTCATCACTCCAGAATTATAAAATCCACTCCTTTATACGTCTGCATGGTCAATGTCTGAACTTGAACTACTTGAGGCCCAAGTTGAGATTGAACCACTTAAGGCCTTGAGTTTGTCTCTGTAGCTTCAGTGTCAGTCACATCTGACTCCCCATCCTCATTTGTCTCTGTAACTTGTCTCCTTTGTTCCAAAAACATTGCACTTCAGTGAGCGGTCTTCTATGTGGGAAATCATGAGATCCTCCTCTACATGGAAGCCCGCTGAGGGGTATCTGAAGGATCGATGGACATCAGTTGTCAGCAGTATTGTGAGTGTAATAGAAAGGTAAATGTGATAACATCATGAAAGGAAATAATTAGTTAGTGATATGCGATGTCATTTTAAGAACCCTTAGCATACAACCTTAATGCTTTAATTAAGTAAAGTCTAATAACTAACATAAATATGCTCATTAAAGGCTACACTATATTATAACGGTGCATAAAAGTAATGCCAATGGTTGTGATACATGTCAAAGGTTTAGGTATAAATAAGTGCAGATAGATGGTTGACTATATCTCAAAATATATCTAAAAAGATGAAGTACATCAAACAAAAAAGATGGGAGACCATGGGTTGAATAAATTAGGTAAACGCCAGGTAGCTACTCCCTCAATATTTTCACACACACTCCACTTCTGGCAAAGATCAAAATACACAGGTTGAAAAAAGAGAGAACAGAAAACATGTAATATAGACACAATAATATAGATTGATCAAAATACACAGGTTGATCAAAACACACACACTCCACCTTCTTCTTCTATAAATCTAAATTCATTCAATTCCTTCTGGGAGCAAAACAGAATTGGATAAACAATAATATAGACACAGGTTGATTATAAGTAAAACAGAATTGGATTTTCTGATACATAAGAGTACTTGAAATTAAAATTTTGGCAGAAATTTTTGGGACATAAAAAGTGAAAAAAATAACACATGAATAGGACATGAACATACCCATGAACAAATTGCGAACTGCTTGAAGGCAACTGCTGGTACAAACATTGTTGGTATTGCTTCATTATGTACCATCACTTATCCTATTTTTTAGAATAATTGCTTCTATCAGCAGTTTGAATAGGATAAGTGCAGGTACAATAGGATACAAACATGTTTGAACAATTATCCTATTTTGCAGTTATCCAAACAATTGCTTCATGTTTGCAGTTATTCATGTTTGCAGTTATTCATGTTTGCAGTTATCCAAACAATTATCCTATCAAATTGCTTCATTTTGGATACCAACAATTTAAAATGAAGCAATTATCCTATTCAAAATGAATTCAAATTGGATACCAAACAATTTGGATACCAAACAATTGTTTGTACCAGCACTTCTCCTATTCTGCTGATACCAAACAATTTGGATACCAAAATGAAGCAATTCAAATTTGAAGCAGTTATCATTTTGGATACCAAAAAATTATCCTATTCAAAATCCTATTTTGCAGTTTTCCAAACAATTGCTTCATGTTTGCAGTTATTCATGTTTGCAGTTATCCAAACAATTATCCTATCAAATTGCTTCATTTTGGATCCAACAATTTAAAATGAAGCAATTATCCTATTCAAAATGAATTCAAATTGGATACCAAACAATTTGGATACCAAACAATTGTTTGTACCAGCACTTATACTATTCTGCTGATACCAAACAATTTGGATACCAAAATGAAGCAATTCAAATTTGAAGCAGTTATCATTTTGGATACCAAACAATTATCTGATTCAAAATGAAGCAATTTGGATACCAACAATTTAAATGGTACAAACATGGATACAAACATGTTTGCAGTTATCCAAACAATTGCTTCATGAACAATTATCCTATTTTGCAGTTATCCAAACAATTGCTTCTATCAGCAATTTGAATTTGTTCATGGGTACAAACATGAATACCAGCACTTATCCTATTGTACCAACAATTATTCAAAATGAATACCTACAATCACAGGCTAACTGCTGGTACAAACATTGCAATTAGAAAATTTAGAACATGAACATACCCATGAACAAAAATTAAAGATTAGAGTTTCTAATTGACATACCCAAAAAACTTGTTAACAGGATAAAAAAGCTGAAACTATTTATGGGTTAAAGATTTAGGTCATTTAAAAAAGCTGAAACTATTTAAATCTCCCACTTGGAAACTAACAATCTGCCTTTAGCATAGCATGCATCAAATTAAAGTCTTCTCCTATGCATCAAATTAAAGTCTTGCATCAAATTGAGAGAAGTAAGAGAATAGTTTAAATACATAATGCAAAACTCAGTGAATGAATGCGAATGAAGTATGAGGAGAATTGAATACTGATACATAATTCACATAATACATAATTGAACATTGAGAATTGAGAGAAATGAATACTGAATTGACTGTGTTGACAAATGGACTATTCTGACCGGGCCCGGAAGAGCAAAATCAACTAGGACTGGTCAACCGGATTACTACGACCTTGGGGCCTCGGCCCAAGGTCTCACGAGCGGGCCGCGATTCTCCACCCATGACGAAGACCCACTTCCTCAGTGGAGGAAATCGAGGCCCAAATCAAGGAAGCATCCGCCAAATATGGCAACCGTCCAAGGCCATCACTCTCTAGCCATCATGGCTCGGCTTAATGGCTCAGCTTAATGGCCCGACTTAAATGGCCTTCACTCTATAGCCATCATGGCTCGGCTTAATGGCTCAGCTTAATGGCCCGACTTAAATGGCCATCACTCTCCAGCCATCAAGGCCCGCCAAATATGGCAACCGACCGAATCCATCACTCCAGCCATCATGGCCACCTTTAGGACATTCATCTCCTCATCAAGATGAGCGCGATTAGTGGAGGTCAAAACTTCCCACATTTGCACGTCCCCATGAATGATGGCCATGATGTCACATCATGGCACATTATGAGGACGAGTCACCTATATGAGGGGAGGATGGTCATCATCGCCAAGGGGGGCTTGACGATCTACAACAGAGGTATCACCAACTCCATCTTACACCTTCTTCCGCCTTTACATATTTCTCCTCCATAGCTCGGCTCGAGGATGGGGGCTCGGTCTCTCCGTGAACCGAGCCCAATCCCACCGAGCATCCCTCAGACAAGATCTGACTTTGGCATCGGAGGGGATTTGGTCGGAACCAAGGTCCGACCCCCCTGACGAGCTCTTTCTTCCATTTAGGTCCAGGAGATCCCGCGGCGCCGAGG